>ML786228.1:242790-268484 GCA_009831015.1 Picea engelmannii | reverse complement strand
AAGTGAATACAAAATAAATTATTTCAATAATAATTTTAATCGAGAAATTAGAAGTGGACCCAACCCTAAAATAAGGAAAGTGGGGCCAAGTGACCTAGAAGATGTTTTTAAGGAAGCTACTTGGAGAGTATAAATAAGAGGCAGGGATTTCTCATTTTAATCACACTTGAGAATATTGAATATATATAGGTGTATGAGGTATACAAATAATATCTAAGCTTAAATTCTGAGGAAAGTGAAGAAAAGAAGGCATAAATGCAAGGAAGGATAAATTCTTTTGATGGTGCTTTCTAAGGTATGTTATTTTCAGGTCATATGACCATTTTCGCTATAACTGTTTTTCTATAATGATTCAGATACTGAAATTGCTATGAACATGAGAAAACATATCCAAGTATCTGTGGTTAAAAAATCATATTTTGGGTCTTTTTATTTTTTGAGTTACACTCTATAGAAAATAGGGTTTGAGGCAAGTCCTGAAACTAGTCAAAATCAGGTGTTTCGGGTAAAAACGTCATAACTTATTCATAACAGATCCAAATTCAGTGATACAAATTGTGTTGGTTGGGCTATATTCTTTAGTATTCTTTGTAATAGTTTCATATCATTGCATCAAATATGTTGTGCGGGGAACGCTCTACAAGGTCGCTCTCTAGAATAAGCCAGAATTCAACAAGGTATGCCATTTTTTCTATAACTCCTTTTCTGAGACGTTCCAAGTAGTGCCACTTGGAGGAATTGCATAAAACACATTGAATAACATTGTGTAGAAGTTTAATATCTGTATACATTACAGGTTCAAAGTTATGATTACTTCAAGTTAAGGTTGTTGACTAATCCAAAACTAGGCATGTGAGACTAAAGAAAAGTTTGATGAAAATGCTAGTCTCTTGTTTTTAAAATTAAGGAAGGTTTTCAGGAATGTGATCATATACACCAGGTCTATTACATAGCTACAAATCATATTTGGATGATGAAATTGATGAGAGATTTTGGCTGAGGTACATGTTGAGTACATGGTTGAGACAAGTAGTTGATGAGTTGACGCACATACATGAGGTGTATAGTTGATGATGTTGGTACATATTGATGAGTCATAGTTGATGAGTAGTTGACACGTGATTGGTACATACTTGGCACATGGTTGGATGCACTTTTTTATGGTACAAGTTGATTACAGGTTGGTGCATGGTTGATGCACTTGTTTATGGTACAGGTTGATTATAGGTTGAGGTACAGGTTGATGCATGGTTCAGATTGATTGGTACAGGTTTACAGTGGTATATCTCATAGTGATAGTGTGACAGTGGTTCCATCATTCTACTTCTACTTCAGGGTGGCAGGATGGGACAAGGATAGGTGGTTGTAGCCACCTTATGGTTGTAGCTGGAGAACATTGGGGGTTGTAGCCTCCTTCTGGTTGTAGCCAGAGATTTTGGGAGTTGGAGCTTCCCTCAGGTTGTAGCCTTAGAAACTAGGGGGTTGGAGCCTCCTTCCAGTTGCAGCTAGAAAACAAAGGAAGTTGGTGCTTCCAATGAATGTAATTCTTCAAGACATATAAGAAAAAGCATTCCGTGGTTTTCTCCCGATTTGGGTTTCCATGTAAAACACTGGTGTACTGTGTATGTGTGTGATTGTTTATTTATTACTACTCATTATTGGATAATAATTCTACATTGATATAACATTTTAAGAAAAAGGATTAATATTGCGTTATTACTTATTCACCCCCCCTCTCAGTAATCCAACAGGTTTTGCATGTTGGGTTACATGAGGTGGAATTAATTCCTTTGAAGATTTTATTCCCATTTAATTTTTCAGAACTATCAATAGGGTTCAATTATCTTGGTTATTATCTTAAGATAGGACTGCACAAAGTGGAAGACTGGAGCTCGTTACTAGCCAAAGTGAAAAAAAGAATAGGCCATTGGTGCAACAGGTGGTTTTCATTACGTGGCCGGTACATTTTATTGAAATCGGTCCTGGAAAGCCAACCAGTTTATTGGATGTCTTCGGCGACCATCCCCAACTCAGTCTTAAATAAGTTAAGGAAAGTAATTTTCAATTTTATTTGGAATGGTAATAGCAAAACTTATCATTATCATCTTTGCGGGTGTGAGACACTAACAAAACCAAACAACTATGGTGGGTGGGGTTTCAGTAATATTTTCCATTTCAATAAAGCACTAGCAACAAATACTCTCTAGTGAGTGTTAACTCGGGATGGTATCTATCATAGAGTGATAAATGATAAATATCTTCCATATGTCACTGTTACTAATTGGCTCAGATCATCGAGCTTTCAACAGTCAGCAACTTCTCTAATTTGGAAAAGTCTCATAAGATCTTTTCATCTTCTCACAAACTGGTTGAGTTGGAGATAAGGTTTGGGTCACCATGTTTATATTGGTAGAGATAGAATTATGGGGTTGGGAAACAAATCCTATCTCTCACATTCTCTATTATCTTTCTTAAGACAGAAAAATATTACCTTACTCTTTCAGGATAGGGGACAACTTGTTCAAGAATATGTATATGCTCACTAGATAAGGATTAACGAGTTGGGAATCACGGGTGAATTGGTATAAGAATGGGAAATATATCAAAAAGAACTTATTGGGTCAGGGGCCTTCATACAGGACAAAGATGATGAATTGATGTGGACTGGGGGAGATAATTTAGGATTTCTCTATGTCAAAAATTCTTATAATGCTTTAATGTCAACCCTTATGATGCAGCCAGTTGGTGGGTGGAGGTTAAACTAATGGAAATGGGATTTACCATTAAAAATAAAACTCTTTATCTAGTTGGCATCGGAAAACAAAATATTATCATGGGACAACTTACAACAAAAAGGTTGAGAAGGACCAAGATGATGCCAACTATATAAAAAATATTTGGAGAATATAAGCCATACTTTCATCCATTGTTCATTTACAAAATCGATGTGGGAGAGAATTCAAACTGGACAAAAGATTAAAAAAGTTTGTGAAGGGAACAATGTGATAGACTGATATAAAAATTGGACAGAGGAAAAGATTGTCCCTTACTCTTTACCTGCTCTAATTTGCTGGAATAGTTGGTTAGAGAGAAACTCAGTTATTTTCGAGAATATCTCTCCTTCTATCCTTTTTGTGGTCACCAAGACATTTGGATCGATAAAAAGGAATTCGGGTCTACAAAAATATATTCCTATAAGATCTTGTATGGTAACACAATGAAATGGAACTACAGTAGCATGTTTTGATGGGGCAGTGCAAGAATATAGCAATAAGTGTGGAGGGGGGTTATCAAAACTCCATACCATTCAATTTGCAAATGGATCTTTAACTGTGGAGAAGGCACAAATACAAGGGCGAAATTACTAGGAGTTTGGGAAACTTTAACTCTAGAAACACATTTGACAATAAATGAAATCCAGGTTCTAGGGGATTCTAAAGTCGTAATTGACTGGTTGAACAAAAAAGGAAGACTACAGGCAAGTGCAATTGAATATTGGAAGCTCGGAATCAAGGAACTGATTAAAAACTTTCAAGAAATCTGTTTTTCTCACATCTTCCGAGAATAAGGAGGTGGACTTTCTATCAAAACAAGCTATTCGAGAACCAGAAGGAATAATTACATTTTATAAGTAGGTTGATGGGATTGAAGGTCCCAAGAGTCACTTCAACCTATTCTAGTGCAGTCCTTTTTTCACTGTAATTTCTTTTCTTGCAACAGATGGCGATCTTATCCTCTAGTATAGTGGTATTAAAGGAATTATAGGGAGATATACTTCTCTTAGCTTAGTTTTTTTGTGTTACATTTTGGTAACATATGACATCTTTCGGTCTTTAAGGATTGGTAAATCCAGGTTTTTTTTTAGCCAAACTGGTCTTTTTGGCTAGTTATCATGTTCTTGTAAAGACAATATTTTGTAAATAAATTATATCACTAATATAATTGAGTAAATTTTCTATTGGAAAAAAAAGGTTTGATTGGACACTATATATACATGTTGAATGTGGAAAAATGAAACAGGGCCAACCTCTATAGGTGAAAAAAAAAAATTGAAGTGAGAGTTGACCCAAAGCTTGGTTTAAATTTGACTATTACATGACAACCGACCTGTTTATGGTTAAAAGAATTATTTTTAAGGTTGATTTGACCTATAAATTAGGTCAGGGCCAACCCATGCATGGTCCAAGAGATTGTCTTAATTATAAAAAAGATGATGGTATGACCTTCAAACGTGGATGGAATTGGAGGAGATTACACATTGAAACCCATGTGCCCACACTTGAAGATTTTTACTGCGCAAACTATAGGTTGGGAAAATCCCAACCCAATCCACAAGATGGTTATAATGGTGGGAGACTTTACCCACTATCACCTTAGATAAACCCTCTCCTCGCTTTAGTGAAGGAAAAATTCAACACAAGGGGGGGAATCCCGGGTGACCCTAGGGGGGAATGAGATGTAAAGTGAGACTATGGAAGTGATACACCTATAGGTCAAGTTACTAAGTGGAAGATGGCTTGGAAATCAGTCTCAGAAGTGATCAATGGTTGCCAAGATCTCGAGTACCTGCAAAAGATGATTATACATGCCCGAGACACAAGAAAAGACGAGATACAATCCAAACAATCCAATGCAAAATCAAGTGAATATTTTTTTCCTAATTAGAAGCAATATATAATGATATAAATCAGAAATGGAATAAATGGAATATATGCTAAACAAGTCACTAAAAGTCCAAGTAAATATGCAAGAGACAACATAGCAATTACTAGTGAAACTCAAGTATGATAGCACAAGACTTTAGCAACATTTAAAGTTTGTTTGATGTAAGTATTGAAGAGATCTTTCTGAAGCCTTATGGATGTATCAAACAAGTGTTACTACAGAAAATTCCAACCACCGAAACTTGCAAGTAAACCACCCAAAAGAAGCACAATAACTAGTAGATTAACTTGGCAACTTTCTAGAAACAATTGACGGTTAGAACATGAGAAAATTTAGAAAGTATGAAGTGATTTGTTGAAGCCCTGATGGTTGTAGCTTAAATTTATTACAACATACATAAATCCCTGGAGAAACAAGACACCCTAGTGGCCTTAACAAACTTTTAGCATGCAGAAAAGATTCCAACTTAAACAATTTCAATATCTTGTAATTCTACATATCCCAATGCAATGATTGTATTTCTCCAATGCAAGAGATTAGTGCCTTTAACTATTGGGTTATAGAGTCTTTAAAAATGAAAGAGTTGTTTTTGCTACTTTCTTAGGGGTGTAAGCCCTTTTAGTCCCCAGGGCAAGCAAAACTAGCTAAGGAAAACCCTACGAGGGTGTAAACCCTTTTACTCCTCGTAGTATTCATTTGTGAAATAAATTATTCCAAGACAATTATGATGGGCTTAGTGGGGTTGTATGCCCTTATACTCTTCAAAATCTTAGTAAATTAACCTTGTAACCAAGAAAAGAAGCAATAACAAGAGATATTCCTTACCTTGTCCAAGCATTAACAAGATAAACTCCTTTTAACCAATAAAATCCACCATAAAAGAAAGAAATAGTCTCCAAGAAAGATAGTTCCTTACTTATCCATCCAATATCCAAGAGAAACCATCACATGAGCAAGTAGAAAATATAGATAGAGAAAATTTCCCAAAAGGGGCACAAATTTCAGCCAAGGATCCTCTCCAAGATGGGAGAGTTATGATGAAAATGAAATGAAATGATTCTTATTTATACAAATCCTCTCAAAAATCTCTATCCACTTAACTTTAGGGTAAACCCAAAATTAAGGGGTCAACAACCCTTATTTTTCCCCTTTACAATCTTAAATTCAAATTTAACCCTAAAATGCACATAGGAAACCCTAAAGAAGCATGATGTCACCCCTTTAGGGAAACGTCTTGGCACCCTTAGAAAATTTTTGAGTTTGGAGATGAAACGTTGGGCCTCCAAAGGCCTCCCTCTTAAGCACTAGGGCCTCTTCCATCAAATTAAGGCCTCCCTCCATCCAACAAGTGCCAAGTGTCAATTCAACCACACCACCACACCAAACCCTAGCCCTAAGGTAATGTCAATCCCTTTAAAGGTGACATTTTGACCTCCAAAGTCCAAACGGTGGGATTGTAGGGGCTAGGTGAGGTCATCCAATGTGTCTCTCAATCCTACAAAGGTTGTCATAATCATCCAGTGTACAGGCCATGGTATCCATCCTTTGGGCTTCATACCCCAAGGAAGCCCAAGCTAAGCTTGTTCCTCCAAAAATGTCCACCAAACAAGGTCTTAGAAAGACCATAAATATTCCCTCCAAGGATATCACAATAAAAGTGTCATGATAAGTAAATCAAATCAATAAAATATCCAACTAAGCATGTGCATCAAAACCACCTCATCAAATTAAACAAGTGCTCAAAGACCCTTTGTAACTTGCCAAGTTTAGGTATGAGAGGGTTGAAAAAGTGACCTATTGGGTGAATAATCCCCTAATTCAAGGAGTATTTCCTAGGTGGACCCCCCTCTAAGCCATGTGGAGAAGATGAAGTGGATGGGGGAAAGACTTTTGGGCATGGGGTTCATGACATACAATGGATTTTAGTGTCTCATTTATGGGTGCCTTTGTAGAGGGTGTGTTGCACCTTCATTTTCAATGCATCCTTTTTCCAAGCCCATTTATTACCTTTTGTTATTTTAAGATGTTTCCAGGTTGAAGCCAAGATAGGGCTTCTACCTAAGCATGAAAAATAATTCCCACCTTGACTCTACCCTAGTCACATTATGCTTCCCCAAGTTGAAGACAATTTGTGGGACTTCTACCTAAGCATGAAAAACATTTCCCACACATGCTCTACCTTGGTTTGTTGGAGTTACTTCACACACACCTACGATTTCTTTTTCCTAATTTTTTTCCTTGTTTATTATTCATTATTAGTCATTTATCCAGTCTCCTATTTTTTAGGAGAGAATATTCCACCTGGAGAATATTCTCTTCAGTTGACACTTCAGT
This sequence comes from Picea engelmannii, assembly GCA_009831015.1. NCBI lineage: Eukaryota > Viridiplantae > Streptophyta > Pinopsida > Pinales > Pinaceae > Picea > Picea engelmannii. The sequence continues at coordinate 261,485 of ML786228.1, read as the reverse complement.
TTGACTAGTTGAATTGAGTCTAGATGCTACATTGGTTTTATCACCATGAAACATTGGGATCATCACCATGCTAATGTGCACTTGCCATGGGATCATCACTGGATTGGCTCATTACCCTTGATTCCTTGATCTACACCCCACTACACTATGTTCAGTGAATTAACTGAAGACGAGTTGACTAGTTAACTCAGCTAGGTGGTAGTTCACTCCCAAAACTACCTGAGAGACTAGACTAGGTGGCAGCTCATTCCCGTAACTACTGGTGTGTGTCCAGATCACTCTAGACCACCACTATGGTGCATTGGTTCTCCTCTAGTGCGCATTCATTGAGTTATACAGGGTATATCATGTGTAAATTATTCATTATTCATTATGGTTAATGAGAATTCTTCCATTCTTTCTCTCCTTCTTCTTTCTCAATTTCTCTCTGCAAATGTGTGTAGTATTTTCTAGATAGATCTATTATGTGCGGATTCAACACATTTACATGGTTGGAATTTTTTTTTATTTTTTTTTATGGGTCCCATCAATTTCTTATGAGAGACATTTCATTGTCATCGGGATCCTTGGGAAATCATCTATAAGGTTCATGATTGGCTTTTATCTTTTTCCAGCTACAAGCCTCTGGACCTTCAGCCCCTTCTTCCCATGAAATGAGGGACAATCCCTTATGATACAGTTTTAGGAGAAGAAAAAACTGATTAACAGACTGAATACAATAAACATAGAGATATGAAGAACAACATAGATATCTAGTGAACAATATCTTCTATTGAATAAATGAAATATGATGAAACTGTAAAACTGCAGAACTGAAACACTTGCTCAAATGGTGGTAGTTATCTCTGAGAAGAGATGTGGCTGCTACGTGAATCTGTCTGAGAAGAATGATTACAATGAAGCTCCAAAGGACTTTTTGATATTACTCATGAATTCCAAAACCCTAGATATCCAAAAACCTAACCCTAGAAGGTGAAGCGCCAAAAGTCATGTGGGCCCCTATGGGTAAGTTGGTACCTCAACTTCCAGGGGTCGTAACTTTTGCATACGACCTCCGTTTTAGGCGCGTGATATCTCGTTGGAAAGGTATTTCAGATAAATACACATTACTTCATCAAAATCTAACTTTGTCTACATTTTGACCGTGGTGAGACAAAAACACACTATTTAGGGCTCTAAAACGGCCCTAGAAGTACAACAAGATGTTCTGACATGAAAACATCCAAAATAAGCCAGATGGATTAGGTGAGAGGCCACCAGTATCTACCTGGAATATGTGTATGGATTCAGACATCCACATAATTGTATAACCCACAATTACAAAGAAGTACAGAATAACGTGTTGAACTAAAAATGGACAAGAGGAGTCAGTTGGAATAGGTGGGTGGCCACCAATATCCACTTGGATCAACTTATTGGGTTAGTACACCTGAAAATACCAAAATATAAGGATATGATGGGATGAAGTGTGGCAAGTGGTAAGTATGATAAGGAATGGCATGATGACTTGTCAAGGGGACTCCCTAAAAGAAAACCTATCCCTAAGGGTGACCACTTACTAGGGCACAATGTCAACCACCAAGGTGAAACAGGGAAAAGAGAATAAATTCCAAGAAGATATTATATAATCAAAAGCAACTTTTAAATGCAACAAACTCAAATGCCTCAAATATTTAAATGACACATACCATAATACCTGGCTTGTACCTCATGGAGCAAGACCCAATGTCTTCCGGAAGCAATCTAGTGTGGCAGATATCATCGTGATGAATATAACATCTATGGTGGTGAGGAAAGTCTATGTATTTGCAAGTGGATGTTTTCAACCATCTATCTCTCAGTACTCCATGTCTACAACATGAGGACCTTGAGACACCATCTCCTTAGTTATCCTTAGGAACTAGGGATAACAAAATATTATTATGGATGATTTGGGGGAAGTTTTGCATTTCTTAGGATGAGCTCTAAGTGTTTGAAGGGTCTTTGGAGGTTAGACACTACACCAGCAATCCCTATTTCCTTCATTTATGGGAGATTTGGTCACTTTTGAGGGCTTGTACCCCTTAATTTTTCTACACATGTCTTAAAAAGCCCAAATTTTGAATTGTTTTTTATTATTAAATTGTGAAGAGTCTCTTAGCCCTTCTTTAGGCTAAATTAGTGTAAATCTAGGTTTAAAATTATTATTTTATTGTAAGAGTAAGTTGAGCCTTTCCCCTATAAATAGAGAGGCACTTCACTCATTTTCATCATTACTTCTTGAGGCATTTTTCCTTTAGAAGGCATGCAATTTTATGAAATTTTCTTACAACTTTGTCTTGGATTGGTGTTTTGGTGTGGAGTAATAAGGAAATTTGATTTTGAGCTATTTTATCTCATGAAATACTCTTTTGAATGTGTTTTAAATGGGATGTTATGAATGATTTTGGAATGCTAGGGTTTCCTCATACATTTTTTGGGTACATTTATGCAATTTTAAGTGATTTTATTGGTATCTTGGCATTTTATTATTTAGATTATTGTTGAATCCTTGGTGGAGTAAGAGTGATTACAACCTCCTCCATATTTTCCTTCTCATCTTATTGGAATTCTTAGGGAATGCCTCAAGAACTAGGAGGGTGTACACCCTTGAGGTATTTCCTTGACTAGGATTTTGTTCCAAGGAGTAAGAGGGTTTACACCCCTAGAGAATTTAAACCCTAGTTTCATCACTTAAAATTTCTACATAACTCCTTTTCCCAAGTATTTTCTTGTCTAGGGTTTTTTTCTAGGAAGTAAGAGGGTTTACACCCTTGGAAATTTTAAACCCTAGTCTCATCACTCTCATCTCCTTTTATGACTCCATTGCCCAATGAAAAGGCATTGGTCCCAAATCTCCTAAATTGCTTGTGGAAATTTTATTTTCTTCTTACTCTAAACATACAACAATTGTGACCTACAACTAGTTAACTTGAAGAGAAAGAGAGATCGGTAAGGTGATAGTGGCCCTTCTCTCTCAGGTTCGCAATATTTTCACTTGAGCATTGGTACTTTGGCTCTACAAGTGCAAGTTGTGAGATAACAAAACCATTTTTTTAACTTATGCTTATACTGTAACGTCCCCCAGCTTAACCGAGGAACATTACTTGCGGAAAACACACATAAATTCAAAATTTTCCAGCTAATTAACTTGCCATAGCTTATCAACTACGAATTATACATTGATTTAACCATTGCGGATAACATTATTTAAACACAACTACATCATGCCGAACAACATGAATGACACGTCCTCACTGAGACAAACTAGACATACAACAACCTTGGTACCACGCACGACAACTATTCATAGCATGCACAACAAATGTGGTACTGTGAAGAACAACTATTCCCAGGGTGCACGATGATTCGATCACCATGCCATAATTTGTTACAGTTACTACTAAAATCGATTAACACATGCATTGAAACATTGATTTATGAACAACATGGCAATCAATATCATGCAATTTTTTGTACTACTAAGTTAAAAATGTAAATGAAACTAATAGTTTTCACCACAATAACATATAATCCATTCTCGTGCACAGAGTAAAACACACAACAATTAATCTCATAAATTAACTCAGGAAAATAAATAAACACTTATATTTTTAAAACATTTGTGCAACCAACTGCTTGGGAAGGAAATTCCACCCAACCATAGACTTGTTGTTTCAAATATCAAGAGAAATTCACCCCAAGCCAAGGCTATGAATCCACAAGAAAAAAGGTGTCTCTCACAGTCCACTCACGGCACAATATCCCACAACCCATTGATATTCTACTACAACTCTCATGGATTTTTTCCAGCTCTCTTCCTCTTGACCTGCCCAACCCAAGGAATGTACCCCTTCAATGTTATTAGTCCATCAGGCGTCCCATTCATTTATCAGGGTCTCTCTAGCACATGTAACTAGGAATATCTTTACAAGGAAATCAAGGGAACTTACTGCAAGGAAAACTACCAACAAGAAAAACAAACATGTGTTGCTATAGTGAAGCTCACACAAGAGTTCACTCTTCGGGCTTGACAACCTGCCTCTTCCAATATCCATCTCCAAATCTCTCCAAAACACTCCATCATGCTCCAAAATCCACCACGCTCTCTTGGTCTATCTCGCGTGCTCTTTTATCTTCCCTCTGCTTCTTGTTAATGTAAAAGTCAATGTTTAAAAAATTCTTATATCTGCCCATACTAATTTCCTTTATTTTGTATTACTTTCTTCACTTACACTCTTTCCAAAATTGATTGTACTCAGTGTCATGCTCTCCAATAACTATGATATGTGACTCTCACACTCACCCACCCTATTACATAGTTTAATGATTGAGCGCTCATACACTCAAACAAAAATTAGAAGTTGTCCCCAATGACAATAAAATTTAGGAAAATGGGTTGAATTAATACCCACAATTAATTTCCCCCTTGGACCCCTCTTAGACACTCTCTTCCCTTGTGGAAAACTCATCCCCCATCTCTATCCATATCCACTAGCAATCGATATCACATTTTATTTATTTTAAAAACAAAAAATACATTTGCATATTACATCGCTTGGCCATAGCCACATTCATATTTACATTATGCATAAATTAAATGGGGGATTATAGTGGGGATGTTACATTCTCCCTTTCCTACAATTTTTCACCGTCCTCGGTGCACAACACCATGTCAAATACATATACAAATTTACATCACATTACAATATTCAGAAAAGAAAACAAAATTCTGCAATTTTTAACCTCCAACAACAGTTCCAACCAAAATATTATATTTATATCAACCTAATAACCCAAGGAATGTGCCCCCTTCATTGTTCCCCATTCATCAATATGCACCATTATTTTATTAGCGTTTTTAGCACAAGTAAGTAGAATTCTAAGATGTGTTTCTAGAACTCTAGCTACCCAAAAAATCTTGCATTTTCAATTTCAGTCTCCTTCAAAATTATGTCATTTTGGTCATTTTTTCTTATGTCATTTTGGTCATTTTTCTTATGTCATTTTAGTCATTTTTTTAATCCCAAAAAACACTCTTTAAAAACCTTGAAAGGTGTAATTTTTAATTTCATCCTTGCAAAGTGGAGTTCAAGATCAACCCCAAAAATCCCCCCTACACAACCATAACTCTCATTTTACACCATATAAAGCATGAAAAATATATACTAATCCATTTCATATCAACTAGAAGGATTGATTTGAAAAACAATATCTAAGGTTTACACAACATTGAGCATATTATTAGCTAACTAGTGTTGTCATTTTAGACGGGTAGTAAAGAACTGTCCTTATTTGGAATGGAAAGGTATTGATATTAGGTGATATTCTTACTTAAATGTTAACTTAGTAAGGTCAACCCTACAAATGAAGGGTTGGCCTATATTGAAAGGTTAACCCTTTAAACAAATCATATTGAAAATATAACCTTAGTAAGTCAAACTTCACTTAGCATTCTTACTTGAGTCAACATTGTAAAGGGTTGGTTTCCCTAAAATTTTAATTCTCGAATATGCATATGCAAGGGGAAAGTCTACTCCACATGTATTAAGGAAAGGGGTAAGAGGAAACGGGTCTTGATTAATATTTCATGAATTTATTGTGTATTTCTATCCCTAGTTGTTAGACAACATGACTTGATTTCCCAATAAGTATTAGGTAAGGGCTTCGGTCATTCAAATAGGTGGCAAGAATATATCTTGCATGTAGAGTAATGATGATAGAGAAATAGAGTAACCTTTATTCTATCTTCTTAGCATGTTATACTGGTAAAGAACTTGTTTAGGTAGGTTATACTAGGAAATAACTTATATAGGTTATCACTTACCTTTCTTGGAATATAAGGTTAAACCTTACCTCTATAAAGATTATGGTTGTACCTTATGTGAGTGAGTTAGGTAAGTGAACTTGAACGAGTTAAGGAACTGATAACCAATCCTCATAATTAAAGTAAGGCACCTACTTGAATAAGAAGGGTTAGTCATACTTATCCAATTATAGCATAATGAAGTGTTGTTCCTTCTAGCCAAGAGGTAAGGTTGTGGAAAAACATTCCTATTAGGAAGGTTTTGATAGCCCTTCATTAAAGTAATACCTTGAAGGACATGGTGCACACGACTATTGTCAATCCTGGCGTCAGTACTTGTCTATCAGATGTCACTCAAAGTAACTCAATGTAACCCTTTATCTAGAAACCTTTTAAGTCCTTACTTTAATTTTGTAATACCTCTAAGACATTACCTTACCAAAAGGAAAGAAGTAAATTATATGTGATGGTGATGGTGTCATAATAAAATATTCACAAATACCTAGCCCTACCAATTTTAACTCTCATGCCTCTTGTTATCACATAAGTTGTATGTTGATAAAATCTTGACCCAACCACCAAAATGGAAACAACTAAGGGACACTATACCCAATGCCACCTTGATATAGGTCCCACACTTCGAGGGTGACTAGGTCACTCTAGGGAGGCGATCTCGATGACCCTAGGGGGATTGAGATGGATAAAATGGAAAGAAGAGAAGTACCCCCCCAAATTTCAATGATGGAAGATGAAATATGTATTTTATGACTCGTCTCCAGGTGGTTTAAGGTTGTGAAGTATTTGGATGCCTGCAAAGGGTGTTTGTACCTACCCGAGACACAAGAAAAGACACACTTGCATATGGTAATGTTAGGTGGAAAAGAAAGTTAATATTTTTGTCCCTAATTGCAGAAATAATAAATGATATATATCATCACATAAAATATAATAAGGGCTGCAATATAAGTGCTAAAAGTCCAATTGAATAACCATGAGACAAGCTAGTAAAAACTAGTTTAGCTCTACAATGATAGAACATGACTTTAGCACAAAACACAAGGTTGTCATAAAAATCTAAATGCAGTGATATTTATCAGCCTTATGGCTGTAACAAATTTTGTATTACAATAATATATTTAACAACTAAAACATTCTCAAAACTTTCCAAAAGATGTGTTGTATTTAGTAGATTATGTGGGCAGATTTTAGGCAATTTGCAATGGTTAAATTAGGAGTTATTGAATAGTTTCATTAGGGTTTTCTACAGCCCTAATGGTTGTAGATTAAAATTTCAAAAACATAAATAAATACTTGTAGAAATGAAAATCCCTAGTGGCTCAAGAAAGCATTTATAGCATAGATTTGATTCCACTGGGAACAACTTCAAAATCATGAAATTTCACGTTTCCCAAAGCAACAATTTTATATATCCAATGCAACAAGTGATGACTAGTGACTTTAATTATTGGGTTAATGGAGTAAATAAAATAAATATCTAAAGGTACTACCTCCTTGGGGGTGTAAATCCTCTTACTCCCCAAGGCAAATTTCCCTAGCTAGGGTTTAGGCTAAGAGGGTGTATGCACTTATACTTCTCTTAGAAAAACCTTGTTAAACCAATAATATTTAAGCATAAAGTGATGAAGGCTAAGTTGGGGGTGTATTCCCTTATACTCCCCACCTAGCTCTAGCAAAATAACCTTGTCTTGAAACAAAATGAAAATAAAATGAAAAAAAGCCTTACCAATTCAAGGAAAATGCTAAGATAAACCACCACAATAGCAAAGAAAATCCTTCTAAGGCTAGAGCATCAATTCCATCAACCAAATAACCAAGAAAGTATCCATACACAAGAGAAAAGGAGAGAAATATCTAAATATAGCGAAAATTTCATTCCAAGTACCTCTCCAAGATGGGAGACTTGTGTTTTGAAATGAGATAGTATGATCTCTATTTATACAAAATGTCTCCAAAATAGTTTGTCCACATAATTTTAGGGTAAATCACAAGACTAGGGGTCAACAACCCTAATATTTCCCCTTTTACAAAATAATATTAAACAATTTACTTTACAAAAAAAGAAACCCTAACTTAAGGTGATGTCACCCCTTTAGGGGACATTTTTACACTAGGAGCAAATCGTTGGTGTTGGAGGAGTGTAGTTAGGATTTACAAAGCCATATGTCAATCATACAAGTCATTTATTACATGGTCAAATCCCCATTCTCCTCAAAACGTCCTTGTGTCAATAAATGGTAACCTCACCACCAAACCCTAGCCCTCCCAGATGATGCCATGCCTCCAAAGGTGACGTTTTGCCTACCCTAGGAAAAACGTTTGGCATGTGAGAGCTAGGTTATGTCGTCCAAAATATATTCTAGGCCTCCAAAGGTATATCTCTCTCATCTGGCATGTGGTCCCTTAGCATCTACTTGTGGGCTTCAAGCCCCATGGAAGCCCAAGCTAGGCTTGTCCTCCAAAATTGTCCACCAAATAGGTCCTGCAAAGACAAATAAGCACACCCTCCAAGGATCTCAAGTAAAAATATCATGATAAGTAAATAAATTCAATAAATGAGCCATCTAAGCATGTGCATCAAATATTACCCTGTCAAACAATTAAGTTCTCAAAGACATGATGCGACTTGCCAAGCTTGGATATGGGAGGGTTGACAAGGTGTTCTATGGGGTAGATCTTTCCCTAGGTCAAGGAGTGTTTCCAAGAGATCCCTCTCTAAGCCATGTAAAGTGGATGAATCGGTTAAGGATCAATAATCAATGGGCATGGGTTTCATGGCATGCAAGGGGTTGTAGTGACTCATTCATGGGTTCCTCTATAGAGGGTGTGTGTCACCTTCGTTTGCAATGCAATTTTTCCAAGCCCATTGTTTTTCCATTCTTTGTTTCTTTCATAATTTAAGGACAAGTTGAAGGCCATTGTCTCGGCGTTGTGTCTAGATAATGACAATTTCACTCAAAAATACCTATATAGACGACGACATATTCACTCAGAAAATCACTGCTTCTTGAAGGCTGAGAAAGGACAAGAGATCCCAAGAAAACCCTACGATTTCCCAAATAATAAGAAACAGAGTAAGGCACAACCTTAGAGAGAAAATCCTCCGTCGAACTTAGGAAGCATCTCTTCTTTGTGTACAAATCCTTGCCCAAAGTCTCAACATGAAAGTACTTTTGTTTGGTAGTGTGGACCTCAGACTGCTTTAGGATAGCCATGACCTGGTTTCTATCAATATCTTAATACAATGGTTGAAAGTCCTCATAGAAAAAATTTGCATCCTCAAAATGGTATGTATCAAGGGATGACTGAATATCACTCTGAGTATGTTGCGACGAGTCATCTTCAAAGGGGCGGAACAAATCTGTAACCATTTCAACACCAGGCTACCAAATATATGAATCATACATGGATGATAACCAGTCCTCTGAAGATGACATTCCAATCCCCTCTGCCTAAGAGCTACCCTCAACGTTATATATGGGATCTCTATCAATAATGAAGAAAACCACATCCCATCCACATTTCCCAACCTGTATGAAATCATCAATGTGGTTGTCAACTATATCTAAGGGTTGTTCCATGAATTCATCAACATCATAGGAGATGATTACTTCTTCACAAGACTGGAGAACTTCATTTTCTTCAAAAGGGAAATTGGATAACAATTTCTCGTTCAGTCCTTCTTCATCAAGATCCTTTTGGCAGTTTTCTTCATTTCCAAAGTCATGGAACAAAGAATCATCAAAGTCTTCAAAAGGATTACAACTCATCATTTTGTCTTCTTGATGTGTAGGAGAAGTAGGTGTCTTGATGTTCTCATCAAGTGGAAGGGAAGATACTTCATCTTCATCATATGGCTCATCTGGATCTTCTTCATCAGTATATTATCCAAGATTTTCTTCATAAATAGGATTCGATAATTCATCATCTTGATCTTGATCTCTAACAATTGTGTAGACTTCCTTAGTCATGGAGAGAGGTTCATCATCATTTATACTTCTCAGTCACATCATCGTATAATGATCTTGTTCCAAAATATTCAACGACCACTTCCCAGTATGATTTTAGGGTAGGCCTTCCCTCATAATTTTCAAGCATGGCATCATATTCTTCTTCTCCTCTTGATAGAACTTAACCAGAAATTCCTTGTCAGGAAAAAGTTCTATTAGTTGTTCAAAAAATTCATCATTTTCTTTTGTGATTTCCTTGAGGCACTCATAACTTTCCTCATTTCTCTTGCCAATTTCTTGTCTTTCAATTTTTGTTTCAACAAACTCTAGAACAAGTGTTTCTCTCAAACATTCAATAGGATAAAGTTCAAAACCTTATCTCGCAAAAACTTCCTCCGGGTCTAGAATTGTATCTTTAAGACTTTGATCTTTTGGTCCCCAACATTTAAGGAACTCTATGATGAGAATTGTCAAACATGATATACTTCTCGGGTTGCAAGAATTATTGATCCAATCCCTTTGTTCATTTCCCAAGGATAGCAGGAATAACCACAGGCATACAGCTTCATGTAGTACATTCACATAGTAGATGCATCTGGTAAACTCAACAATGTGTGCCATGACTGACAATGGATTACCATCGAACTTCGGGAGGACATTAAAATGGTTTATCGGGTATTTGTTTGGATATCTGTCAATAGCTTTGAGATCCAAGGCCTTGTATGCTTCATGAAATCACCACAGAGCCATGTTTCCATTACTTATGGAAATACCTCAAAGGAATTGTCATATGTGTTGGACATAATGACTACATTGAGAAGGGGGGTGAACAGTGTAGGGATATTTTTCAAAAACTTCCCTAAACATCCCCTTCACAAAAATCATTTGTTAGCAATCACCATTTACTCATTACTTATTTTTTTCATTTATAATCAATTAAATGTGAACATATATCAGAAATATATCATCAACAAATCATCACCACAAGGAGAACAAGATGTATGTAAATTTTTCTTTTAATTACGGACTACAATCCTTGGGTTATCAATAACAATTGAATAGAGTACAACTCTACAAGAGCACTAGCTCTATAATGCAAGACTTGTCTTACACCCTCAACACCAACTAAGATGAGGCAACAATCCTCAACATATATCAATATGCCAAGGAACAGGTACACGACCTGTCGGTAGTGCAACATGCATATGTACATGCCCTACCCGTAGTACAACTCACGTATGTACGCAACCAGTCTGTACTACATCCTGTGTATCACATCTGAGTATTTAGGGTTTTCTCTTCAGGATGAACTCAGATCCTCTACAACCTTCAATCAAATTCTCTTATGTCTTTCACTGTCCAATCTGACCCATAACCAATCACATCACATCCAAGCTCTCCAACAACTTACTCATTCTCCTCAACCATACAATATGAATGATTCTCAATCATGTATAAGCAATCATTATATTATGGAAATCATATCAGCATTGAACCATAAGAGTGTTGCTCACTCCATCAACCAACACAAACCACATCACAACAACCATACCAAGAATGCCTTAAGCATTCACTACACAACAAGAAAGAGTATCCATCAAGACAACAATGTAACCATACTAGAGTTTCTACGGCAGATCTAAGCCCATAGAATGCAAATCTGAAACCTGCTTCAGTCTTCAAGAGCATGTCATCAACTCACACACAAGTCTTCATGACTTCATCCAATGTACGTGCCTTGTCCTCATTTAACTTGCATATGTATGTGCCCTGGCTCACTACAGCCTGTGTATACCTCAAAAACTAGGGTTTCTGAACTTCTGAGACTTTTGTCATCATGATCTCAAACTTGCCGAAACTTTGATGCGTCCATGAGATCCTCCAAATCTCTTCTCTCTCATAATATATCTTCAACACATGCTCAAGAGATGCATCTTCACAAGAGACCCTTGCCTCTTAGTTATACACTCCAAGTATCTTCCTTATAATCATATTCTAGGTCACTTATCCCACTTCTAGGTCACTTAAACCATTTATAGGTCACTTAACCCATTTCTAGGTCACTTAACCTATTTTCCTCATTTTTAGGGTTAACCACTTTCCATAATTAGAAATTTCTCCAATTAAATATTCCTCCTTGACTTTGTCACCTCACTTTATAATATAAATAATAATTTCTTCTTTGCAAGCTCTTTGACTTCTTTGACCTTTTGGGGCATCAAGCCAACATATGAGGGTATTCCAACTTCGTAAGGCCATAACTCTCAAACCATGAGGAGTTATGTGACATTCCACATACCACCAAAAATGGCATGTCAAGCACTATCCATCTAGGATAGTTTCACTAAAAAATTCATTGAACATCATCTCATTATTCCAAATATAATAATGGGTTCTCTTAACCATACTTCAAGGATAACTCAACTGCAAAGCATCTTCCCATGAGGGATTTCACCATAAGGGGACCACTTTGGAGTTCATACATTTGTAATCCTTATCAACCTTGATAAGACAATAATGAATCATCTTTACATCAATTCAACAAATGCATCATATACCAATGAAACCACATCGATCCATCTTCATCTATGCAGGATGTATCAATGACAACTCATTGATCCATATTCATTTATCCATCATATCATTGACATCATATGACTATGATTCCACTTGAAATCTATCCATTCTCATCAAGGACAATACATATTATATTTGACATCAATCATCAATCAATCAATACTTTGGCATCAATCAATCACTTGACATCAATCCTTTGACATCAATTAATTAAACCTTTGGCGTCAATGACAACATGATCCAACAATCTCCCCCTTTGGCATTGATGGCAATACCAACATTGATGTCAACACCAATCATTGATGTCAACATGTAGACAAGGCATGATCTACATCAATATTCATCAATTACATCAATGTGACTATCTCTCCCCCTTTGACATCAATGGAAAAGGGTCATTCTCCCCTTGGGGCTACTCCCCCTGCTTGAACCCTCCTTGGGGATGATCCCCCTATCTAAATGCCTTTGATTTTCCTTTGAATAATATATCCCCTTTTTGAAAAAGGGATATCACTCTGATGTAATCTTGAATGTATATCACTCATGCTCCCATGTGATCATTGCTCCCCCTGGAATTATGCCTCTGTGCTCTTTCTCCAAATATAGGGATCTTTCCTCCTAGAATCATGAGAAGAATAATGACTCCCCCTATAGTTATGTCTCCCCCTATATTCTTTTCAATATGAACATTATGCTACCACTGCAATATGCTTCAGTTGCAAATGCCACTGCTCAACTGGATCATAGAACAATCATTCTTTCTATGATGGTCCTTGGACCTATCCATGCATCAAAACTCGTGCCATACCATGAAAACAAAGATATGTCAACAAGAGAATCATGAATAAAACATCAACCAAGTACATCATGTACCAAATTGTGTGCCCACCATGCACAACACCCATGTACATCAACCATGTACATCAACACCATAAAATGTTCCATCATCAATGGAATGTATCAACAATATGTTAAAAACATGTGCCAATGGTGTACCAATCATATGCCTCTACCAACATGCCAACCATGTGAATCTACCAATAATATGCCAACCATGTGTCATATCACTTCATGATATGTTTCCACCATGAACCAAGTATCATAATCATGTATCTCATGTATCAAAGTATATGATAATCAATTAATGCCAATGATGTACTTTTATCCAAGTACTCATCCTCCAAACATATACCATCTGTGAGTGTACCAAACATGTACATCAACATGTGTCACTACTTGTACCAAGCAAGTATGTCAACCATGCTTCAATACCACAACAAAATGAATCCTCGTGCATGTATGCCAATTCCACCACAAAACATGTGCCAATCAACTACTAGTAGGTGCCTCTACCAATGTACTAGAAGTGTACCAATCATGCATCAACTATATATCAACTCATCAATGATGTACAACATGATCACCTAATTAAATCACCAACTACATGTCCCAATATGTAGTCCAACCATATGCCAAATGCATGCACCTAAATATCCAACAAAAATGTTTCCAATAATACATCATAAGCCATATCAATGAAACTCAAATATGTATCATCTATACACACCAACAGATCAGACTCAACCTCCAATCACTACAACAAATATATTAGGCATCCAACATGTACTAGAAGTGTGCTTCAATAGATCAATGCCATCTCTAGCTAGAATCATCATGATATATCTAATAAAAAAAGTGCCATAACTTCACTGTCATAACCAGCATTGTTCTTCAACGAAAAAATGCCTCAATCCATACTCATGGGTTAGTTCCATGCATCCAAGATAGCCTTTCATTTTATATCATCACTTCACATAATCCAATATGTAATCATAAAAACCCACAACAAACAATGTCAGAACCTACAACAAACTATGTCATACCCTGCAACACAGAGTTATACCATCACATCAAGTTGAAACCCATGTGCATAGCCCTTTTCCCTAGGCTTTACCACATATATGAAGCCTGCTACATAGACAACTTGCATATGTATGAGACCTATTTAAGGTCAGCCTATGTATGTACACTATTTTTACCACTATCACCCGCGTATGCTTCAGTGGATGATACACTTGATCTTCCCTCAAGGCTTCCATTCTGCTCTGGTTGTTTAGTCTTCTTCACCCACTTCTGAAGGTATCCCTGCTTCTCAGAACTTGAGCTCTGAGCTTCCATATTTTCAAATATGTCTCCCTTACTTACTTCATTCCTTCTTCTAGTCATTCTATATGAATTCCTCATCATGGAATTTCTTCTTGTGTTCCATCAATCCTAGGATTTGTGGCCAAATCCACTACCGTTGTAGCATCTCATGTGTGACAGTGAACATCAATGTGTCCTACTTGATCACATCTCCAACACCTTATGGTGTTATGAAATATTCCATTATTTCTCCTTGCATAAGATCTGCATTCCAGATCTTTGTGACCATATTCATTACATGAATAACATTGAACATGAAAAACGCTTTCATACCTTTTCTTTGGTGTCCATCTTCTTTGAGGTGTAAATATGGCTTCTTGATTTCTTCCTTTCTTTGTTCTTTTGAAATTTTCTTTGCCTTGTGTAGATGGTTGATTTTCAACATTGTCTTCATCCTTTGAGACTGAGGGACTTACCTCATGCTTCTTTGAGGTGCTTGCTTCAACATGTGTATCTTCTCTTGTATCTAAGACATGATTTATCATTCGGTGATCTTTAACTTTCCAAGATCTCATTCAATATTGTTGATCTATTCAAGAATTTGTTTCTCTTCTCTATTTTCTTTCTAAGATCAACAACTTAAGCTTCTAACTTATGACATGACTCTTCCTTTTCATTTACTTGATACTTCAATAGTTCATCTACCCTTTTGGCTTCTTCAATTTGGGTCTTGAGATGGACAATAATTTCAATACTTTTTCTAATCTCATCATCTACCATCTTATCTTCTTTTTCATTCTTTAGTCTTGTGATATCTTCTTCCTTTTCTTCTAATTGAGTCGTATTACTCTCTTCTTGTTCTTTGAGCATTTCCTTTAACTTCAAGATGTGCCTTTGACTCTTCTTAAGAAACCTTTTAGTGTTATATGAAAGATATATATAGTCTATATAATAATGGTCATTGATGTATTCATATAGACCCTCTTCAACTTTCTTTTTAAGTTCTGATAGTTCTTCTTCTATTCTTTCCATATGATAACAACCATCAAACTCTACACAAATTGTTTCTAGATTTTCTTCTTCACTTGTAGAGAAATATTCAATAGCATCACATTTTGAATTATTGCAATCAAGGGTCTTTGAGGATTCTTTACCTTCATTTTAAATATCTTCAAGATCTTCCTTTTTTCCAACATCATCACATGATTCTTTACCTTCATTTGAAATGTCTTCAAGATCTTCCTTTTTGTCAACATCATCACATGATTATTTGTCTTCATTTGAAATGTCTTCAAGATCTTCCTTTTTCTCAACATCATCACATTTAGAAATAATACAATCAAGATTTTTTTGAGATTATTTACATTTTGAGATATTGATGGAGTGATCTTACAAGATACCAGATATATAAAATATGCAGAATAGAAATAAAATGCTAGAAATGGAAGAATAACAGTAAAATATCCAGCATAATATTCACAATACACAGAAATGATATACGAAATAGCAATAGAAAATAACTTTGATTCAGAAAGCAATGTTCACAGGCCTCTTCGAGGGGGAAACCTCCAGTCGAGCAACGCTCTGTTACAATAATCTCCAAGCTAGGGTTCACATACCCTCGCCCCTTATTTATACTAAATATGTCTATTAAGAGAAGCATCTAAAGGAAGATCCTTCTAGAAGCAGAAGCTTCTATTAGGTCTTCTTACATCCGCCTTATTCTATTTTATTGAAAGTCCTTATTAATGTTGACCTTTATTACATCCGAATACATTGATCTACCTATGTGCGGGTTAGGACCTTAACATGTTTGCCTCCTTAAAAACAACCTTGTCCTCAAGGCTTGAGATGTGGAAACTGCTGCAAAATGGTAGTTGGTTCCCAAGTGGCATCTGCTGGAGTCATATCTTTCCACTGTACTAGCACTTCCTTGATGGTTCTCTGACGTAGGTGATGCTCACGCTAGTCCAAAACTGCTTCTGGCTGTAGCCAAATGGATCCTTCTTCAACTAACTCTGGAAGGTTGGTTTGAATTTGGCACCTGGTTCCAATCACCTTCTTCAAGCATGAAACATGAAAAACAGGATGTAGCTTCGACTGACTGGGCAGCGCTAACTGATATGCAACTTGTCCCACACGCTTGAGAACTGTGTAAGGGCCATAGAATTTGGGTGCTAACTTCTGACACTGCTCAGCCTTGAGGGAAGTTTGCTTATATGGTTGCAGTCTCAGAAACACCTGGTCCCCTTCTGCAAATTGACGTTCTGAGCGACCTTGATCTATTTTTTGCTTCATTCTATTATGTGCCATGACCAAGTTCTCTTTAAGGGTACGAAGGATATCCTCTCGGACTGTAAGTGTTTGGTCAACCGCCTGGACCTTCGAGGTACCCGGTAAGTAGGAGAGAACGGAAGGTGGATTTTGTCCATATACTTCTTCAAAAGGAGTCATGCGAGTGGTTGTATGGTATGTAGTGTTGTACCACCATTCGGTGAGGGGTAACCATTGAGCCCACGGGTGTTGTTTTTCAGAGGCAAAACACCTCAGATATGTTTCCAAACATTTGTTGACAACTTCCGTTTGACCATCCGTTTGGGGATGATAGGCTGAGCTAAGATGCAATTGTGTGTCTTGTAGATTAAACAATTCTTGCCAAAAATTGCTTGTGAAAGTTGGGTCTCGATTGGAAACAATAGAGTGTGGCATGCCATGCAACTTGAAGACCTAGTCCATGAAAATTTGAGCCACCCTGGATGCAGTAAATGGGTGGGGAAGAGTGCAAAAATGAGCATACTTGGAAAGGCGATCCACCACCACCATTATGACTGATTTATTCCCTGATTTGGGTAAGCCTGTGATAAATTCCATAGAGATATCCTTCCAAATGGCAGGGGGAATCAGAAGCGGTTGGAGGGTGCCTGGCGATTTGACTGTTTCTCCCTTGTTGCATTGACACACCTCACATTCAGCAACAAACTTACGGATGTCCTATTTCATACCATCCCAAAAAAAAGAACGTTTGACTCGGTCATATGTTTTGCTGAACCTTGAGTGCCCCGCGGTGGGTGTAGCATGAATCTCAGAAAGCACCGTGGATTTGAGCTTGGATTGTTTACTTAAATACAAGCGACCTTTGTATCGAAGCTCATCATGGAGCCAGGAGTACCCTAGGGGAGTCGGAGCCTTGTTCTACAGTAGATGGATCAGATGTGAAATTTTGGGATCTTGAAGCCATTCCTGGCACACAGCTTGGAGCCAATCAGGTACAATGAAGGAAAGAGAAAAAAGGGATCCTTCGTCTTCATATTTCTGGGACAATGCATCCGCCACGACATTGTCTTTTCCCTTCTTGTAAATGATCTCATAATCATATCCAAAGAGATTAGTCACCCATTTTTGTTATTCCTGGGAAGAAATGCGTTGTTCCAGAAAGTACTTGAGGCTTTGATGGTCTGTCTTAATTTGGAAGCATTTCCCCAAGAGATACGGACGCCACAACTCAACGGCATGCAGAATTGCCAACATTTCTTTTTCATAAATGGGTTTGCCCAGATTCTTTTCAGACAGTTGCTTGCTAGTGAAGGCCAAAGGTCAACCCTCTTGCATAAGGACAGCGCCAATTCCTTTCCCTGAGGTGTCACATTCCAACACAAAGGTCTTTGTGAAGTCGGGAAGGGCCAAAACCGGAGTGGTGCACATGGTCGTCTTCAAGGTTTTAAAAGATTGTGCAGCTGTTGGGGTCCAAGTGAAGGAGTTCTTTTTTAGGAGAGCCGTGAGAGGTGTTGCAATCTTTCCATAGTTCTTAACGAACTTGTGATAATACCCTGTGAGGCCCAAAAATCCACGCAAGATTTTGAGAGTCTTTGGGTGCGGCCAGTCTTGCATAGCTTCAATCTTTTTCGGGTCCACCTAGACGCCATCCTTGCCCACCAGATGACCCAAGTATTCTACTTCGGAGGCACCAAAAGAACATTTGGATTGTTTCAGGAAAAGATGGTGCTGAGAGAGTAGGTTAAGAACTTGATCCACATGAGTAAGATGGTTTGTCCAGTTCTTTCTATATATGATGATATCATCAAAGAAAACTAAGACAAAATGACGGAGAAAATGGCGGAAGACATGGTTCATGAGGCTCTGGAAGGTGGAGGGGGCGTTACACAACCCAAAGGGCATGACCA
>ML786228.1:211849-224354 GCA_009831015.1 Picea engelmannii | reverse complement strand
TTGTAATTATACCTCCTAGTCTCCTATATATACCAAGGAGACATTTTCATTTTGAATCATCTTGTACTTGAACATTTAAGTGGGGTAAAAGGAGGTTTCCCCCTCGAAGAGGCTTATTATCTGAAATTATATATGTTTCAAGGCGTTGAGTACTTTTCCTGAGGTTTTTCCATGCTATATTGAGGTTTGGTTCTTAACATTATGGAAGTCCCTTGCAAAATGTCCTGGATGTGCACAGTTATAACAAATGATTTGGCCTCTACCTCAACCCATACCTCCTACCCGTCCTCTTTCTATGAATCCACCACGAGGGTTGAAGTTTCCTCTTCCTGCAGAATTATACTATGTAGTGTTCCCTTCTTGTTGTACTTCACCTTGAATCTTGTATATGTCTCTTGACCTTTCATGCATGAGGTCATAGGCCCTACAATCCCTATCATCATTCCCTACCGACTTAAAGAATGTGAAATACAGATTTGTGGGTGTCTGAACATATTTTTTCATGTAATAGCACTCGTCGGGGCGATGTCTATTTCTACATACCTCTCACCAAGGTAGGGTAACTTGCTTCAAAGGGATCGAGGCTCCAGATGTCAAATACTCATGAAATAGGGGATAGTGCTCCTTGTCATGGCCTTCTGATTTGCATCTAATACACCATATATCTTATCTCTTATCTTTTCCCTTATCTTTCTTCATATCTTTGACCTGCAGAGATAAACTAGTTAGCTGACTCAAGATTTGACTCATACCTAAGTTGGATTCTCCCATAGGGGATGATTCTAACTTCATGGAAATCTCCAGTGCCTCAGCGTGCGAAGCGATCTTATGTTGCATCAGAGGAACTTTGATGTGTGGTAAGAGGGAAACAATGAATCATTCCTTGTTCTTCTCGACTGGGATATGAAAATTCAGTTGGCTCGTTAAGGTTTTAAACCTCTGATCAAACTCCCAAACAGGTTCAGCTACTTTTTGCTTGATTTCTTTCAACTCTATAATGCATTGTGACTCCGAATTGGGTTTCTTGAATTCTGCAACCAACACATTATTGATCTCATTCAATGGTTTAGGTTGTGCAATTCCTTTGACAAGCTTCATATACCAACTCAGTGCACGATCTCTCAGGGTAGTATTAAAATGAGCATGTTTAACAACTTCGTCAGTGACATTCTTAATACTCCATACAGATTCACATAAAAACGAGTGTTGTTCAGGATCTTTAGATCCATCTCCTCTAAAGGTGGGTAACCTCATCTCATCTACCATAGATATTCCTAGGTTTCATGACTAAGTGTGTGTTGAACCACTTGTACCAGTGCTCTGAGCACTCTGATAACTTAGGTTACTCTGGTTACTTAATGTTTTTGAAACAACAAGAAGAGTAATAGTACTTACTGCAACAGTCGGCGCGGTTCCTTAAGTTTTTGTCTCTTCTCAGCGAGGTTCTTCAATATTTTCTTCTCTTGGCCCAATCGACACTGAATGTTCTTCACTCAATAGCTCTTCCTCCTCTCCACTATAAAACCATTCTTCCTGTAGAATAGGTTCGTGATCTTGCTCAATCAAGTTCTCCAAGGGAACTTCTCTGAAGGTCCTTCCACTGCACGTATGTCCAACCTTTGTGTCATTTTCATTGTCTAAATTCTTGAACATTAGCTTTTAAATATGACCCACTATTGTATCATCAAGATGTTCTTCTCATGCAATAGAATCTTGATATTCAACTTCAAAAACTGTAAAAATTTTCCTCTAGGTCCCTTAAATAAATATCTCTTTGCTTGGCTATATGACTCTACTCTATCAATAGCAAACTCGGTGATATACCCTCCGATGGTATTGTCAAACCAGTGATATACTTCTCTCGACACAACGTTATCAACTCTCTTGAACTTCTTGATCAACGTCGACGTCCAAACCACAAGTGTCTTAGATCTGATCTCAAACTAGGTATCTGCTAATCTGGCTAACCACTCATATAGCTCCTTATGAATCCCTCCAAAGAAAATATTGTGTATATCAGTAAAGATATACCTTCCCAACCAATCCTCTGTACTAAGGTTAGGGTTCTTGTTCTGGGGTTCAGCAAAGTCTTTTCCTTGATCTTCTATCCAGTTCTAAATCTCTTTCTTTGATGTAAACCACTTTAACATTCCCTCAAGAAAATATTGGTCCCGACAACGGAACCATTTGTTGGCATAGGGGCAAACCTAGAGTTCAACACTCAAGAGCACACCAACAAACCCTAATTACTAGCCCTTTCAGAAACACCTGTGAATCATATGCAGTCTCACCAGAAGTAGCAATAGGGGGTCGCGGGACACAGGTGTCTATAACCATAAGGAATGAAAAGGGGATCTAGAAACATAACACACAACAATCTAGTTATTCTTTATCTTCCTTAAACCTACTGCACAAGTTATATCTCATATCTAACACAATATCACAATACCATCATATCAAATGGAAAAGAACATAGCATCAAACACACATAACACAAGATATATGTGGTTCACCCTCTCTCTAGGGCTACGTCCATAGAACTATGCTTTATAATATATTAGATGAAAGCATACAGTTCTATCAGCACTCTTAGTTAGCAGATCTCTCTCTCTTTCTCTTCTTCTCTATATCCCTTCCTTGTACACCCAACTGCAGGGTCGATCTTCACACCCAGCTGAAGATCTTACAACACTGACTACTCACCCAACACAATATTTCTCTCTTAACATTAATCACTCATCATAATCTAACCATCTCTATCTAACCCATCCCAGGTCCTCTTGACCTTTATTTATACATTATAATAGCTCAACGACAACCTTAAGCCGAGACCTAGATGTCAAAACTCTAGATACAAAAACCTTAGGTTTCTAAAGCCCTAGGTCAATTTGACCCGCGTTTCCAGGGCTTCGCCAGCCTGGCTTCCCTTCCTTCTCATGCAGTGCTCCAAAGCATCCAACGATGGCTTTTTTTGCTTGTTGAGTTGTCCACGATCCATCTTCCTTTCTGATCTGTCTTCCTCAATCTTCTTGTCCAACGACTTTCCTTCTCTTACTTAGCTCTATATTTTCTTCTCTTCTTCTTACTTCGACCCAGTATCAGTCATTGTGTCTTCCGCGCAGTTCACATTTCGTCTTTTCTCCCTTAATCTTTGCTTACCTCCATAACCAAGGGTCAACACAACTCATTGATCCATATTCATCTATGCATCATATCAATGACATCATATGACTATGATTCCAGTTGACATCTATCCATTCTCATGAAGGACAATACATATTATATTTTACATCAATCATCAATCCATCAATCCTTTGGCATAAATCAATCACTTGACATCAATCCTTTGACATCAATTAATTAAACCTTTGGAATCAATGACAACATGATCCAACAATATGATCTCAAGGATCATCAAAGAGGGAAAGGGGAAGAGAGGAAAAATTAGGTTCTGGGAAGGTGGAGTCGCAATATGAGCTTCAAGAGGAGCTCATCAAGAAAGGTGGAAAGGGAACATCCCTTGGGTGGAGTCGCCAGGAAAGATAAGGGATAGAAGCTTCAATATATATTTCTAAAGTATCGTTATGGTTCCGAAGAGGATTCAAAATCCTCCCCGACGACGGCACCAAAATTTTATCGCACAAGTTTTAGGTTGGGAAAATCCCAACCCAACCACCAAAATGGCAACAACTAAGGGACACTATACCCAATGTCACCTAGATATAGGTCCTACACTTTGAGGGTGACTAGGTCACTCTAGGGAGGCGATCTCGGTGACCCTGGGGGATTGAGATGGATGGAAGGGAAAGAAGATAATTAACCCCCTAAAGATTAGTGATGGAAGAGGAAATATGGCTTTGATGACTCGACTCTGGGTGGTTTAAGATTGCCAAGTATTTGGATGTCTGCAAAGGGTGTTTGTACCTGTTTGAGACACAAGAAGAGCCACACTTGCATATGACAATGTAAGTGGAAAAGAAAGTTAATCTTGTTGTCCCTAATTGCATAAATAATCAATGATATATATCATCACATAAAATATAATAAGGGTTGCAATATAAGTGCTAAAAGTCGAATTGAATAAGCATGAGACAAGCTAGTAAAAACTAGTTTAGATCAACAATGATAGAACAAGACTTTAGCACTAAAAGAAAGGCTATCATAAAAATATAACGGTAGTGATATTTATCAGTCTTATGGCTGTAACAAACTTGTTATTACAGAAATATATTTAACCACTAAAACTTGCTCAAAACTTGTCAAAAGATGCATTGTATTTAGTGGATTATGTGGGCATATTTTAGGCAATTGTCAATGGTTAAATTAAGAGTTATTGAAGATTTTGGTTAGGGTTTTATGCAACCCTAATGGTTGTAGGTTAAATTTGAAAAAATTAGAAAGAAATACTTGGAGAAATGAAATTCCCTAGTGGCTCAAGCAACCATTTATAGCATAGATTTGATTCCACTAGGAACAACTTCAAAATCACGAAATTTCACATTTCCCAAAGAAACAATTTTATATATCCAATGCAACAAGTGATGAATAGTTCATTTAATGGTTGGGTTAATGGAGTAAAGAAAAGAAATATCTAAAGGTACTACCTCCTTGGGGGTGTAAATCCTCTTACTCCCCACGGAAAGTATCCCTAGCTAGGGTTTAGGCTAAGAGGGTGTATGCACTTATAGTTCTCTTAGAAAACCCTTGTTAAACCAATAATATTTAAGCATAAAGTGATGGAGGATAAGGTGGGGGTGTATGCCCTTATAATTCCCACCTAGCTCAAGTAAAATAACCTTTTCTTGAAACAAAATGATAATTCAAAGCAAAAAAGCCTTACCAATTCAAGGAAAATGCTAAGATAAACCACCACAATAGAAAAGAAGAGTCTTACAAGGCTAGTGCATCACTCCCAACAACAAAATAACCAATAAAGTAGCCATACACAAGAGAAAAATATATAAATAGCTAAAGATAGAGAAACTTTCAGTCCAAGTACCTCTCCAAGATGGGCGAGTTATTTTTGAAATGAGATCTTATGATCTCTATTTATACAAAATGTCTCAAAAATAGTTTGTCCACATAATTTTAGGGTAAACCACAAGACTAGGGGGTCAACAATGCTAATATTTCCCCTTTAGGGGACATTTTGACACTAGGAGCAAGTCGTTGGTGTTGGACGAGTGTAGTTAGGCTTCTTAAATCCATATGTCAATCATCCAAGTCATTCCTACATGGTCAAAGCCCCATTCTCCTCAAAACGTCCTTGTGTCAATGAATGGTAACCTCACCACCAAACCCTAGCCCTCCTAGATGATGTCATGCCTCCAAAGGTGATGTTTTGCCTCTCCTAGGAAAAACATTTGGCATGTGAGGGATAGGTTATGTCATCCACAATATATTATAGGCCTCCGAAGGTATATCTCTCTCATCCAATTTGTGAGCCCTTGGAATCTACCTATGGGATTCAAGCCCCATGGAAGCCCAAGCTAGGCTCGTTCCTCCAAAACTGTCCACCAACTAGGTCCTACAAAGACAGATAAGAACACCCTCCAAGGATCTCAAGTAAAAATATCATGATAATTAAATCAAGTCAATGAATGATCCATCTAAGCATGTGCATCAAAGATTACCCTACCAAACAATTAAGTGCTTAAAGACATTATGTGACTTGTCGAGCTTGGATATGTGAGGGTTGACAAGGTGTCCTATTGGGTATATCTTCCCCTAGGTCAAGGAGTGTTTCCAAGAGATCCCTCTCTAATCCATGTAAAGTGGATGAAGTGGTTCAAGATCAAGACTCAATGGGCATGGGGTTCATGACATACAAGGGGTTGTATTGTTTCATTCATGGGTGTCTTTGTAGAGGGTGTGTGGCATCTTCGTTTGCAATGCAATTTTTTCAAGTCCATTGTTTTTCCATTCTTTGTTTCTTTCATAATTTAAGAACAATTTGAAGGCCAATGTCCTAGCGTTGTGTCCAAATAATGACAGTGTCACTCACAAATACCTAGCGGAAATGAGAAGGTTGGCTTGTGATGAGACCCCCTTTCTCTCATCCATGCAACTGGGAACCATTACCCTCGCTTGGTGACCATATGACGGTAATTTCATGCCACTAGATATCCATGATCATGATAGGTTGACTCGTGATGAGACCTCATATCCTCCAACTAACCCTTTAAGCATTCATAATCATTAGTCTTGTGGGTTCCCCTTTTCTTATAGAGAAGTGTTTCATTGCTTTCTTGGGGGATACATGGGTGAAGCATCTAGAAGGTTTATATATAGGATTTTATCTTTTACCTAGCAACAATCCCTCTGGACCTCCAGCCCCTTCTTCCCATAGAATGAGGGACAACCCCTTCTCGGGTCAATACACCCTAAAATCCCAAGAGATAAGGAAACGAGGGGTAAATAGTGATGGAAAGTGGTAAGTATGGTTGGGAATGATATGATGGCTCTTCAAGGGAGTTCCTAGTAGAAAACCAATTCCTAAGGAAGACCACTTACTAGGGCACAATGTCAACCACGAAGGTGAAATTGGGCAAAATTTATAATTTCCAAGTATATGTCATGGAATCCAAAGTAGTCTAAGATACACCATACTCAAATGTCTCAAATATTGAAATGACACTTACCATAATACTTGACTTGTACCTTATGGAGCAAGGCCCATTGCCTCTCGGAAGCCAGTTGGTGTAGTGGATGTCATCTAAAAATTTATGACCTTTGTGGTGGGGAGAAGGGTCTCCATCCATGCAAATGGATACCATTGGTCATGTAGTCTCTCGAAACTCCATATCTGCAACATGAGGGCCTCGAGACATAATCTCCTTAGTTATCCCACAAAATGGGGATAACACTTCTTATCATTGCTAAAACCAATTTTACCTTACTTGAGTTACATAATAGTAAGTTTCTTTCTTGCCCAAGTGCTTTTCAATTTGGATGATCCTCTGCAAGGTATAGCAAGTTGACAATTCTATGTTGGAAGCTCATGGACCCAATTATACAAATTAAAGTATTGACGTGAAGTTGGAAAGTTGATGGGTGCTAGTTAAAAAGCGTGAAAGCAAAAAAAAACAATGAAACATGAGGCAAAAATGAGGATTTGAATAGAAATAATTGAAGCTTTCAAGTCAAAAGATTAGATGCAACTAATTTAATAACTTTAAAGACAACTTGAAGAATCTTGAAAGTGTTGAAAGATAGGTGTGAAAATTTCAAAAAACCATGAATAGTTATTGTGGACTTGGAAGGGATAGTATCCATAGGGTCCATATGTAGAACCCTCAATAGGATTGCAAACAAGTTGAATACTTCTAAGTGGGGATTTACAAAACTACAAGGAAAAATATCGCATACATAAGACCCGCAAAGATTCCAAAACCTACCATGTCATAAAGGAGACTATGCAGTTTATAGAAAGTTAGAAACTAGAAAAATATAACAATAATTTCCAACATATACATAACTACTAGTTTTTTAAACTTTCCTTAAAAATGTATGACAATTACAAGCAGTTGGAAGCCAAAATGTTTGGACTTCCTAGCAGCCAAATTAAATAGGATGGTCAAATAATGAAAAAAAAATAGTTGATGTTTTTGTTGTTATAGTGTCATTTGACACCACACATGCTTATGATGACTCATTAGCCTCAGTTGCATCCTTTTCCTAGCTTGCAAGACCAAAACCCCCTTTTTCCTCCCAAAAAATACTTTAAAAATCTCATTTTGGTTTGATGTACGCGACTCTCCTTAAATCAACTCATGTGCATACATACCTTGCTAGTTAGCAACCCGTGTACATGTTAACTTGGCTCAAAAAAATAATAAATCCTAACATTTCAGACAGAGTTAACGAGTTCACTATGTTCCCAATCTCCTATAGCATGTTCATAACTACTCCAACTATCAAAATGGAGTATAAATTAGAGCCTTGGGATGGAGAAAAGAGATATCAAAGAAAGGCATCCTTATGTTGGGATTTTCATTATAGCCCTGCAAGCTAGGAAAAGGATGTAATTGAGGCCAATGAGTCATCATAAGCATGTGTGGTGTCAAATGATGGTATAACATTCGTTCCCCTTATATTCCATAATATATTTACAAAACATATGTTTTTTGAAACCCATAGTACATATCCTTTGTGTATGTGAATGCAAATATGTTTACTAGAATAACAACCTGGGCTATTATTATCTTATGTCCTAGATACATAAATAAGTAAATACATAAATAAGTAAATAATGAAAATTGAAATATGTATCCATATATTTTTAATGTTTCAATTAAAAAGATATTTTAAAAATGTTATAAGTATTTTATAGAATATGGTTACATTTCCCATTAATTAGAAAAATTTGAAACATATAAACATAAACTTACAATTCAAAAAATTAATTTAAATAATAAAATAAAACAAAATGCTTCAACTATATTATATATTCAATTTATTAAGCGAAAGAAAAAACATTACTTTCACCCATAATCTTCATAAATATGTTCATAATGTATATTAATTAAAAGAATTGATGATTATAAAGTTGAACAATAAAATTATTTGTAAGAAAAATTATGTTACTTATTAAATTTTAAAAAGAAAAATTTAAACTTATTAAATTTAAAAGAAAAATTAAAACAAATAAAATAAAAAACAAACAAACTAAAGCAACTTGAGATTTTAAACTCATTAGAATTCCTTTAAACTCACATTTACGATTTAAAAGATATCCCGTGAAAAAAAATAAGTTATTGGATAACAATGCATTCGTATCCAAATAAAGAAAGGAAAAATACTTCATAAAAATATCTCCTAGTGACCTATGTATATTCTTTGTACTATGCATAATCCAAAAGCAATGACCTTATCAAGGAATTGGGATCACTCTTCCAATATTTTGATGAAAAGGTGTTCCAAGTTATCAAAGGAGAGTGAATATCAGGCATTAACTGGAGTAAAGAAGAGTGAATATTAGACATTACATAAAGATTCCGAATTTTAAGGGATATTTAAACATTCTACTTGGTTATAATAAAAGAAATAATTAAGTGAGATTAGTTAGAATAGTCATTAAAATATATATATATATAGACAACATGATTTAAGTATTCAAATTTATTATTTAAATAAATGGAAAGGATATACTCCTTATATAGAGTAAAAACAACATGATTTAAGTATTCATTACATATAGAGTAATAACAACATGATTTAAGTATTCATTACATATTAGATAAAGATTTTTATTATTTAAATAAATGGAAAGGATATACTCCTTATATAGAGTAATAATGATAGAGAAATATAATAAAATATACTCTATCTTGTTAGGTACGGGCTATACTAAGAAAGAACTTATGTAGATCAAAAGTTATATACGGAAAGGCACATGCTATACTAAGAAAGAATTGTGTAGGTCAAGTTATACAAAGAAAGAACTTGTAAATGTTATTACTTACATTTGGTCTATCTTGTTAGGTACGGGCTATACTAAGAAAGAACTTATGTAGATCAAAAGTTATATACGGAAAGGCACATGCTATACTAAGAAAGAATTGTGTAGGTCAAGTTATACAAAGAAAGAACTTGTAAATGTTATTACTTACATTTGGTGGAAGAAAAGGTTATACTTTATTTTCACAAAGCTTTGGGTTTAACTTATATGTGTGAATTAGATAAGTGAGAACTTAACTGAGTCAGGTAAATGATCAAAAATCCTCTCATTTTCATTGAGGTGCTTCTCTCAATTATAAGTGTTTATTATATTTTAGCATAATGAAAGGTTGTTACTTTTAAGATAGAAATAAGGTCTTGAAAGAAAGGTATTATTAGATAGTTTGGAGTATGCCTTCACTCAAGTAAGACATTTAAAACTTTGGTCTTTCCCTATATCTAAATATATTTCTAGAGTTTACCTTCAATAAGACTTTTTGAACTATACCTTATCGAAGGAAAGGAAATCAATGACATATAACGATGGCGGTGTCGTAAAAATATTCATAAATTCCTAGCACTGCTAATTATAAACCTTGTGCTTCTTGTTGTAACTAAAACCAATTTTAACACTAATAATGGCATTATGTCTTCCCATCCTTGTAGTAATGAGAAAAGGTTGACTTTCCTTGAGCTACATGACGATAAGGTTCTTGATTGCTTGACTGATTTGTAATGGATTATAGCATCGACCAAGTTAGGGAAGTCAAACTCAAAGGTCAAAGACCTAATCACATGAAGCAAATCACTCACATGAAGTTGAAAACTCTACGAGTGTTTGTTAGAAGGGTGTAAGTAGAAAACTAACAATGCATGAGGCACAATGAAAATCTAAAGAATAAGAACCGATAAGGGAATGTTGTGCAAGTTGTAATATTGGATGCAACAACATTAAGAACATGGAAGACAACTTGGAGAATCTAATAGGGTTTAAAAGATCGATGTGGAATTTGAAAATACCCATCAATAGGTGTCATGGACCTATACAATGTAGGATTCATAAAGAATGTATGTGGAACCTGCAATAGGGTTGTGAACAAGTCAAAGTCTTGCATACATGGATATCTACATCCACAATGAAAACCCCTACAAAAGACACAAATATTCCAAAATGAACCATGCCACATAGGATATAATGATGTTTTTGGAAAATCATAGACTAAGTGAATGCAACAATCCTTAGCCACATATGAATAGCTAGTATTTTTTTAAACACTTTCCTAAAAACATGATTAATATGAGTTTAATGAATCATTTTAGCATCTCAGTAAGTCAAATTAACTAGGACGCTTAAATCACATAAAGGAATTTTAGTTGTCTTTTCATTTCCCTATTGTATTCCATATTATGTAAATAAGTAACTACATGTTTCATCAAATCAACACTACATATATCCTTTGTCTATGTGAATGCAAATTTAATTAACTAGAACGACAACACAAATTATAACTCATATGAATTCCAAAATGAAATGATTGAAAAATGACAATTGGATTACTCTTTAACACATTCCATTCCGGAAATTTTTTGGTAAGGAAAATGTCTTTAAAACTTTCTAAAGATGTTCTAGGGTATGGGTAGATTTTCAATTCATTGTGGAATTTTTTAACATTCCTCACATGAGGGTAAATTCATGAAGATAGGTGTCTATTTTGCTTGTTTTATGAGAAAAATAAACTATATTTTCACAAGTTCTTCAACTTTCGGCATACAAAAGTTTTTTTTTATTTAGAATTTCACTTTACAATAAAAACAAAACTTGTAAAGAATTTTGTTAGCTTTCCAATGACTATTTTTCAATTTTTTTTTATTAATATTTGATATGTGAATTTGACAATTGTTTAACAATATGTTCCTTAAACATGAAAGGAATGATAATGAGTTATTTTTTCCCCCATTATTAAAATTTTGTTTTTAACAAACGAAATGTACTACAACAATCTACAGAGACTCTATTTTATTATGACTATAATTTTAAATCTAACGGATCAATATTATAATTTCTAGAATTTTTTTAAGTTGACCAAGCTGAAAACGTTGCATATTTTAAACACATGTTTTCCCCCACCTTGTATCTATCTTAATTTTTACTTAAAAGTAAAATATAAAAATACATTTTTGTAAAGAACAGTTTAAGGATTATGAATATAATTTTTTCTAAATTTTTCACTGTGTATTTTTAGAGATACGGATATTTCATTTAACTAAATCATAATGTCTGCTGAAAATATTATGCAATGATTTTTTTGAATAAATAAATAAAATTAGATAAAAATAATGAAAATGAAAACAAATTATACGAATTGAAAGTAGATTCAATTTTGCAAATGCTGGTGTCATTTTCGAAACCAAATTTTGAGTATTTGCAGGAGTACACAACCTCTAAAGTTTGTTGATTAAGGTTGGTTGTCATTGATGTCAACCCTTGAAGAAAGCCCCGTAGCACAAAGTTTTGGGTAATGGACCCAATATTGTTTGATGTAAATATGATTCATTATTGTTTTTTCATGGTTGATAAGAAGTAAATATGGATGAACTCCAAAGTGGTCCCCTTATGGTTAAATCCCTCATGGGAAGACACTTTATGGAGTAAGAGAACCCATGCTTAATTGTGGAATAATGATATGAAGGAAAGTGAATTTGTCAGGGAAAATATCCTAGATGGATATTTCTTGTCATTTCATTTCCGGTGGTATGTGGAACGTCACATAATTCTTCACGGTTAGAGAGTTATGGCCATGAGAAGTTGGAGACCCCAGGTTTGGGTAATGGACCCACGTTTGTCTGATGGGTAACGGTATGAGTTATGATATATTTTCATATAATACTATTCTATATGGATAGTATATGTCATTCCATTTCTGGTGGTATGTAGAATGTCACATAACTCCTCACGATTTGAGAGTTATGGCCTTACAAAGTTGGAGGACCCTCATATGTCATCTAGAAGCCCCAAAAGGTCAAAGTAATCAAAGTGGTTTAAGAGATTTTAAAAGGTAAATAATAA
>ML786228.1:193525-204381 GCA_009831015.1 Picea engelmannii | reverse complement strand
TTTTAGATCAATTCATCAAATATTTTGTGTGGGGCACGCTCTACAAGGTCGCTCTCTAGAATAAGCCAGAATTCAGCAAGGTATGCCATTTTTGCTATAACTCCTTTTCTGAGAGGTTCCAAGTAGTGAAACTTGGAGGAATTTCGTAAAACACACTGAATAAAATTGTGTATAAGTTTCATATATTTATACATTACAGGTTCAAAGTTATGATTACTTCAAGTTAGGGTTGTTAACTAATCCAAAACTAGGCATGTGAGACTAAAGAAAAGTTTGATCAAAATGCTAGTCTCTTGTTTTTAAAGTTAAGAAAGGTTTGTTGGAATGTGATCATATACACCAGGTCTATTACAGAGCTACAAAACATATTTGGATGATGAAATTGATGAGGGATTTTGGTTGTGGTACATGTTGAGTACATGGTTGAGACATGTAGTTGATGAGTTGGCGCACATACATGATGTGTATAGTTGATGATGTTGGTACATATTGATGAGTCATAGTTGATGAGTAGTTGACACATGATTGGTACATACTTGGTACATGGTTGGATGCACTTGTTTATGGTACAGGTTGAGGTACAGGTTGATGCATGGTTGATGCACTTGTTTATGGTACAGGTTGATTACAGGTTAGTGCATGGTTGATGCACTTGTTTATGGTACAGGTTGATTGCAGGTTGAGGTATAGGTTGATGCACGGTTGATGCACTTGTTTATGGTACAGGTTGATTATAGGTTGGTGCATGGTTGATGCAATTGTTTAAGGTACAGGTTGATTACAGGTTGAGGTACAGGTTGATGCATGGTTGATGCACTTGTTTATGGTACATGTTGATTACAGGTTGAGGTACAGGTTAATGCATGGTTGATGCATGGTTCAGATTGATTGGTATAGGTTTACAACATTATATCTCACAGTGATAGTGTGACAGTGGTTCCATCATTCTACGTATACTTTAGGGTGGCAGGACGGGGCAAGGATAGGTGGTTGTAGCCACCTTCCGGTTGTAGACAGAGAACATAGGGGGTTGTAGCCTCCTTCTGGTTGTAGCTAGAGAATTGTGGAGTTGGAGCTTCCCTCAGGTTGTAGCCTGAGAAACTAGGGGGTTGGAGCCTCCTTCCAGTTGCAGCTAAAAAACAAAGGAAGTTGGTGCTTCCAATGACTGTAATTCTTCAAGACATATAAGAAAAAGAATTCCATGGTTTTCTCCCGATTTGGGTTTCCACGTAAAACACTGGTGTGCTATGTATGTGTATGATGGTTCATTTTTTCATTGTTTATTTACTCTGCAGTTATTGGATGATAATGCTTCATTGATATAACACTTGGATTATATGGTTAAAAGGGATTAAATTGTTCTATTACTGATTCACCCCCCCTCTCAGTAATCCAACAAAGTTTAGGTAAGCTTGGGGGAATTCTTTGGTTTCTGGATACAGTCCCAATTTCTATTTTTCAGCCGAAAAAATATTCTTTCGACCGAAAACCTAAATTCTAACGGAATCCATAAAAAATAAATGGTTTCCATGGTTTTCGGCCGAAAGATGGTTGAGCGAATTTTGTCGGTTGGAAAAAATGAAAAGATATGTCGTATCGTTTCATTTCACGCCAAATCATATAAATATGCTTTCGGCCGAACACATTTAACACAATTCATCGCTTGTTTGATGGTTTTCTAGAGCACCTAAACAAAGTTTTGAATCATCTTTTTCGTTTTTGTTGAATAAGGTAATTGATGTTTGTTCAAGTTTTTATTGGAATAACAATTTATATGTTGAAAGATAAATGTTGATCATTTTTTCAAGGTGAAGTCTTTGTTGAACATAACTTTTACAGATAAATATGGGAAACAAAAGTTTGCGTAAGAGAAAATTTGATCGCACTCGAGATGAAACTCACCATAACAATCAAAGGAAAGAGCATTATTGCAGAAATAAACGAGAACATGCAAATATTGAAGAAAGAAACAATGAAGATATTTTCAACAAGAAGAAATCCAACCAAGTATGCATGCACATATTGTTTATATTAAAAATATAGAATTCAAATTTAAAATATTGTTTAATATAATTGATTGTAATTATGATTTGATGTTGTTCAAAAAACATAAATAGATTTGTCTCGTAATGTCGATGAATACATTGAAACCGAAATTGAAGCAGAATACGTTGAAACCAAAATTGAAGCAGAAGACGAATCACCTATAGGTATGTACATAAATTTAGATATTACAAGATGAACACTTGTATATAGTTTAGTGAATTTATGTTTGGGTTTTGTTTTTTAATATAAACTTTAAATTGAAATATGTAGGAGAATCTATCAACATTGATGATGAAATATTAGAAAATGTTGAAACTGACAAATTTGGGAAGAAAGAAGCTAAGCATTATATAAGATATCAAACTAAGAATATGTATAATACTTTTTTCAAAGATGAATCAGTAACAATACAAGCTCAACTTTTACTCTGTCTAATAAATTCAAGAAAGTTAAAAGAATCTACATCATTATTGGGTATTCAAAAGTCGACAAAAGATACAAAGGTTAAACATAATGTCATTGAAAATATAACAAGTGTATTAAAAGCTTTTGGAAAATCTCGAAAAAAGGATGTCAGTGTTGCACGTAGAGTGATACAAACAACAATTGTTTCATCTAGCAATATAAAAGATCGTTTGACACGACACATGGAAAAAACGATGGGAACGCCAAGAAAAACATTGTACAAACATAGAAAATTTCTATTGCAAATAGATGCAAATAATGAATTGGCTTGTTGGACAGTGATTTCTAGACAACTCTACAAAGATAGACTTGCAGAAAATGTTAAAGAATTGGCTCGTAATTGTTGGTTGGTAGAATATTGTGTTTCACCACATACAAGGGATGTGTTGCGATGAAGAATAGCACGAAAAAAATATGAAGAACATCCAAAACATATATTACCAATGACACAAATAGAATTGTTCAATAAGTTCAAAGAAGAGCACAAAGAAGTTAAAATTTCCATCACTACATTTGTGCAACAAAAATCATGGTTTGTTAGACCCATCATTGTTCGTGACACTTGTTGTTTCCGTTATCATGTGGAATTTGAGTTGTATTATGACACTTTTCTTGATTTTGGTAAAACTTTATGGCCAAGTTCACCTCCTCCTTCCACATTCCATGCTATTGTATCTGAAATTCTATGTGAAAGAGAAGGTGATGAATTATTTTACAAAAACAAATGTGTTGGTGGAAAGAAATGTGA
The DNA here is from genome assembly GCA_009831015.1 of Picea engelmannii. Classification (NCBI taxonomy): domain Eukaryota; kingdom Viridiplantae; phylum Streptophyta; class Pinopsida; order Pinales; family Pinaceae; genus Picea; species Picea engelmannii. The sequence goes on along the minus strand of ML786228.1, from coordinate 201,122 downwards.
TCATTGTGGAAATCTAAGTTTGTTTCACTCACAGTATCCTATTGATATGAATGATCAATCATTTTCTAATATAACAATCAATTGGAAGAGATATGAATATATCAACAGCACGACTCCACATTCTTCAAATGTTATTTCCAAAAGGATTGATTTGAGAGTAGATAAAATATGTGTGATAGATTTTTTTAACAATTTTGAGGAAGAAATTTATAAATACACCAAGCATTCACATAGATCTTGATGGCAAGATCTACAATTCAAACAATCCTGTGAAGTGCTTCCACCAGGTAAAAAATTGTTTCTAGTTGATTTTGCAGAGAATTACACATTCGCTGCACAAAAAGAAATACAGAGTGAATATTATCATTCTAATCAAGTCACGATATTTATCCACGTTCTATATAGACATGATCAATAGAGTCTTGATAGCATAGAAATCACCAACAACAATCAACATGTTTTAAAAAAATATCATTTTTATATAAGTGATGATTGAGAACACGACACACATTATGTACAACATTGTATTGATAAATTTTATGATTCATTGAAAGAACACGAAATCGGATTCGATCGACATTGGATATGGTCAGATGGGTGTGTGAGTCAGTTCAAATCTTCACGATCATTCTATTGGTTATGTCGTCTTCATAAAAACTCAAACATTACACATTGTTGGAATTTTTTTGAGACTGGTCATGGAAAAGGAGAGCACGACAGTGCAAGGGCATGTGTAAAATGAGCACTTCGAAGGTATCAGATGAACCCTCATGCCTATCGATTTGTAGAAATTTCGATACAAATTAATGTATTCCTGCGATTCTCCTGATATAACAATTTCCGCCACTTGTTAAATACAAAATCGCTTCTACTATTATTATTGCGGAAGCAATTAAACCACGATCACAACCACAATGCACAAAGTGAAATATCAATAACACACAACACAGAAGTTTTACTGGGAAAGAGTAAAGCTAAAAACCCCACTATCATATATTATGTATATCATGAATCAAGAAACAATCTCATACAAAACTCTAATCCAAGAGATCTCAGTACAATACAATCGTCTCACACTGTCATACACAAATTAGCAAATACATGCGCCAATTCCTGTGTCCAAACAGCCTGCCTCCTCTACACAAACTCTGCAATCCGAATTCTCACAATGAATCGAATGAATACAATTGTCTCGTTTGCACATGCTCATAATCATATTCACTGCATGTGTGAACAAATCACAACTGATAGCCAAACTATCCCTTTCACCTATTATCTCAACTGGATCTCCATTGGAACTGACATGCATGTAGTTAACCGTGGCGAATCTTCAGTTTCATGTGAGTTCACTGATTAACTGAACTCTCACTAGTGCATGTTTAGTTACAACTAGTACAACTGATATTAACACACTTAAATACACTTATAATTATGTTACAATTCCAAATCACTCAGTTATGAATGAGATAATAGATTAATATTTATTGTCTAATTTAATTAAGGGAAAAGTAAATTAGACACATGTTTCTTGTTGACTTTTCAACACTCCCTCTCAACAAGAAAGGGATTATCCTTCACCCCAATCCTGTCTCTATGATATTCAAATTTGCTCCTGGTGAGCGCCTTCATCAGAATGTCGGCATCCTGATCTTCCATAGGAATGTATTGAAGCAACATGATCTTCCGCTGCACACAATATCTGAGATGATGATACCGGATATCTATATGCTTAGATTTGTCATGAAACACAGGATTAATCGAGAGTTTAATGCAACTCTAATTATCACAATAAATCACTGTCGGATCTAAATGATAACCAAACAAACCAACCAAGATCTTCCTAATCCAGATAGCCTGACATGCAGCTTGACTCGCTACCATGTATTCCGCTTCCGCTGAACTAAGTGCCACGGATCTCTATTTTCTGCTGTACCTAGAAACAGTTGTAGATCCGATACTAAAGATCCCTCCGGATGTGCTCTTTCTTTCCGTTGGGCTACCTGACCAATATGCATCCGTGAATCCATGCAACTTCACCTCATCTGTTTGTCTGTACCATAATCCATACTCAGATGTGCCCTTCAGATATCTCAGGACATGCTTACCTACCTTCCAAAAGAGCTTGGTAGGCTTAACCATCGCTTGACTTAGTTGGTTAACCACGTAGCAAATGTCTGGTCTCATGTTCACTAAATACATTAGCAAACCTACTATGTAACACCCTGTTTCCCCCAGCTTGTAAATATAACTGGACTGGCCAAGGACTATGGCAAACTCATAAATGTGAATATGTGATGTAAATGGACCTTGAGGAAGAGGTCAATGAATGTGAATAATATTTTGAATTTATTGCAGGACGGCTAAGAGGGGATGTGTAGAAAAAGAGACCACGATGGAGGTGGAAGGCACCTGAAAAGGTGGCGTTAACTTCCACCGAGAATTAAATACCGTATTTGGACTCCACTAGCCCGGAGAACCAAAAGCGGCTCGCTAACCCTGAAATTTAATGCCTCGCAGACCGGTAGGGGGATGGCTTGATGAGGGATGGGATGGTGAACCACCCATCCGTAGAGCCGTCAGGCCTGATCGGTGCGAGGGTAATCGTGCCACACACTACCTCGCAAGAGGATAAGGCGTATGGCATAAGCGATTGAGGGACAGACGTGAGGGGAACTCTGGCATTACACAGAGTGAATGATAGCAGAGAGGAAGGATTGCAACCTTCACTCCTGGTCACTGGCAGACAGAGAGACGCAGTCTCAGAGCATCATGGTCTCAGCTCGGGGGTGGCTAGTGGTAAATCCGTTGGGAGTCGTTGAGCCTATAGTTGGTTGGAAACGAGCACCCCTCTCAGCAGTTGCCCATACTTCTAGTGTCATTTCTGATAAGTGTTTTATATATATTTCATCTTGAAATTCATAGACTGGTATATCTATATATATATATGCTCATAGAACTGTGAAATTGTGAATGATTTCAGTGTTAGAATGTCGATGCAGCGTTTGATAAGAATGAATAGATATATTCTTATAATAGAGGAAACCATGCATGATTTATGTTGATAAATGGATTTGATTATGCATGAGCTGAACCAAGTCAGACTTCCAGTCCATCCTCGGGAGTTTGTTTCCCTTTGTCGGTTTCCAGGAATGCCCTGGATTAGATCTCTTCACAGAGATTCCCTTCTTAGAAAAGTTCCTCAAGAACCCAGAAAAAGGACTTGAACGCGCAAGTCTTAATAACCCTGTACGAAGAGGAATGACCCTCTTAAGATTTCGAAGTAGCAGCATAGGGATCAGTAACGAATCAACGGATGAAATCCTGTCGGAAGACCCCTGGTCATTCACGACCATCAGATCGACGGAAGTAGTAGGAGAGTTATAGCCCTTGCTTCTTTTCCCTCTATCTTTTTGAATAGCGAGGAAATCAGGATCGTATATCCCAAGACCCAGGAGAACATTTGGACCATGGATCTTTCCACATCCACCAAGTAGTGGAGGAATGCACAAGGTGGGAAAATCTGAGCCGCTGGATCTCATCAGAAATCCCATCGGCCGTTGGATCGGGTTAAGATGCTTGAAGTTTAGTCTCTAGAGTGTGCGCAGAAAGAACGGATCTAGACCATTAGATCTGGGTCCGATTCCCCGTCAGTCGTCGGATAGGACAGGTAAGTTCCCTTTCGGTTGGCGTTTGACGAAGCCCGAGAGTTCATCTGGACCGTCCATCCCTTTAGGACAGGTGTCAGAGATCCGGAGAGAGTCGGGATATTGGCCATCAGCATATCATAGATCCTGAGGTCGAGGGAATCGGGACGCTATAACTCACGAACCCCGAGAGTTCATCTAGACCATCCATCCATTTGGGACGCATGTCAAAAATCCGCAGACAGTCGGGATGATTGGCATCGAGAAATCGGAGTTCCTGAGGTCGAAGGAGTTGGAACATCACAAGTCTCGAAATCCCGACGAGATCAGAGCCGCCCATTTGTGGGGATGCGTGGCAGAGATCTAGGCCATCGGGGAAAGTCCCGACGAGGAGGTCGCCATCGGAGTTTGTCTCATCGGGATATTGGAGATCTCGGTGACAAGTTATCGATGCACTTTGGAATCGCGAAATATGAAACCCCGATGAGTGGGGGCCAGCTGTCCGCACATAGGAGAAGGGGGATAGTGCCACCGTGAGGGGCCAGCTGTCAACAAACCGGAGAGTCGAGATTCGATGAATCGGGAATTCCATGGACATATGCACTTTGGCATTGAAAACCCTGAAACCCCGATGAGGGATAAGGCTGCGGTCTTGTGAGATAGAGGTCACGTAGATTATAGACTTAGCCCAGGAGGCTAAGGAAACAGAGGAGCGTATCGAGATTCGGGGATTGGTGAACCAAATTGTTGGGACATCACGAGCGTCAAAACCCCGATGGATGAAAGATATTCTTTCGGAGGATCTCCGAGTCTGTAATGACCGTTAGATATGGAGGTGAGACGTCAACTTAAGACAGGACGTGAATATTCTTTAGGATAAGCGGCGAGCAGATCTGGACGGCCAGAGTCCACCCATCCAGATCAACGACTGAGGTTCCATTCCGAAGCCCCCTTACTGTTCTGCCTTTAGTTGTAGGGGGGGGTCCATAATTAGACGCGCAACTCTTGAACGGTTGAGATTTACTCATTGTGATCAACGGCTTCCAGGTGGATTCCGGACCCCCCTTGCCATTCTGCCTTTAACGGGGGGGGGTTCTGGAATAGTGTGGCATGTGAAGTGGGACCCCTCCCTGTCATGACATCCACCGTGTCGCGTTCCCCTTGCCACATGTATACCACCTAACCGTGCAACGGGCGTTTCTCATTTGTTGTTCTCTACCTCTGTTGGGGTTTATTCCTATTGGCCATTCGCTGACCCCGTGGGAATTCATCCCTATGGGACGCACGTTAGCCCTGGCAGGCTTTGGTGATTGCAGAGTCTAATGTTTGGACCTTACTACAGTGCCAGAGCGCGAAACACAAATAGGCACTACGTTTAAACCGAACCGCTATCATGACCCGCGATCACCTGAGAATGGGGAAGAAAAGAGAAAGAGCCCGTTTATGTTGGATCTCCATGGTTATTTAGGAGCTCGAGTCCAACCGAGGACCGGAAAATTTTGATTTAGGTAGTGGGTATGTTACAAAGTGGTATCAGAGCATGGTTACAACACTCGGCCTGATTGGGCTCATCCAAGAGTCACGCATAAACTTCGTTTGAAGCACTCCTATGAGGAGTAATCCCCTGACTTAAATCTCTTGTCCAGGATTAAAAACTTGGAAAATGAGAACCCGACTGTGTATGCATGTGAAAGAGTTATGAATTTATGCGCAAATTATAAAAAAAAATGAATTTAACTCTTGACTAATAGCCATCGTTTGTCTTTTCACTCAAGCGGACGATCAACCATGGGAATCTACAAACGCAGATTATGGTGACTCACCAAGCGGTGGGAGAAGGCTCCCACAACAGAGACGAAGAGTCTGACGAAAGAAGAGCAATAGGAACCCCTCCAGACCTAGCTGAGACTATGAGGAGTCTCATGGTCTAATTGCAAAGCTGCAAGTCCGACAATGAAAGGATGATGAAAGAACAAGAAAAGCAAACCAAAATTAATGCAGTTCTACTGCAGAGCTTATTCGACCTACAGCGACAAATGCAGCATGAACCTGAGGTGCATAATCATGGTCGTGTCAGTGGTCACATTGAGAGAAGCACATCCAGAAAGTTCCACCCCAGAGGTAAAGGACCAGTGCCAGACGATTCCACAGAGAAGGAAGCTAGCGATTCAGAAGGCTCTTCCAGTAGCAGGACCAATTCCTATTCTCGCAGAAAACAGAAGAAGCAAAAGACTTCCAAGATTCATAAATTTGAAGAATTCAGGAAGGCCAAACCTCCCTCCTTCGACAGTGATATAAAGAAGGGAGAGGAAGCCGAGGCCTGGCTACTCGGACTGAAGAAATATTTCAGAGTCCATGATTTTTCAGATAATTTGAAGGCCCGAGTGGCCACTTTCAATCTGAATGGAAAGGCTTCCATCTTATGGGAAGACCTTAAGAATATGAAAGGGGTCCGCGATGAGGACCTATCTTGGAAATAGTTTGAGAAGTACTTCCGGAAGAAGTATTTGTCAGAAAGGTATTTCGACGAGAAGGATAAAGAGTTTTATGAACTCAAACTGGGACAACTTACTATGGAGGAGTATGTCAATAAATTCCTTGACTTACTGAGGTATGTACCCTACATCAAAGAAAAGAAGGCAAAGGCACAACGCTTCATCAGTGGGATACCCAAGGAATACCGGAACCGAATTGAATTTGACAAACCAAAGACCTTAGAAGACACTATACGAAAGGCAACGTATTGTCATGAACAATATGGACATCAGGCAGAGTCTCGTGGAGACTAGAAACATAAGAGTGGTTCGAGATTTCAGAAAAAGGGGAGAAAATCCTCGGGATTTAAAAGCTACAAAAAGAACCCCAGAATGAACTTTCCCACCCGGAGTGTACTCCAGCAGAACTTTCTCTCAGGGGACGGAAATAAAATCTCTGGACCTATACCAGTGAAGACAAACAACCCAAAGAAAGAACCCCTGAAATGCTGGGATTGTGGAGGAGAGCATCTCCGGAGAGACTGTCCACACCGACAACAGAACAATCGAAAAGTTTATAACATGCAGGAAGCTACCATAGTCAATGATGTGGCAAGGAGTGTGTCGCAGATTTATGCAGCCTTGGATAATAACCAAGCTGACCACCAAGATTCAGTGGTGGAAATAGAAGGTATGATTTTCAACCATATGGTGTCTGTTTTGATTGACCCTGGTTCAAATTTGAGTTATATATCCCCTAGAGTTGTTGATAAGTGTAAGCTACTGCCACAGAAGAAAACTAAACCATGGTTGGTACAATTAGCCACTGGCACCAAAAGAAAGGTGGTAGAGGCCATACCAGCCTGCCAATTAATGTTGGGTGAATTCCCCACCCAAGCAACCCTTAATGTTATACCCCTGGGATCATACAATCTGTTGATTGGTATGGACTGGTTGGCTGCCCATAAAGCCAAACTGGACTATTACTATAAAACCTTAGAATGTGTGAGTGAAGAAGGAAAAAGGATAACCCTTCAAGGGATCCGAAAACCGGTCTCGGTGAGACAAATATCAGCCTTGCAAATGAGGAAGTATTGTCGAAAGGGTTGTCCCCTATATGCAATACATGTGTTGGAAACAACCGGAGGTGCATATCCAAGCCCTGATGATCACCCTATCCTGAGATAATACCGAGATGTGTTTCCAGAGGAGATACCGGGTCTACCTCTGAGAAGAGACATTGACTTCTCAATAGAACTCGCACCAGGAGCGATGTCGATGTCTAGAACACCCTACCGGATGAGCACACCGGAGTTAGTTGAACTCAAATTGCAAATGAAAGAAATGATGGACAAGGGTTATATTCGACCCAGCGTGTCCCCATGGGGAGCACCGGTCCTGTTTGTGAAAAAGAAGGATGGCACCCTTAGACTGTGCATAGATTACAGACAACCTAATAAAGTAACCATAAAGAACAAA
>ML786228.1:179362-193146 GCA_009831015.1 Picea engelmannii | reverse complement strand
TAACCAATGCCCCTGCCACTTTCATGTGCTTAATGAACAATGTACTCAGTAAATTTTTAGATAAATTTGTACTAGTTTTCATTGATGACATATTAATCTACTCTAAGAATAGAGAAGAACATGAAGAGCATATTAGACTTGTGATGCAAGTACTAAGAGAGCATAAACTCTATGCTAAATTCAGTAAATGTGACTTCTTTCAGAAGAAAATACACTACTTGGGACACGTTATGTCCGAGGAAGGGGTAGCAGTAGATCCTGACAAGATCAGGTCTATCATGGATTGGCCTACCCCAAAGGATGTCTCAGACATCATATCCTTTATGGGATTGGCGGGATACTATAGAAGATTTATAAAAGATTTCTCCAAGATTGGTTGTCCAATCACTGCCCTCCAGAAGAAGGGAACAAAATTTATGTGGACACAGCAATGTGAAGAAAGATTTCAAACCTTGAAATATCTACTAACCCATGTACCTGTGTTGAAAATCGTTGACCCAGAAGATGACTTCCTCGTGTGCACAGACGCCTGTAAAGAAGGGCTCGGAGGATTCCTTATACAGGAAGGAAAAGTGATATGTTATGAATCCCGAAAATTGAATGAACATGAGGTCAACTATGTGACTCATGATCTAGAACTGGCTGCCATAGTGCATGCCTTAAAAATGTGGAGGCATTACCTCCTGGGAAGGAAATTTTTACTTATGACCGATCACTGTGGATTACGGTATTTGTTTGATCAACCCAAGCTCAATGCTAGACAAGCTAGATGGATGGCCCTCCTTAGCGAATTTAATTTTGAAATCAAACACATTAAAGGGAAAGAGAATTGGGTGGTCGATGCCCTTAGCAGAAGCATGAGAACAATTCACCTGGCAACGGTGAGTACCTGCGAGAAAGATGTCAAGAGCAGAGTCAAAGAGGCACAAGAAACAGATCCCTTCATTCGAAATGTGACCCTGCACCTACAACAAGAACCCACTGGAGCAAAATATGAAGGCTATCAGATGACCGAAGGAGGTCTTCTCACCTACGGAGATAGACTGTACATTCCCAATTGTGACGACTTGAAGAGGTTCATCATGGATGAACTACATAAAAGACCCTACATTGGTCACCCAGGATACCAGAAAATGATTACTTCCACCCGGAAATAATTTTATTGGCCTCGATTGAAAAAGGACATAGCCAAATATTTGGCCCAATGCATAGAATGCCAACAGGTTAAAGCAGAACATCGACACCCAGCCGGATTACTACACCCTTTACCCATCCTAGAATGGAAATGGGAAACCATCTCCATGGATTTCATCACTGGATTACCAACTTCAACCAAACAGAATGACGCCATCATGGTAGTGGTGGATAAACTGAGCAAGTCTTTTCATTTCATCCACGTCAAATTGACCTGCAAGGCGATAGATATCGCACGGGTATTCATGAAAGAGGTGTTCCGACTGCACGGCATGCCGAGAGAGATAATATCTGACAGAGACACAAAATTCACTTCCAAATTATGGAAATCACTGATGGCGGGTTTAGAGACCAAATTGTTGTTTAGTACTACCTATCACCCTCAAACCGATGGACATACAGAAAGAGTAAATTAGATATTAGAAGATATGTTAAGGATGCATGTGATGCATCAACCTAGGAAATGGGAAGACTACCTGCCATTGGTAGAATTTGCCTACAACAACAGCTACCAAGCATCCTTAAAGATGAGTCCCTTCGAGGTCCTTTATGGTAGGCAGTGTAATACTCCAGTCAGTTGGAGTAATCCTGTAAACAGGATTTCCTTTGGACCCGACATGTTGAAGGAAATGGAACGGCAAGTGACTTAGATAAAACAAAATCTGAAGGTCACTCAGAACCGAAAGAAAAGTTACGCTGATCAAAAGAGAACTCCAAGAGAGTTCAAAGTAGGAGACCATGTATATCTCAGAATTAAGCCCAGAAGGAGTTCCCTCAAAATGGGAGCTTGTGCCAAGTTGGCACCCTGGTATTGTGGATGCTTTGAGTTTCGCGATAGAGTGGGACCTATAGCCTATTGGCTAGCACTTCCTCCCACAGTAAAAGCACATAATGTTTTCCATGTTTCATTATTGAATAAATATGTACATGATGCTAATCATATAATTGACTGGTCTGTGATCCAGGTGGAACCGGAGGGAGAATTTCTACCAGAACCCCAATGCATACTGGACAGAAAGGAAACCCCGCTCCAGAACAAAACCATTGCACAAGTCAAGGTGCAGTGGAAACATTTTGGTCCAGATGAGGCTACATGGGAAATGGAGGATGCCATGAGACAAGCATATCTGATTTTGTTTACTTATGTACATGAAATTCATGTTAGTAGCGAAGAACATCGAGGACGATGTTCCTTTTAAGGGGGAGGGAATTATAACACCCTGTTTCCCCCAGCTTGTAAATATAACTGGACTGGCCAAGGACTATGGAAAACTCATAAATGTGAATATGTGATGTAAATGGACCTTGAGGAAGAGGTCAATGAATGTGAATGATATTTTGAATTTATTGCAGGACGGCTGAGAGGGGATGTGCAGAAAAAGAGACCATGATGGCGGTGGAAGGCACCTGAAATGGTGGCGTTAAATTCCACTGAGAATTAAATACCATATTTGGACTCCACTGGCCCGGAGAACCAAAAGCGGCTCGTTGGCCCTGAAATTTAATGCCTCGCAGGTTGGTAGGCGGATGGCTTGATGAGGGATGGGATGGTGAACCGCCCATCCGTAGAGCCGTTAGGCCTGATCGGTACAAGGGTAATCATGCCACACGCAACCTCACAAGAGGATAAGGCGTATGGCAGAAGCGATTTAGGGACAGACGCGAGGGGAACTCTGGAATTATGCAGAGTGAGTGATAGCAGAGAGGAAGGATTGCAACCTTCACTCCTGGTCACTGGTAGACAGAGAGACACAGTCTCAGAGCATCGTGGTCTCATCTTGGGGGTGTCTAGTGGTAAATCCATTGGGAGTCGCTGAGCCTACGGTTGGGTGGAAACGAGCACCCCTCTCAGCAGTTGCCCATACTTCTAGTGTCATTTCTGATAAGTGTTTTATATATATTGCATCTTGAAATTCATAGACTGGTATATCTATATATATATGCTCATAGAACTGTGAAATTGTGAATGATTTCAGTGTTAGAATGTCGATGCAGTGCTTGATAAGAATGAATAGATATATGCTTATAATAGAGGAAACCATGCATGATTTATGTTGATAAATGGATTTGATTATGCATGAGCTGAAATAAGTCAGACTTCCAGTCCATCCTTGGGAGTTTGTTTCCCTTTGTCGGTTTCCAGGAAATCCCTGGATTAGATCTCTTCACAGAGATTCCCTTCTTAGATAAGTTCCCCGAGAACCCAGAAAAAGGACTTGAACGTGCAAGTCTTAATAACCTTGTACGAAGAGGAATGACCCTCTTAAGATTTTGAAGTAGCAGCGTAGGGATCAGTAACGAATCGACGGATGAAATCCTGTCGGAAGACCCCTGGTCATTCACGACCATCAGATCGACGGAAGTAGTAGGAGAGTTATATCCCTTACTCCTTTTCCCTCTATCTTTGTGAATAGCGAGGAAATCGGGATCGTAGATCCCAAGACCCAGGAGAACATTTGGACCATGGATATTTCCACATCCAAGAAGTAGTGGAGGAATGCACAAGGTGGGACAATCTAAGCCGTTGGATCTCATCAAAAATCTCGTCGGCCGTTGGATCGGGTTAAGATGCTCGAAGTTTAGTCTTTGGAGTGTGCGCAGAAAGAACGGATCTAGACTGTTAGATCTGGGTCCAATTCCCCGTCAGTCGTCGGATCGGACAGGTAAGTGCCTTTTGGGTTGGCGTTTGACGAAGCCTGAGAGTTCATATGGACCGTCCATCCCTTTAGGAAAGGTGTCAGAGATCTGGAGAGAGTCGGGATATTGGCCATCGGCATATTGGAGATCCTGAGTTCGAGGGAATCAGGACGCTATAAGTCGCGAACCCCGAGAGTTCATCTAGATCGTCCATCTGTTTGGGACGCATGTCAGAAATCCGCAGAGAGTTAGGATGATTGGCATCGGGAAATCAGAGTTCCTGAGGTCGAAGGAGTTGGGACATCACAAGTCTCAAAATCCCGACGAGATCAGAGCTGCCCATTTGTGGGGACGCGTGGCAGAGATCCAGGCCATCGGGGAAAGTTTCGACGAGGAGGCCTCCATCGGAGTTTGGCTCATTGGGATATCGGAGATCCCGGTGACAAGTTATCGGTGCACTTTGGAATCGCGAAACATGAAACCCCGATGAGTGGGGGCCAGCTGTCCACACATCAGAGAAGGGGGATAGTGCCACTGTGAGGGACCAGCTGTCAACAAACCGGAGAGTCGGGATTCGAGGAATCGGGAATTCCGTGGACATATGCACTTTGGCATTGAAAACCCCAAAACCCCGATGAAGGACAAGGCTACAGTCTTGTGAGATAGAGTTCATGTGGATTAAATACTTAGCCCGGGAGGCTAAGGCAGCAGAGGAGCGTATCGAGATTCGGTGATCGGTGAACCAAATTGTTGGCACATCAGGAGCGTCAAAACCCTGATGGACGGAAGATATTCTTTCAGAGTATCTTCGAGTCTGTAATGACCATTAGATATGGAGGTGAGACGTCAAATTAAGTCAAGACGTGAATATGCTTTAAGATAAGCGGCGAGCAGATCTAGACGGCCAGAGTCCACCCGTCAAGATCTACGACTGAGGTTCCATTCTGGAGCCCCCTTACTGTTCTTCCTTTAGCGGTAGGGAGGGTCCGGAATTGGACGCGCAACTCTCGAATGGTCGGGATTTACTCATCGTGATCAACGGCTTCCAGGTAGATTCCGGACCCCCCTTGCCATTCTTCCTTTAACGGGGGGGGTTTCGGAACTGTGTGGCATGTGAAGTGGGACCCCTCCCTGTCATGACATCCACGGTGTCGCGTTCCCCTTGCCACCTGTATACCACCTAACCAGGCAACGGTCGTTTCTCATCTGTTGTTCTCTACCCCTGTTGGTGTTTATTCCTATTGGCCATTCACTGACCCCGTGGGAATTCATCCCTATGGGACACACGCTAGCCCTGGCGGGCTTTGGTGATTGCAGAGTCTAATGTTTGGACCTTACTACAGCGCCAGAGCGCGAAACACAAATAGGCACTATGTTCAAACTGAACCGCGATCATGACCCGCGATCACCGGAGAATGGGGAAGAAAAGAGAAAGAGCCAGTTTACGTTGGATCTCCGTGGTTATTTAGGAGCTCGAGTCCAACCGAGGACCGGAAAAATTTGATTTAGGTAGTGGGTATGTTACATACTAACTGTCGATAGACAGTAGCATCCACTACCTCTCCAGAAGTAGCATCCTCTTTCCTCCAGTTTCCTGGAAGAGGAGTATCCATGGGTTTGCATCCCTCCATGTGAAATTTACCCAGTATCTCTCTTGTATACTTTCCTTGAGACACAAAAAGTTCACCATCTCACTGCCATATTTCCAATCCAAGGAAATAATGAAGACGGCCCAAATCCTTCATCTCAAACTCCTTTGCAAGCTCCTCCTTGCATGAGTGTATCAACTGCTCATCACCAGTCAGTATTAAATCATCAACATAAAGCACAATGATTAATAGCTTACCCTCCACCACAATTTGGTATAGGTTTGCATCTGCTTCACTTTTGGTGAAGCCCAACCCAATGAAATAGTTGTCTATCTGAGTGCACCAAGCACGGGGTGCTTGCTTCAGCCCATACAGTGCTCTCTTGAGTCTTCACACATGTGACTCTCTGTCAAACGTCTCAAAACCATATGGTTTCTTAATTTACACTTCTTCCTTAATGATCCCATTGAGGAACGCAGTTTTTACATCCATCTGATGAATGCGCCAGCCCATCTACGCTGAGAGTGCAAGGATGGATCTTATGGAAGAGTACCTTGCGACAGGGTGCAAATGTCTCATCATAATTTGTACCCTCGATCTGTGAGAATCCCCAGGCCACAAACCTGGCCTTATATTTCTCCACACTCCCATCAGCAGCTTGCTTTACCTTGTAGATCCATATTGAACCTACCATTGATTTATCAATCGGTCTTGGGACAATTTCCCATACACTATTTTTTAAAATGGAGTCATACTCTTCTACCATAGCATCAACCCAAGTTGGGTCCTGCACTGCTTCCTAAAAGGAATATGGTTCAGTCACAATACATTTTCTCATGAGAGCCATGTATGCAGCAAATCAATCAGGATATTGTCTCTGTCTGCGTTGTGAAGTAGGGGCTCCTACATTCTGTGAAACATCTAGTCTCAATCTATCAGCTTCCGTGGTACGCTTCCTACCATTTCTGATGGATGGCTCTGCTTGAGTGGTTTCCTCCACTCCATGAACCTCCTCATGTGGTTGGTCCACATCTTGAGACTCATCTTTGGGAACCAACAGTTACTCTTCTGCATGCAAGTCTAGCTCCCTCTCAAGCGACAACCGCATGGCTTTCCCCTCATCAAATTTTATATCACGTTGCATAACAGTCATCCTACTGTTCGACAAATACACATGATAATTATGGGGTGTTTCTATGTACCCCACAAATATCCCAACTTCAACAGTCGGTTCCAGCTTCTTCCTGGCATCCTTGTTCACATGCACAAAAATAGATGAGCCAAAAAAAATTAAATGCGAAACATCAGGTTTCTTACCAGTAAAAGATTCTTCAGGTGTACTCATGCCAATTACTCTATGAGGACAATGGTTCTACACATAAACCGCAGTATTGCATGCTTCTTCCCACAAATGCATTGGTAGGCCCTGATCATGCAACATCGCTCGTGCTACACCCATGATTGTTCTGTTCTTTCTCTCTGTGACCCCATTTTATTGTGGGTTATGAGGCGCTATGAGTTCTCTTCGAATTCCTTCTCTGATGTAGAAGTCTTTGAATTCATTAGAGATTTATTCTCCACCATTATCTCTCCTTAGAGCTTTCACTTGCTTCCTCGACTCTTTCTCCACCAATGCTTTAAACTCACAGAACTTTGAGAATGTTTGATCCTTCTTCTGCATGAAGAATATCCAGCATTTACGAGAAAATTCATCAACAAAAATAACATAATACCTATGTTTTGTTGTTGAATCAACCGAGAATGGTCCACACACGTCCGTGTGAATTCTCTCTAGGATCACCGAAGCACGGTTCTCCTTTTCATGAAAGGTGGACTTTACATACTTTCCCAGGGTGCACCCCTTGCACTGATCTAACTGAGCAAGTGTTCCCCTTGGAAGTCCAGTAGATATTTGTTGCATGATCTTCCAGGCTCCATGATGAAGATGGCCCAATATTCTGTGCCATAATTCGCCCTCATACGTGCTCACCACTTTTTCTGCCTTGCCTATCATGGCATTGCAACCATCTACCTCCAACATGTAGAGATTCTTAACTCAAATCCCTATCTTCTTGACTTGACATGTTTCTTTATGTCACAGGTAGGCTTTACCAATGCTAAAAACAACATCATAGCCTCTGTCCTCCAACATTGTGACTGAGACGAGGTTTTTCTTCAGACCTGGAACATGCATAACATTTTTCAATTGAAATGGTTTACCTGACTCCCTATGAAAGGTAATGGTACCAATACCAATCGCACTGTATCATCCATCGTCGCCCATCTCTATATGAATTATGAGATCTTTCTCATCCAAGTCAATGAAAGGCTCTCTATCTCCCGTCATGTGGAAGGAAGCACCACTATCCAAATACCACACTAATCCCGATGCACTTGATTCCATGCATGCGATCAAAGCGAAGTCAAGCTCAAATTGTGAGACAATAACCTCACCAGTTGCAGCTCCAGCAACCGTCTTGTTCTTTTTCTTCTGCGGGCAGTTAGTAGCGAGATGACCACGTTCGTGACAGTGAAAACACTTCACTTTGGACAAATATAGCTTCTTGACTTTAGACTCAGAATTTGATTGGGATTTATTCCCTTTCCCTTTCCTTGACTTGGCAGTCAAAGCACAATCCTCTTCATCACCAGGCTTTGATGAAGATCCATCTCTGGTATTCCGCCTGAACTCCTCTTGCACCAGATCCGACCATAGTCGTTCCCAATCCGGTAATGTTTCCCTTCCATTGACAGATTCTTGATAACTGTGCCAACTCTTAGGAAGCCCTAGGAGTGCCAAGCTCACCAAATCATCAGCAGTGACTGTTATTCCCACACTTCCAAGCTCATCCCGACATTGGACAAACTTTGTGAGATATTTTGGAATGGTGTCGCCTTTCTCCATCTTGATCTTCCTGAGTTTATCTTTGAGCGCCAATTTCCTATGGTCGCTACTGTTTTGGAACAGATCTGTCAAAACCTTCCACATTGCATATGGTGTGGTTTTCCCATGGTGACTTGAGACAATGTGGTCTCGTACTCCTTCCAATAGAATCATCCTCTCCTTCGCCACTTTCTTTTTCCATGCATCAATATTTGCAGTATCTATCACATCCGGCTTAGGAACATCTGCGTCAATGTAACCCTTCAAGCCATTGTCTTCAAGCACTGCTTCCATCCCGTCCTTCCAAGCAATGTAGTTAGAGATGCCTTCAAGTGCATACTCCAACCTCAAACCATTGAAAGACATTGTTGATCTTGAATCAGCTATCGCACCAAGAAAATCTTGCAAATTCAAATGTTATCCAACCCAAAACTCAACTCCTTCACTTTCCTCTTGCCCTGGGAGGTTCTCACCCCACCTGAGAGAAACCTGAGGGAAGTTCGCACCCTGCCTGTGTATAGCCTGCGAACTTGCCTGTCAAGTTCGCACCCTGCTCCACTGTAGCCTGCGAGAATGCTCAAGATGTTTGCACCCTGCTCCATTGTTAGGGTGAGGGAAGTTCGCACCCTGCTAGTGTATTTTCGTACGAGAATTCCAATGAAGTTCGTACCCTGCCTTTGTCTAGGGTGCGATAATTTATGTTCTTTGATGTAGGAGCATCGCTCACTCATCAATAGAGCCAATGTGTGGAGCAGTGAAAGACAACTAGACAGCGCCAGCACATATATTTTTGAAATGCTTTGGAAGTTGTAGCGTTGTTCTTTCATGAATCCATTCATAAAGAAGCGCACATGTATTGTATTATAGATAGGAAGGCATTTATTAGAGTTAATGCTGGTAGATAGGAATTCATTGTAGATTTGATAGTTTCAGATCTCGAGAGGGAAAACAGAATATAGGCACCCTCCTTTGTACATTGTAAGATTATTATTCAGAATTATCAATCCTTCAGAAGAGAAGAGCAGAGCAGAGAACTGGTGAAGAACACCCATGTACAGGTTGAATTAATAGGAAAGAGTCTTTGATTCAATTTCATGGTTTGTGTTGTTTTCTCTGTGTTGATACTATGCTCATGTATGTTTTATTTCTGTCAATGCATTTTCTTTGATATACTGTATATGTGATTTCATAGTTGAATTGGAATCTGTGAGAGAGGGGAGAATGAGTTTCAATTGTTTCTCTGTCTGAGCCAGGAGATTCCTGCATAGTGCAGTGGAATTCATCCGCATAGAGTGTGTTGATGAGGCTAGACATTTGAACTCTTATTCTCGTCTACCCATAGTTGAATTGGGTTATTAGAGCCGTGCAGGGGAAGTGCAGGCCAAGGGTGGAGTCTCAGCAGGCAGTCTGAGACAAGGTTGACAGAGACTACTGTTGCTGGAAGTGCACAGAGTCCAGAAGTTCCAACACTTAGAGAGAGATTGGACAGAGAACACAAGGAGTGCGCCAACCTTCAGTTGAAGAAGTGGGAGAAATCAATCTCAGGAGGGATAGTTCCTTTCCGTTACGGTGGGAACGAACCCAAGAGAAATCTGAACAGGAAGAGTCTGGAAGCAGAGGAGATCTTCAAGGAGGGAATCAAGAGCCATCGCATATCGGCATTGATGAGGTGAGGTACAGACTCGTTGAAATCGCGAGTCACAATTTCCCGAGTTATTCGGATCCATTGATCTCCACAGGGTAGGTGGTGTGAGATCCCGAGAGATCGGGGTTCGGCGTTCGGGGTTTTCAACATCAAGAAAAACTTGCATCGTGGATTCGCGATCTGCGAAATCCCGACGGTGACGTGGTATTGTGGGACCACGAGATTTAGTGAAGTACAGTTGTTGACCATTGACCCATCGGGGTTCGGGGTTTCGAGTTGCACGAGATTGTGTGAACGAGTTTCGCGATACCGTGAAACCCGATTTCCCAAGAAGTGAAGGGGAGATCGGCGAAGGAGTTACTGTGGGTAGTAAGAACTCCTGATAGGAGTTGGAATATTTCTTTGACTCTTCGGGACTGAGACGAAGAAGGTCCTGGTTGAGAGCGGGTTGGACCGTGAGGGTCGCGAATTCGCACCATTCTTGAAAACACCGTAAGTTTCGATACAAATTAATGTATTCCTGCGATTCTCCTGATCTAACAATTTTCACCACTTGTTAAATACAAAATTGCTTCTACTATTATTATTGCGGAAGCAATTAAACCATGATCACAACCACAATGCACAAAGTGAAATATAAATAACACACAACACAGAAGTTTTACCGAGAAAGTGTAAAGCTCAAAACCCCACTATCATATATTATGTATATCATGAATCATGAAACAATATCATACAAAACTCTAATACAATATCTCTTAGTACAATACAATCGTCTCACACTGTCATACACAAATTAGCAAATACATGCGCCAATTCCTGTGTCCAGACAGCTTACCTCCTCTACACAAACTCTGCAATCTGAATTCTCACAATGAATCGAATGAATACAATTGCCTCGTTTGCACATGCTCATAAGCATATTCACTGCATGTGTGAACAAATCACAACTGATAGACAAATTGTCCCTTTCACCTATTATCTCAACTGAATCTCCATTGGAACTAACATGCATGTAGTTAACCGTGGCGAATCTTCAGTTGCATGTGAGTTCACTGATTAAATGAACTCTCACTAGTGCATGTTTAGTTACAACTAGTACAATTGATATTAACTCACTTAACTACACTTATAATTCTGTTACAATTCCAAATCACTTAGTTATGAATGAGATAATAGATTAATATTTATTGTCTAATTTAATTAAGGGAAAAGTAAATTAGACACATGTTTTTTGTTGACTTTTCAACACTCCCTCTCAACAAGAAAGGGATTATCCTTCACCCCAATCCTATCTCTATGATATTCGAATTTTCTCCTGGTGAGCGCCTTCGTCAGAATGTCGGCATCCTGGTCTTCCATAGGAATGTATTGAAACAACATGATCTTCCGCTGCACACAATCTCTGAGATGATGATACCGGATATCTATATGCTTAGATCTATCATGAAACACAGGATTAATCGAGAGTTTAATGCAACTCTGATTATCACAATAAATCACTGTCGGATCTAAATGATAACCAAACAAACCAACCAATATCTTCCTCATCCAGATAGCCTCACATGCAACTTGATTCGCTGCCATGTATTCCGCTTCTGCTGAACTAAGTGCCACGGATCTTTGTTTCCTGTTGTACCAAGAAACAGTTGTAGATCTGATACTAAAGATCCCTCCGAATGTGTTCTTTCTGTCCGTTGGGCTGCCTGCCCAATCTGCATCCGTGAAGCCATGCAACTTCACCTCATCCATCTTTCTATACCATAATCCATACTCAGATGTGCACTTCAAATATCTCAAGACATGCTTACATGCCTTCCAAAAGAGCTTGGTAGGCTTAACCATCACTTGACTTAGTTGGTTAACCGCGTAGCAAATCTCTGGTCTCATGTTCACTAAATACATTAGCAAACCTACTAACTGTCGATAGACAGTAGCATCCACTACCTCTCTAGAAGTAGCATCCTCTTTCCTCCAATTTCCTGGAAGAGGAGTATCCATGGGTTTGCATACCTCCATGTGAAATTTACCCAGTATCTCTCTTGTATACTTTCCTTGAGACACAAAAAGTTCACCATCTCACTGCCATATTTCCAATCCAAGGAAATAATGAAGAAGTCCCAAATCCTTCATCTCAAACTCCTTTGCAAGGTCCTCCTTGCATGAGTGTATCAGTTGCTCATCACCAGTCAGTATTAAATCATCAACATAAAGCATAATGATTAATATCTTACCCTCCACCACAATTTGGTATAGGTTTGCATCTACTTCACTTTTGGTGAAGCCCAACTCAGTAAAACAGTTGTCTATCTGAATGTACCAAGCACGGGGTGCTTGCTTCAGCCCA
This sequence comes from Picea engelmannii, assembly GCA_009831015.1. Lineage (NCBI taxonomy): Eukaryota > Viridiplantae > Streptophyta > Pinopsida > Pinales > Pinaceae > Picea > Picea engelmannii. The sequence goes on along the minus strand of ML786228.1, from coordinate 180,850 downwards.
TACAGTGCTCTCTTGAGTCTGCACACATACTTCCTTTTGCCATGCATCAAGATTTGAAGTATTTGTCGCATCTGGCTTAGGAAGATCTGCGTCAATGTAACCCTTCAAGACATTGTCTTCGAGCACTGCCTCCATCCTGTCCTTCCAAGCAATGTAGTTAGATATTCCCTTGAGTGCATACTCCAACATCAAGCCATTGAAATACATTTTTTATCTTGAATCAAGTGTTGCACCAAGAAAATATTGCAAATTCAAATGTTATCCAACCCAAAACTCAACTCCTTCACTTTCCTCTTGCCCTGGGAGGTTCGCACCCCACCTGAGAGAAACCTGAGGGAAGTTCGCACCCTGCCTGTGTATAGCCTACGAACTTGCCTGTCAAGTTCGCACCCTGCTCCATTGTAGCCTGCAAGAATGCTCAAGAAGTTCGCACCCTGCTCCACTGTTACGGTGAGGGAAGTTCGCACCCTGCTAGTGTATTTTCCTGCGAGAATTCCAATGAAGTTCGCACCCTGCCTTTGTCTAGGGTACGAGAATTTATGTTCTTGAAAACACCGAAAGTTTCTATACAAATTAATGTATTCCTGCAATTCTCCTGATCTAACAATTTCTTCCACTTGTTAAATACAGAATTGCTTCTACTATTATTATTGCGGAAGCAATTAAACCACGATCACAACCACAATGCACAAAGTGAAATATCAATAACACACAACACAAAAGTTTTATCGGGAAAGCGTAAAGCTAAAAACCCCACTATCATATATTATGTATATCATGAATCATGAAACAATCTCATACAAAACTCTAATCCAAGAACTCTCAGTACAATACAATCGTCTCACATTGTCATACACAAATTAGCAAATACATGCGCCAATTCCTGTGTCTAGATAGCCTGCCTCCTCTGCACAAACTCTGCAATCTGAATTCTCACAATGAATCGAATGAATACAATTGTCTCATTTGCACATGCTCATAAGAATATTCACTGCATGTGTGAACAAATCACAACTGATAGCCAAATTGTCCCTTTCACCTATTATCTCAACTAGATCTCCATTGGAACTGACATGCATGTAGTTAACCGTGGTAAATCTTCAGTTGCATGTGAGTTCATTGATTAACTGAACTCTCACTAGTGCATGTTTAGTTACAACTAGTAAAACTGATATTAACTCACTTAACTACACTTATAATTCTATTACAATTCCAAATCACTCAGTTATGAATGAGATAATAGATTAATATCTATTGTCTAATTTAATTAAGGGAAAAGTAAATTAGACACATGTTTCTTCTTGACTTTTCAACATCGCTTCTACTATTATTATTGTGGAAGCAATTAAACCACAATCACAACCACAATGCACAAAGTGAAATATCAATAACACACAACACAGAAGTTTTATCGGGAAAGCGTAAAGCTAAAAACCCCACTATCATATATTATGTATATCATGAATCATGAAACAATCTCATACAAAA
>ML786228.1:165643-179276 GCA_009831015.1 Picea engelmannii | reverse complement strand
CACAATGCACAAAGTGAAATATCAATAACACACAACACAGAAGTTTTATCGGGAAAGCGTAAAGCTAAAAACCCCACTATCATATATTATGTATATCATGAATCATGAAACAATCTCATACAAAACTCTAATCCAAGAGATCTCGGTACAATACAATCGTCTCACACTGTCATACACAAATTAGCAAATACATGCGCAAATTCCTGTGTCCAGACAGCCTGCCTCCTCTGCACAAACTCTGCAATCATAATTCTCACACTGAATCGAATGAATACAATTTCCTTGTTTGCACATGCTCATAAGCATATTCACTGCATGTGTGAACAAATCACAACTGATAGCCAAACTGTCCCTTTCACCTATTATCTCAACTAGATCTCCATTGGAACTGACATGCATATAGTTAACCGTGGCGAATATTCAGTTGGATGTGAGTTCACTGATTAACTGAACTCTCACTAGTGCATGTTTAGTTACAACTAGTACAACTGATATTAACTCACTTAACTACACTTATAATTATGTTACAATTCCAAATCACTCAGTTATGAATGAGATAATAGATTAATATTTATTGTCTAATTTAATTAAGGGAAAAGTAAATTAGACACATGTTTCTTGTTGACTTTTCAACACGATTTGAATCCGCTAATCAAGTTGTTGAATGGTGCAAAATGAAACTAAGCCATGAAAATACTCCATCAAGGGATGTGCGCAGGTGTGTCTATATATACATGTTACACATGTACACAAGATATTTTTATTTGAATGTGTTCAAATTTAGATTCAATCTTCAATCATTTTCTTGAGAGATTTCAAGTTAACAAGTTCTTGTCTTGTGCAAGTTTTTTTGGTATGTTGGAATCTAATATGTAAATAGATCAATCCAATATGACGCCAGTACAATACATGGGACACAAAAAATACATTTAGTTAAAACAAAACATTATCAAAATGTGTTTGCATTTGATAGAAGAAATGAGTCTTGTTTTTGTTCAGTTTGCATAGAGGACACAGAATCCATAGATATTTGCGAAAACGAAAATGCAGAATATGTTAAATCTTGGAGACATACCGAACTTAATATAAAAGGGAAAATGCCACTTGCAAGATCAGAGGAGATGGAATCAAATGAAACTATAGTGTTAGTTGATGGTGATAGAGTTTCTAATCTTATTAGAGAAGGTAATTTTTATGTTTAAATTTTTTCAAATAACTTGTAGATGTACTTGTGTGATAATCTAACACGAACTATTTGTTGTCCAATATATCCAATTATTTGCAGGAGATGCCTTTGCTATGGTTTCACCTGTAGACAACACTGAAAATGTGAAATTTTATCTGATGCGATGCACAGAACAAAAGATGAGCCTATTAGAAGATTTTGATGATAATGGTTTTATATATGAAAGAGGATCCATTGTATTGAAAGGATATTTTTTTCAAGAAATCCATCAAACCGATACTCATGTTCACTTTCAATACTACCAGTCAGATGCCACAAGTTGTCAATATAGTCATTTGGTATGTACAATGAGCATAAAGTTATTAGAAGTTCAATAAATAAATAAATAAACAAGTTAGAAAATGGAAAATGCCCAAAGTCGATCATGAACGAATAATTGAAGATGGAATACCATTACGATTTCTTTAAACAAATGACATGTACATTCTAGAATTTTTTATTTTGCATTGGAAGTACATATATTTATGAATATCTAGGATTATAGAATCATTTCCAATTTAGTTTACTTTCATGGTCCATTCAATTAAGTAAAGTTGTGTTTTTGATGAATTATAAAGTTTACTAAACCTTATTTACAATTTCTGGGAAGAACCTATAGTTTGTATCTAGGGAACCTAAATTGACCTACACTTTGGATGATTATACTTTAATCCTACAAATTATCCAAATCGTATACACAAATCCTTTAATGCATGTAACCAATTTACTACACATAGGATAAATGTGTTCATTATTTGCAATTTGATTGTTCAATGTTTTTTCATATGAAGAGGATAACTTCATATCAAAACTAGGACCCATTTCCATATCATTATAAGGGACTATTGATGGCTTAGAAAAACTTTAAATTTTGATAAAATTTTAATATCAATATAAATTTTAATGAAGATCGCTTACTTATATTAAATTTGATGACTTGTTTTGACTATTTTCATTGTTGGACTTATATTAAATTTGATAACTTGTTTTGACTATTTTCAACCATATTTCCAAATCAAACAAAATTTAAATTATAAGTGAGAAACTATAATTTTTATTTCACATTTTCTTGAATATTTCATTGTGAAATTTCATAAGAAACTATAAAATTTAATTTTTATTTCACATTTTCTTGAATATTTCATTGTGAAATTTCATAAGAAACTACAAAATTTGATGAATTGTTTTGAAATCAAGAAAATAGTATATTGAAATTATTTCATCCAATATTTTATATAAATAGACATAGTGCAAGTAAAATTAAGACAACACAAAATATTTACATGACTAAGATGGTGAATAGTGAATCAGACCGCCACAATCTATCAAGTCAAGTCTTGAACCAAACCAAAACAAAACTATTCTTACATTAGTATTGGTGATTAACAGATTAACAACAAAGCAATTTTATTTCAACATTGACATAGTAAATATAGAGACTCTCATCATTTTAATTTCATAGAGATCTCTATTGGTGAAATGGAAACACCACAAGCCTACCATTTATGGAACATAAATTGTGGTGCAATGAAGAAATGGAGAAAACACAAAATTAATGTTCTATAAAGACAGAAGTTAGAATACATTTAAATTAATATATAGTAGGAAAGTATTTAAGAGTTTGATGCTTAATTTAATGCATTGTGAGAAGGAGAATATACAAAACATTAGTTCAAAACTAACAACTTTGCCACTTTTTTTTCATCAACTTAGCGCAGACTCCTTTGAGCATTGGTCACCACAATCTATCAAGCCAAGTCTTGAACCAAACCAAAACAAATCTATTCTTACATTAGTATTGGTGATTAACAGATTAACAACAAAGCAATTTTATTTCAACATTGACATAGTAAAGATAGAGACTCTCTTATAGCTAGAATATTTGAGGAGAAAACACAAAATTAATGTCCTATAAAGACAGAAGTTAGAATATGAAAACCATATTTATGTTATAGCTATCTTAAAGAATAAAATCAATATTACTAAAATAAGAACAAAGTATTATAAGCTTCATAGTGAATCTCCCATTGAACAAATCCTATAAAATAGTAGTGGTGTGAAAGAAAATATAGCCCGTGTGATGACTTGTTTTGACTATTTTCAACCATATTTCCAAATCAAACAAAATTTAAATTATAAGTGAAAAACTATAATTTTTATTTCACATTTTATTGAATAAATTGATATTTTGAGAAATTAACATAAATTAACAGTATCATATAAAAAAATATAAGAGAAATCAAATATGAGACAATACATTGATATTTTGAATTCTATATATATATAATCAAAGTTTGAATATTTACACCGCCAAATACATAGGTTCCACATCCATTTTAGAATGATAACAAAAACTAAGGCATTTAACTCCAAAATTTTGGACTCTAAGCCATCGCTTTAAGATAGATCACATCATACCTGCAATTCAAACCTGCAAAAAAAACATAATTCAAAAATTAAAAATTTACAATTCAAACATGCAAAATAAAACATAATTCAAAAATTAAAAATTTACAACAAAATTTATGTACAAATTTAAAATAAAATTTACACATGTACCATTTTAGATTTAGATAAATAAAACAAGTTTTGATTAAAGCAAAATTGACATACATATTGTTATCACACTAAATTGCCTTGGGTCTTTTAGTTTGTTTTCAATTTTCTTTTCAAGCCTTAGATTTTAATTTTTCTTTTAAAGTCTCACCCCTTTAAAATTTATGTTTGGTAGGACCCCTTAGGAATTAAAGTTTTTGAGTATTAACTCTTATTTGATCCTCAAATTGATTTTTGATCCTTGAACCATTTTAGCTCATGACTCATTTTGGTCCCCTTCATGACTTGTCCCTAGGTCAATCCCTCCCATGACTAGAGTGATGTGACCCTCATCTCTCCTCACTCATGACCTCATAGGCATACCTCAACGTCCTCGCTTACCTATCCAATCACATTTTGAAGTGGATGCGCTGCCTACTCATCAGGCAGTTCTGTAACGCCTATCAGGTTCATTATACCTCCACCTCGAGTCATGATTTCCACGACTTATGTCATGTCCCTTGTTTTCAGTCTCATAAGTCCATTAAATATTCCTTCAAATATATTTCATTTATGAGCTTTGGTAATGGTTTCTAATTTGAAAGACTCAATAGTGTTGCGCTACGCAAATTCATAAGTTCTGATCAGGCGACCGCATGTCAACCAAATCTGATGCTGAGAAAGATTCCAAGGTTGAGGTTTTATCAACGTTCATCCTAATATTGCATTGAAGATCTCAACAGGTGTCCATTGCACAAGTATCCGATGTTACCTCCTCTGCGTATTAATTTTCACAGGAAATTTGTGCTCGAGTTTTTGTTTTGATAAGCTTGCATAGTAGTAAGGGATCCATATTTTCATGGTAACCTTTTTTTTCTCCTCTTCGGACCTGTAAATCTCTTTGTATGTATCTATGGTCTCATCATTGTTGTTTGCTTTAACCATTAAAAGTCACAAGCTTGTAAATAGCCTATCATCTATGCATGTGTTGCGCTACCCAAGGGCGCTGCTCAAACCAACTCTGTTTTACTTTCTTCCTTTCACCTTGGGGTTTGGCGTTTCACTCAATTGCAGAGGGCCAAATTCAGACTACCTCCTCACTGTTTACACTCCAGAATACCTGTACAAGCCTAAGGGTTTAATTCCTAAAAAGTCTAGCTTGTCTTACTAGCATCAGTCTGTCTAAAGGAGTCAGCCTTATCTATTCAAAACCTTCCTGATCATTACCATATCTTAAACTTCTTAAAATCCCTCATTTTGAGCCATGGACACTCCTCAATCGAGGAAGACACACAAAGGTGGCAAGGTGGTCAAAAAAGAACTGATGGACATGCATCTTTTTTATATAGAACCCATATCAAGAGAGGCCTTTCAAAGAGTAGGGTTCCTCTCTTTCCATCAGAACATGTACAGATGCCATCTAGAGGTAGCAAGATAGTTTGCACTATAGTTTGATGGCAAGAAAACCAAGGTTGGTGATTTGGAGTTTGAGTTTACTGAAGCCTCTATCTCAGCAGCAATAGGGATCCCCATTATAGGTGAAAGGTGGTTCAAAGCCATGACTTTGAGTTCAACCTATGAAAAATATCTTTTTAAACCTGAATATCAAGCCAATGACTTGTCCAAAAGTATGCCAAGGAGTCAACTGATTGAACAATTTGAAATATTACTGAAGATCATATAGAGATATTTTACTTGTGAAGGGAGATTCAACACCTTGTACCAGTACCATATAAGGTTGTTGCTACATTTTACTAGTAAGGTTGAGATGAATGTTCCTTATTACTTGTTGAGGAGTATAAGTAAAATGTCAGACAAGATACAGGACAAATCTAAAGATGTGGATTCTAGCCTTTTCCACTCTGGATTAATCAAAATGCTAGTCTCTGAGGAATTGGGAAAGAAAGAGATTTCATGGGAACATTTTGTGGTTACCTCTCATTTCAAGTTGGATATAGCACCAACTCCTCAATCACAGAAGGCAGGTCCTTTGTCACCCACCAGTACTTCTAAAGCAGGGACCAGTAGGAAGAGAAAGGGCAGAACCCCTATTCAAGTTCCAGAGATCAGCAAGCAGGTCATAGAGGCTAAGGAGGAAGTTCGTCCTTCTCCACACAAATATTTTTCACCACCTCCTCCACCAGGGTTAGAAGAGGTGCCTTCTTCTACCAAAGCTGCATCCAAGAAAGGGAAGAATCTCCTCTTTCCCTCTTCTCCTCCAGTAGTTGAAGTCAAAGGTAAAAGACCTTTCACAAGGTCATCAATTCCTAAGGAGTTTTTCAAAGAGCAGTCCTTACCTGAGCCCCCTATTCAAAAGAAGAAGGGTAAGAACATTGAAAATCCTATGGAGGAAAAATCAGAAACCCTTATTCAGAGGAAGAAGGGTAAAGGTAATTCTCAACCTACTAAAGGGAAACAAGAAACCTATGTATAGAAGGGTAAGGATAAAGGTACTAAAATACCTTTGGAGAGTAAAGATGAAACCTCTGAGAAAGGCATTGAGAAGTCTATTGAAGGAAAATATGAAACCCCTATGTTGAGAAAGAAGAATAAAAGTAAAGTCATCAAGGAACATGATGAGGTAGACAAGACACTTCCCATGCAGGAGGAAGAGGAGTCTGAGAAAAATCCTAGTGAGACTGCACATGCCATTATTCCTCCTGACAGTTAGACCTACAAAAGACTTATCAAGCAGCTTAGAGATGCAAGAAAAGAAATAGCTCATCTTAAAGCAGATGATAAGATCAAATTGGCTCAGATGAAAGAGCTCATGGATGGCTAAAGTCACACCCTTGACTTGGAAAGATTTGCAGCAAGAAGGGCCCAGCCCCTTCATAGACAACTAAGGAATCTCTACAGGTAGAACAGAGGCTTCCAATATCAGATCAGGAAGCTAAAGGCAGAGTTGAATCATTTTCAAGATGAGGTAGCCCAAAGAAATCTATAGGTGTTGGTTGAAGCTTCCATTGAATATGACAAACCAACAACTAAGGAGAGCACAACTACACCAAAGAATCATGTCAATGCTAAGAAGAAGAAGTCAGTTGTGTCAATTGAAGATCCTCTTTCTACCAGAAAGAGTATGAGGTTAAGTGTCAAAATGACAAAATAGTTGGTAAGGGTAAGCCCCATTTTTTAGGATGCATCTTTTTGGGAGGGTTAACCAATATGAAAATATTATCTTTGCCATCTATACAGGATTCTAAGACTTAACTATTTGGGTTTTGGGTTTTTGCTAAGTGCTAGCTTCCCCATTGGTAGAAGGTACTACCTATTGTGCAGTCAAGTCTCTTGATTAAAAGGGTTTTTTCATCATGAAAAACCACAAATTACTCTACACATGTTCAAGGATTGAAGGCATTGTGTTTTTGTAATGCTACCCAAACCTACACACATACACAGCGTAAGTGGCACCTAATGGTGCTACCTAATATTTCATAGAGGAAAAATAATTGGCACACAGGTGCAACACAGAGGTTCTACCTAATGGCGCTACCGAATATTTCACAGAGGGTAAAGGTTGACACAGAGGCGCAACACAGAGGCACTACCTATAGGCGCTCCCTACAAGCACTAGCTAATATTTCACAGAGAGAAGAGTCTGTACACATATGCAGCACAATGACACTACCTACAGGCGCTACCTTTTCCCCTTGTAGTGTGCTACCCATTTTTGCTACCCAAAGAAGCTGCCAATAAAGATCGGGGATCTAGGAGGACCAAGCTAACAACTTTTGGATAAATTGATGATAAATAAGGATGGAGAAGTTGCAACTGGCATCATGAAGATAACCACATGCTTGGAAAGACACATGGAAAAAAAGGAGTTGTGCAGCAAAAGAGAATCAAATTAGTTTGAAATCCAGTTGGATTAGTCACCAACATTTTCCTGTTTTATAGCATAGGTGGTTAGATCAAATAAATGTTTAGATTTTTTTAAGGGAAGGAGGCCAGCTCGTACCTCTAGTTGTTGCCTTCCTTTTGTTATAAATAGATAGATCATTTGCTTTAGTAAGTTTGGATGGTTGAGCAAGGCTCCCTTATACTGTAATATTTTTATGAAGTAATTGTGATCTAGTGATGTACTGGACTTAAGACTTTTCGACTAATAAGAAATCAGCTTCTCTTTCAGCCTGTTTGCTTCTGATGTTAAATGTTCATGCTTTGAATGATTCACATGAATGATTTTGGTGATGTTATGATGGATGTTTGATCATTGTGTTATCATGATATTTATTTAGTTTCCTGAGTTTCTCAGTTCAAGAAGATCTTGTGTTAAGAAACTTTCCTCCTTAGGCTTTTGTGGACCTGACGTTTACAACAACCCCTACACTTCTCTCATCCAAGTCTTCCTTCCACTCATACTTACTCCCAAACTACTGATTGAAATTAGCCAAAACCTTATTTTTTGGTGCATTCTAGCCCTATTATCTGAGTTAGAACATTATCACTTGAGTCATTTTCCATTTGATCATTTAAACACCCTTACATTCACTTAAAACTTGATGGGTACTGGGCTTACCTTCCATGCAATCTGAAGGTGACTCCTAGTGCTAACACATACCAAAAGAGTTAAGTCTCATTGTTAAGAACCAAATACCTGAATACAAAATATCATAATAGATCCAAAGATATATGAATACAATCACCACACAAGATATATGAAACCATATAGAAAACCACAACTTTATTATAGAAACCCTTGAGGTAGGGCAACACCATACAATGGATCCTATTATGGAAGGGATCCTCTCTTGTTCACTTGCCTCTTCGAGGGGGCATCCTCCTATTGAGATACCACTCCACATACAATACTTCTCTTCCTGTCTCATTACATTGTTTGAACCCCTTTATATAGTGCTACCATCACCTAAGAACATTCTAGAGGAGGAATATTCTAGAAGTTGAACCTTCTAAGAAGTCCTCTTACTTTTATTATATCTAATTACTCATTTATTATATCTAACTACCATAGTGGGTCTTATTTAATAATATAGTGGACTTAGTCCACCTTACATTGAATGACCTCCACTATTATCACTATGGACCCTCTGGGCCCCCCCACTACCTCTCTAGCTACCTTACATTCCTGCATGTTATTCAATGAATCTTGAATACTACGAAAACTATTATCGAGGCCGTCTGTGAGGCTGTCTGTGAGGCCATGTACAAATGCATCCAATGTGTGAAACAATTGGGCTTCGAATGATTCAAGAATTTATTTCGGGTTTTGAGAAGAAATAGCCATCTAAGCATCCGATGAACTCACCCAATAAGTTACGACAGAAAATCGCGGCTTTTACTAGAAAAACCCTAAAAAACTGTTGAAGTTAAAATGCTCATAATTTCACTTCCCGGACTTTGTTTTGGCTGATTTGTTTTTTGAAATTGGATGAAATTGTGAGAGGAACTCAGATCTGTAATTTATTTGGGCAAATTTGGCCTTCAGATGCTACAAAAATAAAAAAAAATATCGCCGTCGTCCGCGGAAAAAATCCCGAAAATTTGCAAATTTTAAAACTCGATGGGTACTGGGCTTACCTTCCATGCAATCTGAAGGTAAATCCTAGTGCTAACACATACCAAAAGAGTTAAGTCTCATCCTCCAACATACTCATTTCCACCAAATATAATGTAAACATATTATCCACCAAATATAATTTAGACATATGTAACAATAAAAAACAATAATAAAAAAAACAAATAACACATATTAGTATATATGTACTTTAACTAAATATTAAATAAGAAATAAGAAATAATAACATACCCAACCATAGTTAAACAGATTTAAGATTTTCCCTCACAAAGTTTGAAAACTTCCAAAATAGTTACTCTCCACATTAAGCATACATGATTTAAACAATTTGTAAAATCTTATATAAAATCTTTAAAAAATTTAAAGACAAAAATTGTGTTCTTAGTAAAAAAAAAAGTGTAATCAGAGTTAGATAATAATCTGAAAATAAATATAGAACTGTGTATGAAGAAAGTTCACAAATTTCCATATTAATTCATTCTTCCAATGAAATACTTATCTCCTTGTGGATAAAGTCTCAAATCCTTCAGGTGAAATTCTCATCCCAGATGATCTTATTTGATCTTATTTACTTAGCAGTAAAATACTAATCTCTTTAGCAGTAAAATACTTCTCTCCTCTTCTGCAGTGGTCATATAATCAAATTTCATAATCGAATTTCAAATTAAAGGACTCATAAATCTCCATATTAAGCCATTATTCCAAGAAATTACTTATATCTATGAAAGTTCACCAATCTCCATTTTAAAAATCATTCTTCCGAAAAATCCAGAAAATACTTATTTCCTCTTTCTGCAGTGGAATAGATGTTCTCATATAATCTTTCATGTACATGAAGAAAACACAAATATGCACATATATTAAGTTATTCTTCAAAAACTATTTAAATCTTTCATCTTTGGGATGTATTCATATTACATATAATCAAATGCTCTTTGAAATTATTTGTGAGCTAGCTCACATAAACATATGAATAGTTTATTTGTAAATCTACTTGAATGTTGGTTTTTGTCGTTAGTAACCAATTTAGTTAAGAGTTTGACAATACCATGGAAAGAAGGAATTCACTTCGTTGTATGTAGAAAACACAAATATCCATACTATACCATTCTTGGACAAGAAGGCAAGGAATGCAATCGAAGAAAATTTAGAAACTTCACCTTTTTTTATGTGGGATAGAGTTTGTTCTCAAATAATCAAATGTTCAAGTTCAAAATTAGGTCTTCATCATGATCTAAACTTAAATAAATTTGAATGTACCATTTAAGACAACAATAAGCTTATATAGGGGTTCTATATATTTCAAAATAATTGATCAAAGCGTTGAATAGGAAAGGCTAAACTAAAAATTTGATAAAAGAAAATTTTGATAAAAGAAAAAAATATAAGCTTATTCAACATAAGCTTGAACATTTTTATATAAAACCCCAACATAAAAGAAAATTAAAACTCACTAATGTGCAATGAACATACATTTATGAATCAGCATGAATAGACGCATCCTTCCCAGGTATGGGTGCTTCCTCTGCTTCCTCCTCAATCCAAATCTTCCTCCCAAACACACTCTCAGATTCTCTCTTCTCCACATTACCCTATATAACACATTTCAAATTTGAAAATTTGAAAATTAAATTTAAATGATTTTAACACATTAAATTTAAATGATTTTAACACATACAATGATATATGTGAACTCCCACCCTCTTCAAACTCTCGCAATGAGAATTGAGACAAGCTTTCTCAAGTAGTAGAAGATGGAATAGGGATCTGTGAACAACAAAACTAAGAACTAAATCTAGGATTCAATGTGTTCACATTTATACAAAATTATAAATGTTGTTGATCTTATTCAAAATATTGGAGATTGGACAGCTAAAGTGTTCATCTGTGGATATTATAAAACACATACCTGATTCAATCCATTTAAATTTAAACTTGTGGAATCAAGTCTCCTATTTACTGGAGATTCATTTAGCATATCTTCAAACTGCAATTAATGAAAATAATGACTCGATTATTTCTATAGATATAATGATATGTATATAAATCTAGAATTAGAAGTAAACTATCATAAAATGCGCCAAAAATTTACTAACTAGAACACATACCAATCTGTTGTTTGGGTCATCATTCTGAATGATATTCTTCCAACCATCACAGAAAAATTTTGCATGCTCCTTAAGATATTATATTGGCATGGTATCTAACTCCGCATCTGTTTTATGAACAAATATGGCCCAGGACTTGGCTTCCGCTCGCTGACGGTTCAAGTCAACATCAACACCATAAAACATTGCTTCCAAATTTTCCCCGATTGCATTCCTAGTCTCTTTTCCAACCTCTGATAAAGCTCGCAACTCTGAATGTCAATAAAATGTCCATTTTGGGCTAGATACTAAAGGTTGTGGAGGCCTCTGCAATGTCACATTTTAATATGCCTTTTTCTAATCATATGTCCGTCATTTACCAGTCTCATAATAATCGAATGGTAGACTAGTATAATCATGGTGCATGTCCATGAAAAACTCAACATAAAAATGTCTTGCAAAATAGTGTGGAACTTCATCGTTTCATGACAATTTCTCATATGATGCCAAAAATATGTTATAGAGATGTCTTGCAATGTCAGGGTGCTTAAAATATTGCACCTTCAACATCTTTTGCTCTGGTCCATCTTTGAAATTGAACATCGAAATTGCATTTTCTTTGAAACTTTATTTTTTACTACTTCCCATTTATCATGGTCTATCACCTCTAACTTTCGCCACCTCATTAGATCGATAAAATTATCAATGGTTGGCCCCATCTTTTGATATGTGTCCATAAAGTTTTGCAATGAATGAAAAAAAATCTGAAAGCTTTGTTTACTCTCCTGAGGGGGTTCCAAGACCTCCAAATCATTTTACAACCTCATTTTAACACTTCGTTCAAGGGTCATTATTTCTGTAATCCCTTCCCAGGGAAGTTCATCACCAACATCCGAAGGATAAGTAGACGTAGGGGTGTAATATTTTGTTTCTTGATAACGCAGCCTCCTAAATCCACCTTCACCCTCTGCACCAACATTAGAATCTTCATGACACCCACTCTGTCTTTCATTGTCATTCATTGCTCTAAACTCATTGTCTACACACGCATTTGAAAATAATTACAATATTTAACTTGGCATAAATTTAAATACACAAAAATAGAACAAAATCAAAGAAAATTACCAAAAATATTCTCTTGTCCTGAGGTATTCCCTACATTCTCAGATGTAGGAGTATCAATGCGCAACCTATCTAATAAAGTTGCATCCATAGTGTTAGCGATTATTTTTGTCTTAGGCACAAAAGCACCCAGGTCTGCAGAATGACCAGGAAACACCCAAGCGCAGCAGCGGAAGGATCTCCTTTCCGGTTACGAGTCAAGCGAGTGGGCAAGGTTTTGTTGTCGACAGCTGAGATCCATCCACGAAGCAGATCAACGGTCTTCGGGATCTCGGGGAAACCAAGTTACCCGACATATAGCACCAAGGAAAGCTCCCATATTTCGAGGTTGATTCTGGGTCGTTCAATCCAGTGATGTGTGGTGCAGGATCCAGTCACACCGGCATATCGGCATTCAGGAGTTTAAGGGGTAAAATTCCCCGTATCTTCGCCTTTCGAAACCCCGAACCCCAAAATGCCGATAAGCGCCCTTCAAAGTCCGGCCCATGGTCCTAGCACCAGGACACATCAAGCGAGCCTGAGAACGAGCGCGGCCCCCTGTTAAGCTAAGACCGCTACCTCGATCGGTCATCTTAGGTTCACGCGGTGCGCATCTGTTCCATTTCGGCATTCAGGAGTCCGTGGGGTGAAGGTTTTATGTCTTTGAACATCGTGAAACCTCGAACCCCGACAGCGTCGAAAACGCCGAAACTGGGGCCCAAGGTATCGTCGGGGGAGTTAAGATCCGTTAGATCTAGAGGGACACGTCGTGCCAGATTAATCCATCTCAGCATATCTCTCATTGCGATTTCGATCAGCAAGGATCATCCCTTTCATATTCCCGAATGCCGAAAGCACCCTGGGAATAGGCACATGGTCACAGTTCGCGGTCACTTGGAGGAAGAAAAGAGCTATGAAAAGAAGGCCAAGGCGCCAATCTCAGCTACAGAGGGGATCGTCGCGATCTCCAGGCGCTATCACGTCCGATCTCCATACTTTTTCTTGTTAGGATATTTAGACACTTAGGAGTTAGTTAAGATCTACTCGGTCTAATATGTCGTTAGGTAAAAGTGTGTTTCTTTAGTATGCATTAGTATGCATTTGTAGTTAGGAAATCCGACGGTCACGATATGTTCCCGACATAGA
>ML786228.1:142761-156839 GCA_009831015.1 Picea engelmannii | reverse complement strand
CAAATTGTGTTCGCGTGGAACGCGAGCTCCCGAAGTCCGAACTCCCGACATCCGAAAGGAAGAGCATTGACTCTTCGGGCCCGAGAGAGAGATAGAAGGTCCTGGTGGGCGCAGACAGCTCGGTGAGGGGCAGTCGGCGTCAGAATACCGGTGTTGTCGAACATTTCTCGCCTGGAGTAAATGACGGCAAGAGTGGGTGGTTGAAACCTCCTTTCATTCATTAAGTGAGGGGATGGAAGGACTGGCGAGCCGCCTGCTCGCAGAGGTCCTGTGTATCGATTTTCTTAGAGAAGCCATGCCAAAGTCCTCAACTCGACAGAGAATTCGGTGCACACTAGTCGAGCACTTAATGGCTCAGTTACTCTCCTTACAAGAGCCATGCATAGTAAAGGTGGCACTTAAAGAAAGATATTGGTACGAGTTTGACTGAAGAGACAGCAAGCCTTGGGTGACTGGGAACGCCTCTGTGAGGTGAATTTTCCTGAGTATATAGACTCGGTCTTTGCATTTTGTAAGCATCGATGGTAGAGCAGAGCTCCCTACTGTAAAGTTTTAACAGATATTCTAGTTTGTTGGTTATGCATCTGTATATGAGATATCTTGTTTTATGACAGACAATTTTTCTTACTCCATCTAATTTTCGTCTCATGCTAAGAGAGTTCGTGATTGAATGAATCGCACGAACTATTTCAGTTATGTTGTGATAAAAGTTTTATTGTTGCATTATTGCATTCTTTGGCTTTTACGTTTGAATGTAAAATGATATTGCGTTTGGATGTCTTCTTCCATAGCCTGTTAGAAACTCGATGTTTATTAACAGACCTCTGCTTTCCTCTTATAAACGTATTCTGCCTGTTCACCCTTTACTACAGCTCACTATCTGAAGTTTATATAAGACCTCACTCACCTATGCATGCCTAGCCTAGTTTTGGAGTTGGAATGATATTGTTTCGAGTTGGCTTCCATTCGGTCATCCCATCTATAAACCATCGTGACATAAAACTGATGGGCGCCGGGATCTGCTCCTATTAGCAATCCAGGAGTGACTTCCGTCGCTAACACATAGCACTTGCTTGAGAACATTCTGGAGTTTATCTATTCACAGACTCGTTTGATAATCTCCTCTGACGAGATTTTCGTTGATCACTCAGAGTCTTAGTGGAAGAAGGGGGTCCTCTTCTTCCTTCTTGGGAGAGCTTAGAGTGTTTGCTAGGAATGTTTGGAGAATCTCGTGTCAACATCTCAACTCAATATCTATCCTTTGGAAATCATGAAAATTTAAGCACAAGACAAGTACGAGTTAATATCTCCAACATTTGCCAAGAAAGAAAAAAAATAAGACAAAATTAATAGAAATGTTATTTTGGTTGGATTGAATAAATATGTCATCTAATTAAATTTTAAATCGATGGAATCATTAATTTATGATACAGTGCCAAATTACATCCAGTCAAACATTTTCTAGCTAAGATGCAGCATAAAGTCATGGCCAGGGCCAGATAGAAGAAGAAGTTGAAAATTCTACTCACGTCCATTTGAAAGAATTTCCATATTGTGGTGGAAAGGTGGAAGTTGTTGCCATGTTTCATCCAAAAATAAAGCATTGGTTCAATCCTTGACTTCCCAAAAAAAATGAGTGTGGATAATATATTTATTTTTCCAGACTTTGTTCCATAGTAAGGAGCTTGAAAATTTTCCTTAAAGTATGATCAGGTCCTGAGGCTCTATGAGAGGGTAGTACCTCTTGCACCAAAGGAGGGCCCATAGAATGTAGTACTTCATTTAGCTCCACATAATGAGCTGGGGACATCTAGATCTTTGAGAATAAACCCTCATTTTGATGGCTCTGTCAAGATGATCATCCATCAAGATGAAGACGAAGGTCGAGAGGGTATCGCTCTACCTGACACCATTGGATGGGGAGAAAGTAGAAGGGGAGTAGTTGACTAGAATTGAAAATTAAGAATGGAAGGTAAAGGAAAGTAATAATTTGATCGAGATATTTAAACATCCAATTTTAAGAGCATACCAAGGGTTTTGGAAATTTTTAGAGAGCGATGATTATCCTCCTCTCCACGTAGATGAATTTAGTGATGATTCTGTAGACCATGTTACAGAGGGAAATTAGGTGAAATTTGTTGGGGTTTTCCACCTTGTCTTCCTTTGAGATGAAATGAGGAAGGTCATATTTAGATCTGGGATAAAATTGGAGTGAAGGTGGGAGTCTTCTACTAAGTCCCATGTGTCCCAATCGATCGAGTCTTAAAGCCACCTGGTTTTGGTCTCTTCTACAGTTGTTCTAGGTGTGAATGTCATTGATGGTTGAGGGATTGGATGGTATCAATAAAGGATTGGGAGTCATGGTCGAACCTTCTTAAGCCTCCTTTATTTTCATTCAAAGAGGTAATTATGTTGAAATATCCACCAATAAGCCATTGATCATTATTGATGATGGGGTTACAGGTGTTGAATGGAGTCAAGAAAATGAAGCTTGTCAGGGATAGAGTTGGGGCCATAAAAATTAGTGAGAAAGTGAGTTTGATAGGACCATACAATCTGGAAGGGAGTTGTGAGGAAGCACTTGGTGGTAAATAAGTTGGACAAAGTTATTTTAGCAAGGTTCTATATAAGGGCAAGGCCTCCTGCTATTTCGTGTGCATATAAGGCCATAGCTTGGGGTCCCTACTAGATGTAAGAGGAAAGGGTTTGAAGAAGGACTTGGAGGCATTTAGTTTCTTTTAGCATTACTATAAAAGGATTTTTTTGGAGGATTTTTTTATTGAGAAGCTCGTTCCTGGTTTTACCATTAAGGCCTTTGATATTCCAAGAGATAACCTTCATGAGTAATGTGGAGGGTTGGGTAGGAACTTATTTTCATCAAGGTAAGGCAGACTGAGTTAACCAAAAGCTCTCCCATATATTTAAGAAGTTGTTTGTTGCTTTCCCAACGTATTTTTCTTTTTCTTTAGGTTTTTTAGGTTTAGCAGAGGAAGAGGATTTAATTCTTGTAGAAGGAACATAGGGCATACCTTTTATTTTTATTGTTGGGTTGCTAAGAATTTTATTATGAACCACGATTCCTTCAAAAGTTGATCTTATTGTTGAGTGATTGAATTCAAGTTGTGATGCTAGTAGGAAGAAGAAATGGACTTTAAGTCAAGATCCTCAAGGTCCATTTCCTTTCCATATCAATATCAAGGTAATAGCTTAACCTATAATGTACTCATATTTGCTATAGGAATTATTTGCTACAGATTTTCTACAAGAATGTACCCAGATTGCGGAAGAGGGCGTGCATTATTATAGAGTGTGGTAGAATAGTCGACCTTCACTTTTTTGCTAGTTCAGTGAGTTGATCCTGAAATAAGTTGACTAACTCTTATTCTATGTCAACATGTTCTGCCACATTGTTGCCCTGTCTATATTTTGAATATGTGATGTGATTGTGACGCCTTCATTGAATGATAGATCTATGGAAGAATTGTGTGTTTTTTTACCCTCTTTGAGCAAAAAAATTCTTCTTTTCCTTCATGATTGATTGTGGATTAGCTTAGATTATTACCATTGATTGTGGATTAGCTTAGCTTATTACCATTACTTGAATATGGAAATTAGTACAAAACTAACTATGAATACAACTTCCTAATATGAGTATTGTATCTGATTATGAGCTATTGATTACACTGGTTTGAATATCTCATTATGTAGTAGCCAGTGATATTGCTTCCCATTAATTCCATAACATTCCATACTGTGAATCTCATCCTGGTATGAGAACAATCACTATAAGGAAGTAAGTCCATTGAATAGGGATACTACTAACCTCTTTCCTATTTGTCTAGTTACAGTTAAAGGTTGTTGTATGAGCTATAACATAAGGTCATGAAGCAAACAACATAATTGTTAACTACAAAGGGTGGTATATAATAAGAACTAGAGACAATAGCTTAACCTGTAATACAAGGGGAATAGAGCCATTCCATTACTATGATATCAGTAATACAAGAATAACTTAGCTTAAGGTTCAACAAGGTGATATCAAGTTACCTATTTACCATAATCAATATGTATTGTGATATTAATTTTATCTCTTATTAACTACATGGGATGTCACTAGAAAGAAATGGCACTAAGTATCAACACCTGTATTACACTTGTATGTGATTCCAATGCTTGTGTAAATACAAAGGGTAATAGATCACCATCTTCAACTACTATTTGATCCAAAGGGTAATAGAACACTATCTTCAACCAAATGCTTGTGTAAATACAAAGGGTAATAGATCATTAACAAGGGTCTTTCAAAGGGTATATACTCTTATCCAATACATATGGGTTTTACTTACTCTGATTAAGAGAGAGCTAAAGCAATGGAATCAGCTTCATATCTTACCTGTATGAGCTATGTGAATATTACAATATAGTTAAGAGTGTACAAAGTCTCAATCTAAGGTATAGACCACTAATCACAAGAATTGTTGAATCGTTTGACTTTCTAAACGGAGATGCAAGTTCAAATTGCATTTTTTACTTTCTTGAATGAAGATGTAAGTTCAGATTGCATTTTTTACTTTCTTGAATGAAGATGCAAGTTCAAATTGCATTTCTGCTATGAGTTTTTCATTATGTTTTGTTACATATTTCAGTGTATCTATTGTGGAGGTTAAGGGAATGACTACAGTGAATACACTACCTATGTGTCACTGTTTGTTTTCTATTTTTTTAGTTATATATTAATGCAATTTTTTCATAACATATTACAATGTAATATGTCATAACATATTACAATGTAATATGTTATAACATATATTACTATAACATATTACATTGTAATATATTATAACATATTACAATGTTTAATATGTTATAGTAATATGTTATAACATATTACATTGTCATGTGTTATAACATATTACAATGTTATAACATATGCACTGATATTAAAATTGAAAACAGATATTATCTGAATTATAACATATGCATAGATATTAAAACATATGTACATATATTATACATATGCATAGATATTAAAATTGAAAACAAACTGTAAAATGTAAAATGTAAACCATGAAATGTATTTAAAATTATTCTTTCTTCTAACTTTGTAAATGAGGCTTTGACATGAAATATCGGTCCCTCTTTTATCAATTTTTCTATTAATGCAAAGTGATCGTTACATATTTCAGTGTATCTGTTCTGGAGGTTGAGAGAATGACTTCAGTGAATATATTGCCTATGTTTCAAAGTTTGTTTCTATTTTTTGAGTGCTATATTAATGCATATTCTTCATAACATATTACAATGTAATATGTTATAGTAATATGTCTTAGTGTTCAGGATATAAGAGATAGTTATAGCAAAGGTCTTACTTGGATCACATACTTTAAGCGAATGGGTTAATATATCACACATATAGAACGATAAGTCTATTAAGATTCATCTAATTCAAGTAACTTTTATGCCTACTACTTCTCTCCTATACTCCTCTTACATTTTTCATCCTATGTCCAAAATTGTTGTTTCCATGATTGCAAAAGTTTTAAGTCTCAATTATAGTTTTATAATGGATACCATTGTTTTTGGGTTTCCTAGTAGCCTTGTCACACACCGAGAATCAATCCTTCATAAAGTTTGACTTCTGCAAGTTCTTGGCAAATACAATGCACCAACAGTTTTTAGATTTGGAAATAATACTCTAATATTACATATGTAAAAATAGATTTATAAATTGAATTCCCGAAGATATGAAATTTTTATAAAATACAAAACGTTTGAAATAAAAAGTTGGACGGTTTGAATTTTTTATGAAATTTTTATAAAATACAAACGTTTGAAATGACTGTGACTTGGCCGCAGGGGTCCAAGCCATAGGCATTCCCACGACTTGGCCACAGGGTTGGCCCCCCGCAATCAAGTCACAACCAATTTTAATAAGAGATTATCTATGCACATAAAAACAAGGCATTTGAATCTA
Organism: Picea engelmannii; assembly: GCA_009831015.1. NCBI lineage: Eukaryota > Viridiplantae > Streptophyta > Pinopsida > Pinales > Pinaceae > Picea > Picea engelmannii. The sequence goes on along the minus strand of ML786228.1, from coordinate 150,865 downwards.
AATCTTTAACACAGGACTGAAAGACAGTCGATTCGGCTCTTGTCCAACTACTTAGGCACAGACTAATCACTTAAATGTTTACTCTATTCCTAATTTTTTATTGTTAAATGTCTATATCAAATTTAAAAACTCAATATTTGATTGTTAAATGTCTATATTAAATAGAAGAACATAATTATATTTTTTTTTAAATAAATAGAAGAACAGATTTATTTGTAATATATTTACAAGAAATATTATTTATTAAAAAGAGAAAGATGATTTTCGTTGGATAATATTTGCATATAACCAAGATATCGAAATCTATTTCTATGCATAGATTTATTTGAATTAAACCACTTAACGAGAAGTATAATTTTTATTTTTTAAATAGGTATTTTACATATTGAAAAAAAACTAGCATATAAACATTAAATATATCGAAAATAACAACGCAAAGATAAGGGGAAAAAAGAATTTTCAATAGATTATTTAATTTTTGCATTAACCTGGAAGTCTATTGCTAACATTGTTATACATGATTTCTTGAATCATTAACCTGATGTTTATTTTGCAATACATGATTTCCTGAATTATTAACCTGATGTTTATTTTACAGGGCATTCCAAACTATCAAGTGAACTATCAACAACTCTATCCAAATCGAAATTAAATTATGAGTTGCTGCTAAAAATTTTAACCCAATAAACTAGATTGGCGAAGGAGGCTTTGGTTCAGTCTATAAGGTGATTTACGAATTCGTTTTTATCAAAATTAAATTACAAATATATGAATTCATTTTATAAAATTAAATTACAAATCATTTTAACCCAGCAAACCAGATTGGGAAAGGAGGTGTCGGTTCAGTCAATAAGGTGATGTCCAAATTCATTTTATATATAAACATAGACGATTGATAAACAACCAAATACGATAAACAATGAAATTGTTGTGAAGAGACTATTGATAAATAACAAAATATGATAAGTAAATTGAGGGAATTCTACTAAACCGTGAATTGATGGACCTTAAAATGACAACTTTAATTCACATCGATGATATAGATAGACTAAGTGACAACTTTAATTCACGGCGATGATATGTATAGACTGAGTGACAACTTTAATTCACAACGATGATATATATAGATTGAGTGCTGATGTTTTCTTTTCTTTTTCTCTGTCTAGTACAGTGACTATCAACATGCCATAGGAATACAAAACTACAGATATGGGTTGTATTATCTTTTACTTCGCTTATAAGATTGAGGAATAAGGCAAAAGCTAGTTGGCCTCCCCTGTGTATCGCATTGCACTGGGTGGATTGAGGCTTTAGCATTGCAGATTCTTCCTTTGGTTGTGGCTTGATCATGTGTTGGGCGGGTTCTAAAGAGTGTAATGGTATGATTTTCTCTATGTATCTCTCCAACGGATTAGTGTTTGTCTCCTATAATAAAACTGAATTTTTACCTATAACGCCTAATATGTTTTCCCTGTTTTAGGCTATTTTTTAAGGTTTTACTAAATATTTCTTCTTGTCAAAACTATTGTTGCAGAAAATAATTTAGTTGCCATCATTTCATCTTAATTTATGTAACCATAGATGTTTTGTGTTTGTTTTGAGATGCACACTAGAAATCGACATTCACAAAACGTACAATGAAAATGAATATGAATGTCGATCCAAATCGATTCACAGGGATGATACATGAAAATAAAAACTTCTTCAGACACAATGTAAGATGAGACATGTGGGAATTCAGTCTAGCTAAGCCAAGGGCATGCCAACGGCTTGGCCACATGACTAGCCCCCCGTGCCCAAGTCACAGTCTATGGGATGTGACTTGGCCACGGGGGTCCATCCTGTTGACGGGTGAAATTGATCGTCTGCCAACTGGAAGAGCGAGTCCGTTCCGGGGTTGTCTAAATAACCCAAGCCGTTTGGTGTAACTCGTTCTAACAGGTTTAATGGCTCTGTTAACCAATCTAAGAATCCCAAAAGAAACGAATAAAAGAGAGAAATAACTAACTAATTACTAAACACACTATATATATGTACATATGTTCAAATGTAACTATAGTAGTTGTATTTAAACAGAAGATATACAAGTCTCGTTTATTTACATGATTTACAAGATGCAAGTTTTAATTGAAACTTACGAAAATTGATGTGAAAAATGACTGCTTCTAAGAAGCAGATAAAGAAAGCACATAAAAATATTTATTGTTTTTCTTTTATAAATTTAAAGAATCTTGCAAAAAAATTTATTGAAACATGAACATGTGGATAGTCAAAGCTGAACCATACATTCATTGTTTCATTCATAAACAACTTAATTAAATAACACACATAATAACCTGTCGCTAATCAACGAAACTGGTATTTATCTTTCTTTGTTGTATGAGCTCTTGCCTATACTGTTGTTAAGGGAAACCTATAACAGAACAATACTAGCACTTCCACAATACATTCAAATAAGTATTTGATATTGGAGTAAATTAATAACAACAGGAAGACAACTAATTAAAAATCGTGTGATCTTAAGATAATCAATATTTAAGAACGAAAGAAAACTCAATTCTGGGTATTGATATTATCCATCATTTAACATTAGAAATAAATTTCATAATAATCAAATGATTGATTGATCACACATAAAAAAATGGAATAAGAAATTATGGGCAGCATATCACATTTAACAGTATGAAAACACCATATGATTGACAAGTTAAAGCTAAAATCAACCGTTATAACGTTTTCATAATATAACAATAATGAAATAATGAAATGGAATAAGTATCACACAGGTCTAAAACCAAAGATGAATTACTTTCCCATATTCTTTCTCAAAATCACATGCCTATATTGTAGTCCTGGAAGAATTGTTTTGGATAATAAACTCTTAAAGATTGGAAAAATTAATATATAAATAATAATAATTAACCATGTATTGATAAAAAAGACTAAATCTATTTAAACCAATGCATAATCAATTATTGAAAGAATATGAAGATATTATATGAAAATAAAATCATTTTACTTATAGGACAAAAGTCATTAAGCAACTTGAAATTTCATATTCTTCTTTAAAAATACTCGTCCATTCTCCCAAAGCTTCAAGCCATCCATTACTCCATTTGAAAAGAAATAAAAAGTTTACAAAAGCAATAATATACAAAAGAGAAATAATTAAAATCCTCCTCTCCAATTCTTGGATCCTCCATGGCTCTGATATTTCTCATATATTTATAAAATGAATGAACAGTCTGGGCGTCACTATTAATTTCCGCCACCTGAAATTTGTGTCTAAAAGAGACCCAAATATCTATAAAATCGTGCATTTGTTTGGTAAAATATCTACGTGGAAGGTAAATGGGTCCATTTTGGTTCTGGGTTTTCAACCGTTTCTCCAAATTCCTCACGGTTTGGCTGCAATCAGTCCTTCCAAATCGTGTGTCTGATCTTGACGCCTTTCCAAATTTTATCTATTGTTGCTCATAAAATTATTTGTAGAAATCCAAAATTATTTTTGGATCAATCATCTTGAACGTATTTGGATAATAAAATCAAGTCATGATCAGATCCGTATCAAATATTTGATAATAGAAGCCTGTGAAACAAAAAGAAACCTAAATTAATAACCTAAAAATTGTGAATAAAACAAAATCTAGAAAAATCAAAAATGAATTTAAACTAACTATAACTTATAAACAAATATTGTTTATATTTTACTTTCAAAAATTATCTTAATTCTAGAAACTTCAAGTTAATGGAGAAAAAACATTAATTTTGGTTTTTCACAAAATCAATCAAATCATAGATAATTCTTTTTTATTTTTTATTATTATTTTGAAATGATATGCAAAATGAAAAAAGAATTTAATTAATTAACACCACCAAATGATTTCATGAAAATGAGAAACCAACCAAGATATTATTTGATGAAGTATTGAACACATTATTCAAAATAGTCAAACTTGTTAATGAGCAAAAGAATGAACACATAATCATAATTTAAACGAAAGTAAACATTTGATAAAAATTAACGTTTTTGTTTAAATTGAGATTTTTATATTCATTTCTAACTTTTGACATATACTCTTGTAATGAATGTCTTATACTATATTGAATGTCTTAAGTTTGTCTCAAAGCAAGCCAAGGTATGGAACTATTTGAAAATGTTGATTCTGTAACTCATTATAATTATCAAGATTCTAATAGGGGCCCTTTAAATTTTGTAAAAATATAAGGGGAGTTGTTGGGGCCCAACAAATGGCGACTTACTGGGTGAAGCAGTTATCTCTGATCTGTAATATTTCATCTTAGGAAGAAAATAATAAGACTTGAAAAAGGATTTGAGCTCCCTGAAATAAATTCACTTTGAGACCATATAGTATTAGGATAAGCTCAATGTTATAACCAGACAACAAAATTTTCTTTGTAGGGGATTATAACCTGAAATAATGTCTTAATCAAAGAGTCACGATGTTTATAAAAGAACTTCAATACCGTTGACAGAGCCACTGCTGTCAGCATGCGTCCATAGCCTCGACGGGGATGTCATTTAACCCACTCAAATGATTTAATCCCATCCAATAGTTGTATCCACATGATGTATACTTCCATAAAAGTTAATTTAAAAACATATACCTGCTACCTCTCAACCCGACATTGCTTCGTTGCGAGCAGGCATGTTCAGTACCCCGACGGGTTTACACACACTTCCCACACATAAGTGCTTTCAACTCTCTTATGCCACTTTTAAATAGTAATACAATTATAGATTTCTTGATGACAAAGAGAGCGGGGTGATACTAGAGGTTAATTGTGATACAGGTGAGTAGTTGATCATGTTATTTATTTGCTTTCAAAACTGGAAGTTTTATCATGGTTTAGAGATTTTAGATTTCATTTAAGAAATCATCTAGAGAATGGAGAAGCACTTAAAAGTGATTCTTTAAGAATATGGATGGCGTAAAAAGTTTAAAGATCATCGTAATTATCAAAGATTTAAACCATATCTCTGGTGTAATACTCTGACAAAGACAATTTGAGGACAAAATGAGAGTGACAATTGACTTAAAAATCAATTGTCCGAGCTATATCTTAATATCAGGACCTCTTTGAACTATTTCAATTTGCTTGAAAAACACAAGTCTTAAAATAAATGCTTCCTTCGACAATAATTCTTTGATCAGAAATATATTGATTCAAAAAGAAAGATAAGAAGAAAACTCATTCAAAATAATCAAAGAAAACAAAAGCACACAACAAACCAAATCAAATTTTATTAATGGGATTCAAAATTAGAAGTACACAAAATCAAAACAACAAAATAAAACTTTTTAGGAAATGATTTTGGTCAAATATAAACTTGAGATTTTGGATCCACTAGCATCTCACTGTAAAATAAAGGAAGAACTAAATCATATAAAATAACATGTGCGAACAAGTTCTTTTCTTAAGATAGTGATGCATGCGATGCTACTTTGACCAAGCATTATTATTAAAAATAAAAGAGACTAAAAATAGAAAAATCCTTATTAAGATGAGTGCAGTCCTACTCGTGGCACCTTAGGTCAAGGTTGAATTGATAGTTCAAATTTACTTATCTCTTTACTTTCCATTTAAAATTTTCATGATGATATTACGTTTTCGAAAAGAAATATTCAATGAAAAATAGAGAGAAAAAAATTTAAAGTGGACTTCCCTGACAACATTCATACTATGGTTCTCTTGGTGTGCCCGCTTGTGTTCATAACTGCATTATTACAAAGAGAAAAACTGAGAAATAAAACTAAAAGAAAACCTACTCCTAAACCTACTCTAACTACTAAACAAATAAAATATACTAAGTGAAGTCATGCTTCCAATGTAGCCATCGGAGTAACTCCAATCCTGCAATGGAAACAAGATCAAATATTACTAACAAGAATGGTAGTATATCGAAAAATAACAAAAATATATCATACTTACCTTTATCATCATCATTTAAAAACAAAGCAAGCATGACCTTACCATTCCCTTGAACATTCTTTTTGTATGAATCCTCCAGCCATTCTGCAATACTATCATGATACATGCAATTGCTGACATGGGATGGTTTGAAAGAATTCAAATGCGATAAATATTCCTGGTGAGAATAAAATATTAGATTATCAAGGAAAGAATCTTTTAAAAAGGTCGGACCAAGATGGCAAGAACTTATCATGTTTCTCGATCGGAAAGTAAGTGTTTCATTCTCTTGAAATTTTGCATTGAGCTTAGATATTTCAAGGTTAACTATTTGAGATGAACTAGATGGAACGATCGATAAAACATCATTACTAGTAATATTTGGCCGATTATACTTTTCAACCTCAAATAATTGATCATGGAAAAATCTAGATTCTTCTTTAATCACAAATTGAGATGAATCAATGGAAGATGCAATTTGAGACTCTTTCAAAGCATTTCTTGATTTACCCATGGATAATTGATGAGAATAAGAATTGATATGTTCATGGGTAGAATTATTTTCCTCTTTATCTTCTATTCGGTAATCTCTTTCTACCTGATTATATAATGTTGAATTCTCTCCAAGGAAATATGGAACATGCAATTGCACAACATTATGATCAAAAATATCGGTGTACAAGGAATAATATGTAGAAGAATTGAGGAGACGAAATGCATCTCTTGAAATGATAGGTATATACGTTTCGGAATATGGTTTTGTTCCTTCTCCTTGTATAAACTGATCAACCTCTGTTGTATTCTCTTTTAAAGAATACGAGAAGTTTCTAAGAGACAATTTGGTTCATTATGTAAGGGAAAATTTGAGAGAAAATCACTATAGATAGAAGGTTGATTAATAGTCTTCCTAATGATTTTGTCTCCCACTGATTGATCATAGATCTGTTCAACTAAATTAGGGGAATATTTATCATCCACATGATTATCAACTTCACATTCAGCCTCTTTTACTTTAGAAACTGTTATAAAATCTATGAGAGTGGGAAAACTGTCATCTTTTAAAGTAAAGGTTCATTGTTCAACAGGAGGAGACATTGTTTGCAAAGAATGATTAGATGTGACAATTGCATTATGTGGCTCATGATTTGCCAAAATGAAAGAAGTCGACAAAAATCGTGGTGCTTCAAAATCTTCAAGATCAACATGAAAATTTGAACCATATTGAGATTGAGTGTTAGTGCTCAATTCAGATTGGTTAAAAATTAATTGATCTTGCTTGTCTAAGAGAGAAACAAGATATTCAAAACATTCATTAATAAGTGGCATTTCTTTCAAAGGGAATCCAATACCAACATGAATGAACCTAATTGCAAAATCATTGAATGATTCACCATATTCTTTCCTTAAGCAACTTCATTCTTCACATAATTCATCATAATCATAGTTGCTAAAATCTGATAAAAACTCAAATACAAACTCAGAAAAAGAATGAATAGAATTAGCCCGAAAATATTCAAACCAAACCTTAACCCGACCTCGAAAAGTGAGAGCGAACAATCTACATGTAACATTAGAATCGGTGATCTTATGTCTTAAACACATATAAAAAAAATTAGAAATATGGTCTACTGCAGATGTGTTCCCTTCACCATCAAAGGTGAGTTCTGAAAATAGATCAGTTGTCTTGTTGGAAATAATTGGTAGTGAGACATTAAAAACATGTTCCGACATAGTGATTTGGGCAGGATCCATTAAGAATTTGAAGAAATTGACTCCAAATAGTTAGCTTGCCTTGTACTGCATTATAAGATGATACACAAGAAGGATTTATAAATCCGGAATTATGAAAAGCTGAGGGGTGAAACATTTAATCAATAAATCAACCTCGACCCTCCTTCTAGCGCCATTTGTTGACGGGCGAAATTGACCGTCCGTCAACTGAAAGAGTGAGTCTGGTCCGGGGTTATCTAAATAACCCAAGTCATTTGGTGTAACTCGTTCTGACGGGTTTAATGGCTCTGTTAGTCAATCTAAGAATCCCAAAAGAAATGAATAAAAGAGAGAAATAACTAACTAATTACTAAACACACTATATATATGTACATATGTTCAAATGTAACTATAGTAGTTGTATTTAAATAGAAGATATACAAGTCTCGTTTATTTACAT
>ML786228.1:129609-141678 GCA_009831015.1 Picea engelmannii | reverse complement strand
AGAATATGAAGATATTATATGAAAATAAAACCATTTTACTTACAGGACAAAATCCATTAAGCAACTTGGAATTCCATATTCTTCTTTAAAAATACTCGTCCATTCTCCCAAAGCTTCCAGCCATCCATTACTCCATTTGAAAAGAAATAATATACAAAAGAGAAAGGATTAAAATCCTCCTCTCCAATTCATGGATCCTCCATGGCTTTGATCTTTCTCATATATTTATAAAATGAATGAACAGTCTGGGCGTCACTATTAATTTCTACCACCTGAAATTTGTCTCTAAAAGAGACCCAAATATCTTTCAAATCGTGCATTGTTTTGGGAAAATCTCCATGAAGAAGGTAAATGGGTCCATTTTGGTTCTGGGTTTTCAACCGTTTCTCTAAATTCCTCACGGTTTGGCTACAATCAGTCCTGGAACATCGTGTGTCTGATCTTGACGCCTTTCCAAATTTTATCTATTGTTGCTCATAAAATTATTTGTAGAAATCCAAAATTATTTTTGGATCAATCATCTTGAACGTATTTGGATAATAAAATCAAGTCATGATCAGATCCGTATTAAATATTTGATAATAGAAACCTGTGAAACAAAAAGAAACCTAAATTAATAACCTAAAAATTGTGAATAAAACAAAATCTAGAAAAATAAAAAATGAATTTAAACTAACTATAACTTATAAACAAATATTGTTTATATTTTACTTTCAAATATGATCTTAATTCTAGAAGCTTCAAGTTAATGGAGAAAAAACATTAATTTTGGTTTTTCACAAAATCAATCAAATCATAGATAATTCTTTTTTATTTTTTATTATTATTTTGAAATGAGATGCAAAATGAAAAAAGAATTTAATTAATTAACATCACCAAATGATTTCATGAAAATGAGAAACCAACCAAGATATTATTTGATGAATTATTGAACACATTATTCAAAATAGTCAAACTTGCTAATGAACAAAAGAATGAACACATAATCATAATTTAAACGAAAGTAAACATTTGATAAAAAATTAACGTTTTTGTTTAAATTGAGATTTTTATATTCATTTCTAACTTTTGACATATACTCTTGTAATGAATGTCTCATACTATAGTGAATGTCTTAAGTTTGTCTCAAAGCAAGCCAAGGTATGGAACTATTTGAAAATGTTGATTTTGTAGCTCATTATAATTATCAAGATTCTAATAGGGGCCCTTTAAATTTTGTAAAAATATAAGGGGAGTTGTTGGGGCCCAACACAGCCCTGTGGCCAAGCCATGGGCACGCCCTCAGCTTGTCCACAAGGTTGGACCCCTGCAGCCATGTCACAGCACAATTTAAATTATAAATTAAAAAATTTAATTTAAATATCATTTACAACTAAATTACTTATATATTTAATTGAAATTTAAAATAATTACATACCTGCATATACGAAAGCCTGTTCGCTAGTAGGACCGCCCACCAACACGACCGTGCCAACAGCTCAATGTGTTCGCACCAACAGCTTCGCCAACACGTCTGCGCCAAGAGCTCAAAAGACCGCAACAAACTCACTATCACTCGCTCACTCAAGAACCAACTCACACTCGACAAGAGCTCAAAAGGCCAGAACAGTTACAATGTGCGGTAAATATATAAACATTTTTTCGACCGAAAATATATTTTGGCCAAAAGAATGTTTCGGACGAAATATTATTTTGACCAAAATATCTTTCGGCCGAAAAAAGATTGTCGGATGAAAAAATTCATACGACTAAAATTCTATATGAAAATTGAGAGAGTTGTCACTGTACCGTTCGATTTGACGTTCAATGGTTCGGCCGAAAAAAAATATTAGTTCGTCCGAAAAAAAAGTCTTTCAGAATTTTGGAGATCTGATTGTCATGAAAATGTTACCCACCTCCATGAATTTCCCATGAATATAAACTAAAATTACAATTTACAAACGAAAAACCCTAAAAAAAAAAATCAAGTGTAAAGAATAAAAACACTAGAGCTATATAATTATGCATTCAATTGAACAAGTAAAAGAAAAACACTAGCCTCCAATAACAACCTTCATATAATTGTCTAGATCAAAAACCTTTAGCAAATTTTTAGAGAACATTTTATACCATTCAAAAATAAGTATTATTATAAAGTTTCAAAATAAAATATTCATTTTATGAAATGTTCTATCTAACTTACCATAGGACTATTTGCATATATTTAATACATTTATTAGTGATCATATCTCTAATATGTATTTCCAATTCCTCGAGGACTCAGATCGATCCATCGCAAATTCTGGATCGCTTCAACAAATCGTTAAGGGATTAAAAGTAAGAACCATCAATCGTATACTAACCAAACTATGGAAACACCCATAGAAGTAACAAATTTCGTAATAACGCCAAGGGTGATCGAGATGGTGACAGACTCATGTCATTTTCTTTCTAAAGTATATAAGTTCAACTTTTTCTCTTATCTGTGTTATAACGAATTCGACTATAGAAGAAATCAGAGTAACGAGTTCTCTTCCATTTACTTATTTTTATTTTTATATTATATTTTTTTTATGTAAGTGATAAAAATCTAAAACATACACAATAATGCACATAACATAATCCGTTTTAATCAAAATCCAAATAACGCCACTATCTCAATAATGAGGTATGTATTTAAATAAGAACTAGGGTATTATACTAATTTCTCTCCTACATATTTAGATTACGCCTTATTCAGAATACAATTTACTATTTTACAAATTTCTCTACTACTCATTCAGAGTACGTCTTAATCATAATATCCAATATTCATCAACCGCGAGGTATGGATTAAATCAAGAGTAAAGATACTATGCAAAATTCTCTGCAAAATATTCCGAAACGCATTATTCAGAATACACATTGTTTCAGATTTCACATTTAAATACATATTCAGAATACACAATTAATATTCAATTACACACACATTTTTTTAAAACAAAAAGAATAGAAAATAAAATACTGTAACCAGTACAATGATTGATAGTTGAGAATGATCGTCTATTTGAAATCTTTTGTTACATCCTTTGTCGTTTCTTGCTTTCTAATAAGACGACTTCACTGGTACCTCCCAGCCAATGCTAGGGGTAGTCTTCTTCCCCCTTAGACACCCGAACTGCAAAGGGGTCACACACAAAATTTCAGATCCACAAACTAGCTCAATCCTTCCCTCTCAAGGAGAGGCTTCCACCTCTTGCACAAATCTTGCAACCCAACTCACACAAGTAAACTTAGTCATAAATAATTTTGACAGCATTTCATTCATCCGTGTTTTACTCATTATTCTTCCTTCTTATTATAAGAAAACATTATCTTGACACTTGTCAATCCATGCATAATTAAATTTGAGATTATTCACCCTCAACATATGTCACACTTTCCTCCAGTTTCACATGTTTTAATTTATTTTAATTAAATAAATTATGCATTTTCTCTCACATCCACAATTAGTTCCTAGATTTTCTCCTAGTTGTCTCTTAGTTCCCCAACTTCTCCTTTATTATGTCTCCTAACTAATTTACAGTTGGAGTTTGATTAGGACTCTTCTCTTAGTTAGGATTTAGACTCTAGATTAACTTAAGATTCTAACTCTATGTTGACAACCCCTTCTCTTATGAAATAATTTATTTTTATCAAAAATATTTTTATTAATTTCATGCACACATTGTGCACATGTCTTAATTTTTAGTCTCTCTTTTCTATATTTTAATTGGTCTAATTTCCCTTAGACCTCTTTCTATAAAATTCATCTAGGCATAACAATTAGCCTTAGATTTTATTATGTTTCCTTCTTATTAATTAATATAAATTATATTCTCTTCTCTAAACAATTCTTAGCATTCATTTGTATTCTCTAAGGTCTTCTAAATTTTTATTCATGTGACGTGCCCTTTAAGACACACCTATGTGATCCAAGGGTGTCACTCACCATTTGACTTAGTTTGGAAGTTGTCTAATGCTTGGAGTCAATACTCCACTTGTCAACCATGTCTGAGACTAAGGGATTATTGAGGAATAAGGAATCTTACTTATTGTATTCCCCCTTAGAAATCCTCGTGAGTGACTATCTCATTCTTCCATCACGGCATCATGAACCTCTTAGAAACAATGTAGTCGTTAACCTTCAGTTAAGGTCATAGTGGGAGTGCTAGTAGGTTGTGACAGGGATGTTTCCACACCTCTCCCTCATCTATCCGATATATGTGTATGACCCCTTTACTCCATATGTGAGTTGAATTAGCAAGTGTCACCATGCATGCATCCATTGACAAAGCGATGTTAATAATTTTATACATGAAATCCATAACTGAAATCATCATCATAATATAGGTGTAGTAAAATCAAGTACTCATAAACAAAGTCAATAGTCCACTTCTTGACTCAATTTGGATTCCAAGGAAGTATGTTGATGCCATCAACAATCTCATCATGTCACATTTCCTGCACACTCAGAAAACCTAATCATAATACTTGTCAATGCTATACATCAATAATAATAACATATAAAATTTCAATACTCAATCTTAGCATAAACTCATAAACCAAAACAGATAATCATAATGTACCATGTTTATCTGGATCACTTACACGCAAGTGTCCTCAAATAATAATCAGTGTTATGAAAATATTGTCAATGAAAATCTGGATGTTACAATTATATAAAATATGAAAGATAAGCAATTAAGAGATATGAATCTCAATAGCTTTGCAACATTGATAAGATTAGTTTATGTGAACCCATATGAGTCCAATCTCAATTTCTCCACTCTTTGTATCGTTCAACTTGAGATGCAAATTATGTTGTACCTTGCCTCCTTTACATAAGATGGGGCTATCTTTCACCAGTTCACTATGTTGAGATGCAAGCACCCTTCCAATCTCTTTTACTTTCTTATGATCTCTCATGTTGTTGTTTATTGTTTATGCATGATACTTCCTAGCAATGGTAACAAAAGGTTCCAAATCTACTTTTGCTCCACCTAAGAATTCATCTTTTGAAAATCTATCTTTGTCCATAACTTCCTATAAAACAAATAATTATCCATATTATCATGATAAACTAAAAATTAGTAACTATATCATTTTGATCTAAAATCTTCTATAAATTCATCATTCCTATAAAATCTATCCATTAAATTGTTAGATGTTGATGTACAAATTTATTACAAATACCAACTTAGAAATGACTCCAAATAACTACATTTACCATTTAAATAATATATATATGAAATTAAGCATGGAAAATAAAATAAACATGTGTGGGAAGCACGAAGATGACATGGATAACACCTTAACTTGTGAATAATTGTTTTGTTAAATGGATATCTAAAAAGTATGAAGGATTTGAAAATATGTTGAAAATAATGTTTTAACTCTTGAAATAGTTTTACAACTCTCCATGCCACAATGGTAGTAGAGAATGTTGGAACCCTTAAGTATACAAAGAATAGGGATATTAATGTGACACATTATGGGAGGAGAATATGTTTGCATGGAAAAGTTAACATGCACGTGGAATTTGAATATTTTCACTTAATCAAATGATTTAATTTCAACCAAATATACAAAATGGGATCACTTTAAAATCTATGTGAAGTCTCTTTGTGTAATGTCCCTTTCCAAATAGGATCTCCAGAAGAGGAGGCTTAATGGTCTAAACCGCCCCGTTAGACTATAGCCAGGGCCAAAGAGGGGTAAACAGGGTTAGTAGAGGTCACTCCAATCACAGGTGTTATATTCAGAAAGTGACATTGAGCTAAAAAGGGTTAAAAGCACTTTTAAGTCATTATGAGCTAAAAATGGAAGTCAACAGTGAATTAGGGTTTCAGCAGTGATTAAGGGTTTTGGAAGTCAATAGCAAATTAGGCTTTCAGCATGATTTAGGGTTTTGGAAAGCTATAAAAGAAGGGTCAGCGACCTAATTGATCATTATGCAGATTATGACTTGTCATTGAGGAGAAGAGGCACATCTCAGGAGAGATAGTTCAGTGTATTCCAGGAGGAAGACACCAGTTGGTTGATTTCGGTGTTGAAAGACACACCCTAGTCACCGGGAAGATCATCCAGGTCTTCCATCATTCTTCATTGATTCCGCAATGCTCCCATATTCCGGGTATTATATTTTAGTTGCTTATTTGTATTACGGCTAAGATCCTTTTGTCTTTTGATCTAACCGAGTGTTGTTATTTTATTCAGGCACAGTTGCTTATTTGTATTCCGGCTAAGATCCTTTGTATATTGATCTAGTCGAGTATTGTCAGTTTATTTAGCCGCATCCAGCCATTTTGTAATCCACAGAGATATCATAATACAAACTTTGCAGTCCTTTGTCACGTTTATTATTTGTATGATAATTTATATGCTGTAAAACTTTGACCCTACACACACATTACCAACATTTCCTAGACTAGCCAAGTCAAGAACATTATAGTGGTATCATATCTTTAGTCCGGTCAGCCTGTGACTAAAGACAATGAGTGAAACGGAAGACCCAGAGGGTCGTGAACACGTAGGTGACGAATATGTCACTTACAACAGGCATCAGGAAAGAAGGCATAGGCCTGATTTTCCCCCTTTTCCTCCTAGCTCAGAGGAAGAGGAAGAGGCACACAGAGAAGCAGAGAGAAGGGTAGAGCGTGAAGCTGAGTGTAAGGCAGAGAGGATTCTAGGAGACAGATATGAGCGTCCAGAGGGTAGTGGAAAGGCCCCCGTAGATCCAGAGGCAGCTTTCATGCAAGTTATCAATGATATGATAGCTAATTAACGGACCATGTCTCAATCCTTGGCACAGGTGGTTGATAGATTGGCTAGAGTGGGCACCCCAGATACATAAGCCCCGCATGCAACACAGGGGAACTCAGGAGCAGGTAGTAGACCCCAGCCACCCTCTCGCACATACACCTCTGCGAGTAGGATTCCCAGACCATTGTTTCCCAGTTTCCAGAGGGCACCCCCGATAGCAGCACCGCCACCAATACCACAGAGGCCACCCACTCATGCTGACGACATTGCAGAGTATAGGAGGGAGTACGCAGCATTGGGTCGTGACTTCCATTAGGAAATGACCCTAGTTGAGTACTGTGGACTCAAACTCAGGAACCGCCCCAAAGAGTCGCAGAGGGGAGGACCACAACAGCAGCAGGGGAATAACCTCGATTTCATCTAAAACGTTGGGAAACTCACCATCCCTTCTTTCGACGGATCATCCAAATACACTTCCAAAACTTGGGTACAGAAGCTAGACATGTATTACAAGCTCAACCAGATGACTGAGACAGATGCCATCAGTTTTGTGACCTTATGCTTGGAGGATGAGGCACACGAGTGGTGGTACCATGGACTGGTGACATTGGGTCACAGTCGCATCATCTCCTATAGGGAGTTTACAGATAGGCTCATGGACAGGTTTGAAAGGAAGGATCCTGAGATACACTTCAGGGATCTAGCCCAGTTGAGACAAACTGGCACAGTAGAAGCGTTCATCACAAAGTTTCAGCGGGTAGCCGTGCCAGTGATAGATATATCATATCCTAGGTTGATCATGCTATTCACAGAAGGACTCACAGAGCCTTTGAAAGGATGGGTGAAGACATACAGGCCTCCCACTTTGCAAGATGCCATCCTTCGCACTCGAGATCTGGCAGACTCAGTGCCAAATACTAAAACTTTCTCCAAACCATTTGTGCCCCAGAGTGATCGAGACAAGAATCCATTCCAGAGAGAATGGAAGGGCAAGGATAAGTTGGATGATGAGACTAGGTGAGAGCTTATGAGGAAAAATATTTGCTTCAGCTGCAGATATCCTTGGGTCCCAAGCCACAGGTGCATGGGCAAGGGAGAGATTCATTATATTGAGGTAGCAGCATACAGCGTGGACAGTGAGGAGGAGGGGTAGGACAGTGGATCCACTAGTTGAGAGGAGGATTCAGAACTAGCAAAGGAGTAGCCTCCCCGTAGACCACCGACACCAGCAGAAGCCCATCCTCCAGTAGTCCCACAACCGCCAGAACAGGCTAATAGGAGGAAACCAGCAAAGGGAGGTGTCATAGCAACCATTTTTGGTGTTCACAGGTATGATGCCCTCCGTATCAAAGAGATTATCCAGGGCCAATGGGAAATCGCCCTGATAGATGGTGGGGCCACCCACAACTTCATCGACGCTTCACTAGTATCGAGACGAGCACTTCAGACAGAGGACTTTGAGGGGTTTGATGTTGCGGTAGCAGATGGCCACACAGTTGAGTGTCTAGACAGAGTTCCAAACTTAGATATGAAGTTAGGAAACTACACAGTGAGAGACACATTTTATGTGGTTGACCTATCGGACACAGATGTGGTGTTAGGAGTTTAGTGGATGATTACCTTGGGAAAAATCACTACCAACTACCAAACCTTGGAAATGGGATTCAGAGATCAGGATGGGAAGAAGGTTGTTCTAAGAGGTATGTCGACAGGAGCACCCAGGACAGTTTTATCCAAGAGGATGGAGAGGATATTTAGACATGGGGAGGTAGCATATGCCGCAGAATGCTTGATCACTACTCAGAAGGATTCAGAAGTTCGACAACAATACCACACAGAGATCAAGAATTTATTGGGACGACATCAGCAGGTCTTTGAGGCAATTCCACCAGGGAGACCACCTGACAAGGGGTTTGAGCACACCATTGAGTTGGAGGAGGGGGCCAAACCTATGATCACCCTCCCCTATCGTCATCCTAGGAGGTTCAAGGATGAGATAGAGAAGGAAATCAAGGAATTGTTGGCGATGGGACACATCAAACCGAGCAGCAACCCATTTGCTTCTTCAGTTGTCTTAGTTCTAAAAAATGATGGCACCATGAGGATGTGCATTGATTACCGAGCCTTGAACAAAAAAACCATCAAGAACCGGTACCCTATCCCACGCATTGACGATTTGATGGATGAACTACATGGGGCAGGTTTCTTCTCAAAAATTGATCTACGCTTTGGATATCATCAGATCAACATCCGAGAGCAAGACATAGAGAAGATGGAATTTCGATGTCATTTTGGACACTTCGAGTTCCTGGTTATGCCATTTGGGATAACCAATGCACCCGCTACATTCCAGTCTTGCATGAACCATATATTCAGGGATCAGTTAAGGAAATCGGTCTTGGTTTTCTTCGACGAAATATTGATCTATAGCCGGTCATGGAAAGAGCATATGAGGCACCTGGATGAGGTATTGAGCATCATGGAGGCACAGTCATTATATGCCAAAGATTCCAAGTACGAGTTCGGTATGACAGAGTTGCTTCACTTAAGCCACATATGTGCACAGGGGGTACAGGTGCACCAAGAGAAGATCAGGGCCATTCTGGATTTGTCGACACCCAAGAACGTGACAGAATTAAGGAGCTTCTTTGGGCTATGCAGCTATTACAGGCGGTTCGTCCGGGGTTTTTCTCAACTTGGAGCACCACTGACAGATATTACCAAGCATGGGGCCTTCATATGGACCGATAAATCACAGGAATCCTTTGATCACATGAAGGAAGTCATGGGCACTTGTCTAGTGTTGGCACTACCAGAGTTCACCTTGCCATTTGTACTAGAGTGTGACGCATCCGGCGAAGGGATCAGTGCAGTTTTGATGTAGGGAGGACCTAAGAGTTTGTACTCCATTTATGACAAGGAAATGTTGGCAATCATGCATGCCTTGACCAAGTTCATAAAATATTTGGTGGGCAACAAATTTGTGGTCAAGACCGATCACAACAGTTTGAAGTATTTTCTTAAGCAGAAGGACCTCAGTGAGCGCCAACGGAAATGGGTGATGAAGGTACAGGAATTCGACTTTGACATAGATTATTTCAAGGGGAAGAAGAACATTGTGGTCGATGCACTATCGAGGAGACCTGCGGCATGTTATTTGATGGAGATTTCAGCAGATTGGAAATCCCACTTGTTAGTGGAATATTCCAAGAACAAGTTCGCTTGTGAGGTGATGGATGGGAAGATACAGGATGATCGGTATAGGGTCATTGACGATGTCATATTTTACAAGGATAGAGTCTACTTGGTGCCAGATTCAAGGCTTAAGAAGAAGATCCTCACCGTAGTTCATGGTTCACCTCTAGCAGGCCATCAGGGGTTTTTCAAAACCTACAGACAGATCAGAGAGAGGTTCTCATGGAAGGGCCTCAAAAAACACGTTATGAGACACGTCAGTGAGTGTGTGACTTGCCAGCAGAACAAGTCAGAGCATGCTCTTCCAGCAGGGCTACTTCAGCCACTCCCCATTCCAGAGCAGAAATGGGAGAGTATATCTATGGACTTCATCACCGGTCTACCCAAGGTCCAGGGTAAGGAATGTATCTATGTAGTGGTCGACAGATCGACCAAGTTTGCTCACTTCTACGCCATATTGACAGAGTACAGTGTAGTTCAAGTAGTCGATCTTTTCTTCAGGGAGGTCTTCAGACTTCATGGGTTGTCAAAGAACATCGTCAGTGATAGGGATAGTCGGTTCATAGGGACATTTTGGAGAGAGTTGTTTCGGTTGGTGGGGACAGAGTTGACACCTAGTGCCAGCTATCACCCTCAGATAGATGGGCCGACCGATATTGTCAACAAGTGGGTTGAAGGGTATTTGAGGAACTATGTAGGAGGACAGCAAAGAACGTGGGTAAAGTGGTTACATTTAGGACAACATTGCTACAACACCACCTTCCACATGTCCATTGGTATGACACCCTTCCGAGCATTGTATGGATATGATGCTCCCACTTTGGTAGACTTGATCTTCGGGGAGAGAAGATCTCCCAAGGCCAAGGATTGGATCATAGAGAGTCAGAAGATTCTCAAGATGTTGAAAGAGAACCTGCAGACGACGCAAAACCGACAGAAGATAAGTGCGGACAAGCACAGGATAGAGCACAATTTTGAGGTTGGAGGTTTGGTTTTCTTGAGACTCCAACCCTACAGACAGTCATCTCTGAAGAAGAGTGGGGTCGAGAAGCTCAAGCCCAGATTTTATGGTCCTTACAGGATCATGCGCCGAGTAGGCGAGGTTGCTTACAAGCTAGAGATTCCATAGGGGAGCAAGATTCATAACGTGTTCCATGTGTCTTGCCTCAAAAAGGCAGTGGGACAATTCATTAACACATCAGAGGAGCTTCCCCCATTGGATGAGGAGGGACAGTTGGAGTTAGTTCTGGAGGAGTTTTTGGAGTTCCGGAAGCGGAAACTAAGGAGCAAGTTCATCAGAGAGTGTTTGATCAGATGGAGAGGGCTTCTAGTAGAGGACGCTACTTGGGAGAGTGAGCAGGTGTTGCAGCACCCTAGACTGGTATTGCTTGAGGACAAGCAATTTCGGGAAGGGAGGACTGTAATTTCCCTTTCCAAATAGGATCTCCAGAAGAGGAGGCTTAATGGTCTAAACCGCCCCGTTAGAATATAGCCAGGGCCAAAGAGGGGTAAACAGGGTTACTAGAGGTCACTCCAGTCACAGGTGTTATATTCAGAAAGTGGCATTGAGTTAAAAAGGGTTAAAAGCGCTTTTAAGTCATTATGAGCTAAAAATAGAAGTCAACAGTGAATTAGGGTTTCAACAGTGATTTAGGGTTTTGGAAGTCAACAGCAAATTAGGGTTTCAGCATGATTTAGGGTTTTGGAAAGATATAAAAGAAGGGTCAACGACCTAATTGGTCATTATGCAAATTATGACTTGTCATTGAGGAGAAGAGGCGCATCTCAGGAGAGATAGTTCAGTGTGTTCCATGAGGAAGACACCAGTTGGCTAATTTTGGTGTTGAAAGAAACACCCTAGTCACCGGGAAGATCATCTAGGTCTTCCATCATTGTTCA
Organism: Picea engelmannii; assembly: GCA_009831015.1. Taxonomy (NCBI): domain Eukaryota; kingdom Viridiplantae; phylum Streptophyta; class Pinopsida; order Pinales; family Pinaceae; genus Picea; species Picea engelmannii. The sequence goes on along the minus strand of ML786228.1, from coordinate 129,822 downwards.
TTGATTTCGCAGTGCTCCCATATTCCGAGTATTATCTTTTAGTTGCTTATTTGTATTCCGGCTAAGATCCTTTTGTCTTTTGATCTAGTCGAGTGTTGTTATTTTATTCAGCCACAGTTGCTTATTTGTATTCTGGCTAAGATCCTTTGTCTGTTGATCTAGTCGAGTATTGTCAGTTTATTCAGACGCATTCGGCCATTTTGTAATCCACAG
>ML786228.1:118000-129559 GCA_009831015.1 Picea engelmannii | reverse complement strand
AATCCACAGAGATATCATAATACAAACTTTGCAGTCCTTTGTCGCGTTTATTATTTGTATGATCATTTATATGTTGTAAACCTTTGATCCTACACACACATTAGCAGTGTTTCCTAGACTAGCCAAGTCAGGAACATTACACTATGATAATTTTATTATGGGACCAATTTAAAATCTATGTGAAGTTGGTTTGATAATTTTAAAATCTATGTGAAGTCTCTTTGATAATTTTATTATGGGATCACTTTAAAATCTATGTGAAGTTGGTTTGATAATGTAAAAATTTTATGAGAAATCTATTTGATAATGTAATAAAATGGAGTACATTAAAATCTCAATGATTTTTTAAGGGTGGAAGTCACTGGTGGGTTTATGATAAGTTTATGATACATGTCATCAAAATTACAATTAAAAAAATAAAAATTAAGAAAAATAAATATATAGTATTTAATTATAATAAACCAATAACAAAAATATATATAGTATTTTGATTTTTATTTTTAAATTATATTAGATTAAAATAATATAGTATTATAATGGTGTGATTATTTAGATGTGTCAAGTTAAAATTGTTTTATTATAATGATCATTGTTTTTATAACATTTTTATTCATATTACAAGAAACTTATAAGTTTTCTTATGGTTTTCATTGTGTACACTTGATTTGTATTGGATCGTTATATTATATGTCATTTATATCAATGCTTTATCAGTGAAAAAATTGGAGGAAGCAATTTGTAGAGTCATTTTAGTGATTGGATCCAATTTGGAAATTTGGATCCAAAAAACCATCTAAAATACTTTGGAGTCACTTTTAAGCATCAAATGATATTTTTTTTATGGTCCAAACCTTACTATGGAACCATTGGCTATATTTTACACATTGATACCTTTCCAACGGTGCAAGAATCACCTCAATCAGATTGTGTATGCAAAAGTTATGCATCCCGCAAGTTGACCTACTGTATTGATCACCATGGTGCGAGTGGATGCCACGTTAGCTCTCGTTACATAAACACGTGAGGCTAGCCACGTAGTGGATTTTCTAGGAATATTCTAGAAGGGTGAATCTCGATCACTAAATAAGGGTTGAGGAAGTCAATGCCCTGACCCTATATGGCTATCAGGCTATGTTAAATGTCAAGCCGCTAGGAGGAGAAGGGGTTTCATTCTTTTGCATTATATTTTGTTCCAATGTGAGAAAAACATCTGAGAGTGGTATTTTGTGAGCATAACAGAGGAGGATGGATACTGTAGCAGCCATATAGGCCACAATGTCAAAGGAAATTCCACAGAGAGTGTCTCTTTCTTTATACTTGCATTTGAAGAAAAGAGAGCAAAGCAATCTCACATTCTCGTTGGGTTTTCTCCCGTATTGGGTTTTCCAAGTCATATCTTGTGTTTATTTGTGGATAGTGTGTGTATTATTTATGTCCTCTATTTCTCGCATTCAACTATTTCATAGATTTTTAAGTAGAGAACCAATAATTAAAGAATATGAGATTTAAAGGAAATTAACCTTCACAATAAAGATTTCAATATTTTATTAGATCCATTGTGACGAACTGTCCAGTAGAATATCCACGACAGATTACAAATCAATACTTAATAAAAAAAATCCTATGAGCTTAAGACATGAAGGATTGTGTAGCAAGCTAGAGGGGTAGTGGTTGTAAGGAGAAGACATGGATTGATTTTGAAGAAAGAATCCCTAGAGTAAGTAGAGAAATTGGGTTGCTTGGAAACCTAATGTCCAATTGAATGAGAACTCTATGGATTGCATATTATCCAAGATCTACCCATTTATAGGCATTAGTTATTCAAACTCTTCATGAATGCAATGGAAATGGATTCTTGAGGGACTATATAGCATGGAAGTGAAATTTTAAACCTTTTTTTTGTGTTTGGCTAAGAGGAAGAGGTTTGTGACTAGTTGAACACTAGATGAGATGCCTACAAAATATTTCTTGAAAGGGATCATTGTAGGTGTCAAGATTTGGTTAAATCTTGAGTATTGAAGATTGGATTGAGTGGGAAACAAATCCCAATAGACATCCTTCATCCTCTTGGTCCCATAGCTCGGCTTGGGGGTGAAATCCACATCAAATTATTATGATTGGGTGATGAATCGCTCCTATATAACCAGTTTGGTAAACACACTCAGGATAAAAGAAATTTTGTGTCTTATCTATACACGATTTATTTATGTGTTCATATTTATGTCAATTATATATGTGAATCATGTTACCATAGTAAACTCTGAAATTACTTTAATTGATAAAATTGTTGTTAAGAAGCTTGATTATGAATCTAGGATAGATTTCTATTATGAATTATATTTATGAAATGACAACTCTACATATATTTTCTAAGTTCATATAAATTACTAGTTATTTCATTATTAAAAGTCAAATTAACTAACAATTGAAAATTCCTACATATTAAAAATCTAAAGAATTCAATTAAATACCTTAATTGAAAGTAACTTAAAGAATTTTTAAACTTTTTAAATTCCCTTCAAAATTTAATCAACCATAATAAACATATTAACATTATTAAAAGATATAAATAAATTAATAATAATGTAATCATATAAATGAATTTACAACTCAATGAAAAATCTTCATAAAAATACTTATAAACACTTATGTATAGTATTTATACTTAAAATCCAAATCAACAATTATAAAAATGCTTATAAACACTTATGTATAATACTTTTTCCACGGGAAAAGTTCTCTTTATATTCAAAAGGATATAAAAATTTACAATGCAACGTTCTTGTCAAAACAGTGACCTATGAAGAAAGGTAGCTTACTGCTCGCATAAAGACAAAACATCCAACCAATGTCATTCTAACAAGAATTCTGAGGAAGATGCTACCGCCGGAATCATTAAGATCTGTTACAAAAGAACATCAGAAATCTTGTGTCTTTCGCTTCAGATTTTGAGCATTATTGGGGGGCCCTCATTGCCATCCTCCCATCGGGAGAAAGTTAGGAATCCAAGGGGCCGGGATAATGCCTTTTTTGATAGAATGTCCGCTATACTATTGTCTTCTCTGTAGATGTGTGAGGCAGAGAGGCTCTTGATAAGTCTTGTAGCTTCAATTGTTCTCTCTTTCCAGCATTCCAGTGCTACTGTCCGGAGGTCAGCTTTGCCATTAATCCAGTCAATAATGACTTTTGAGTCTCCCAGAAGTAGCATCACTTCGATGTTCAGCCTGTGAGCCAAGATGAGGGATGCCCACGCCCCCATAAGTTCGGCCTTGGTATTAGTGCCTTGTCCGCAATTGAGAGTCCATCTGTAAGATGTGTGAGAGTTTAGGAGGATGTAACTCCCCGCCCCACAAAGAGTTCCATCTAGTTGTGCAGCTCCATCAAACCAGGCGATGACTTTGTCAAATGGAAGAGTTGTAATAGATATGTGGTTTGGCTGAGCTTCTGTAAGAGTGATAGGACAGTCTAATGTTGTAATAATGATTTTGGTCACCAAGTGAATCAAGGGGGACTTATCTTCAAAAATGGTAGCATTTCTCGCCAACCAAATGTTCTAGCAAATGGTGGCTTGCAATGTAGGGTAGGTCTGGTGTCTAGAGCACCATGAGGTGAAGCATGAATTCACCGAGGGACCAGTCCACTGTTCGGAAATATTTAGTGTAGTAGTTCCTTGTAGCCAAACTTCTTGGGTGAAATTGCAGTTCACAAAGAGGTGTAAAGAGGTTTCGTTGTCCATCTTGCACATAATGCACCGATTGGGGCCTGACCAGCCATGGCTTTGGAGGATATCCCAAACAAGGATTTTGTTCTCAGTCAATAGCCAGATGAATAATTTTATTTTCAAGGGGCATTTCCAAATCCACAGTTGTGTGCGCCAAAACTGATCGCGGGTTTTCCAGATCACTTCTACCATCGCGTTGTAGACATTTTTAACTAATATAATTCTGGATTTTGTCGCCTCCCGTCTAGATGAGGGTGTCTGATCGCTCCTGTAGATGGATGTCAGTTTCATTGAGATTCTATATGTATCTGTTCCATTCAGCTGTGTACTCACTGTCTAGATCCAGCGAGGAGCTAGTTACCCAGGATTCTCCAATTAAGCTACGGCTAGGTGGAGATTTTAATTGAAACAGGAAATGAAAACCTAAACTGTGCAGGTGATCCAGCAGTCTAGAAGATAGCAGGGCCTTTTTACCCATGCCAAGGATAGTGTCCCTGCTAATTTCTATAGAGGATCTAGAGCCGGGCAGCCACACAATCCAATGAAGGAGGATTGGGAGCAACTTCAGAAGATGCTTCCACGTTTGTGAGCCCCTCCGTGGAGAAGTTGTTGCTGATCTGAGCCAGGAGTGGACCAGCTGGTGGGTGATGTATTTATCTTTTATAATTTTTCTCCAAATGCCTGGTGCCATTAGGATTCGCCAAAGCATATTCGTCGAGAGTGCTTTGTAGAAAAGATATAAATTCCTCAATCCCCAGCCTCCTAGCGCTTTTGGTTTTGAAAGGATCTCCCACCCACAGAGATGGAAGCCTCTATTTTGCTTGCTGCCATTCCAGAGGAAGGCAAAAATCAACTGACAAATCTTATTTATCACTAAGAGAGGGATGTGTGCCAGGGTCATCCAATATACCGGAAGGCTTTCCAAAACTGCCTTGATTAAGATGTATCTGCCACCCAGAGTTAAACATCTATTACACCAGTGTAGGATTCTGTACTCAAACTTTTCGGTTAACCATCTTCAGTCCCTTGCATTGTAGCTTGTGGGTTTGATATGGTATCCAAGGTAGCTGAAACCATCCACCAGATCTCGAATATCAATGTCGAATAGAGTCTTTAGATCCATCAGGAAAACGTCCCTCGCTCCTGAGGCCAAGAAGGTTGACTTCTGATAATTGATCTTAAGACCTTAAAAAAAGCAGAAAGTGTTAAGCAGATTATAAATTTTTGTCCATTTAGACATGGAGGCCAAATTCATGATAATCACATCATCTACGAAGAGTAGATGCAGTATCTGAGTCAGTCTTGAAGCTCTGATCCCCGTAAGTTTTCCATCTGATTGACTTCTCTTTAACAAGATACTAAGATTTTCTAAGACCGGTATGAAAAGGAGGGGTGAGAGGGGGCAGCCTTGTCGAAGCCCTCTTTCGTTGTGGAATAATTTAGTAGCCTTTCCATTGATCAAAATAGCCAAGGTGGATGTGGTTATGCAGCCCATCATCCAATTTGTAGTGACAGCCCCAAATCCACACTGAAGAAGGATGAGGTGTAAAAAATTCCAGTTTATACAGTGAAAGGCCATTTTGAGGTCTAGTTTTAGGAGGATGGATGGTAAGTTTTTTGTCTTAATGCTGTGTAAGCACTCTTGTGTTGTTCCAATTGCATCTAGGATTTGTCTTCCCTGGAGAAATCCAAGTTGTTCCTCTGATAGTGCCCGAGAGAGTATAGGGTGGATTCTTTTGGCAATGATCTTTGTTATGATCTTGTAGCTGAGATTACAAAGCGATATAGGTCGGTAGTCCAAGGACTATTGGGGATGATTTTGTTTTGGAATCGGGACGATAAAAGTATTGTTTATTTGCTTGTTGACCATCCCTCTGTTCCTCGAATCCTCAATAGCATCCAATAGATCTTGTCCCATTAAATCAAAATAGTGGAGGTAAAGTTCCACCGTCCAGCCATCGGGACCGAGACTTTTTTCTTTAGTAAATCCTTTTAACACCTCGAGGATTTCTTATTTTGTGCAGGGGGAGTCCAGTGCTCTCGCTTCCTCATCTGTGACCATTTGTGGGAAATGTTGGGCAGTTTCTATCTGATCATGTAGATTGATGTCCAGATCTGTTTGGTAAAATGATTTGAAATGGTTGTGATCCGCCTGCTTAATGTCTTCGATCCTGTGTAGAATGCTCCCATCATCTTCCTTTATATCCCATATGATTTTTTTGTTCCTACGGTGGTTGGCATAGCGATGGAAGTAGTGGGTGTTATTGTCTCCAATAGAAAGCCAAAGCACTCTGCTTTTCAGGCGGCATATGTCCTCTTCTTCCTGAAGAATAAGCAATCGGTCTGCCTCTAAATGATGCAATTTTGCTTCGAAGTCAGACTGTTGGTAGGCACGAGCCTTCTATCTCAGTAAAATATTTATTTGATGTTCAAGTCTGTTCAGCTTGGATGAGTCTTGGGCTTTTTTCCTCTTGAGCCAGATGATAGAATTTTCCTTCAGACAATTGAGTTTCCTCACCAAATTACCCTGTGCGTCCCCAGGTAACGTGAGGGACGAGCCAGACTAGACCAATCGAACTATCTGATCAAAGGCAGGCTCCAGCAGCCAGGATGGGTTGAATTTGAAGGGATATTTTGTCCCCAGATTCCCTTGTCCAATCTGTAGGCAGATGGGGACATGATCGGAAAGGTATGGCGGATCTATCCAGGCCCGGGTCATGCGATTTGGTGTAATCGGATCTTCGGTAACCAAGAAGTGGTCAAGACGTTTTTCTATACAAGAGGAACCCGATCTCCCATTATGCCAAGTAGGCAAAAGTTCTACCAGTTCCATATCCACTAGAGCATTTTTTGAAAAGAGGGATTTGAAGAAGTCCACGAGTGGGTCCAGCTTAGCCTTGTCTCCCCAAATCTCCTTGGAACTAAGCGTCAGGTTCAGGTCTCCCGCTATAATGAGGTCTTTTATAGCCAGGAGGCCTAAGTGGTCAAGCTTCTCCCAGAAAGGTTTGCGGTCTAGGCAAGGACCATAAGTGTTGAGCAGGGTCAGGGAGGTGTTAAGTTCAAAACAGGTACCAGCTAATAGAATCCCACCAGGACTAAGCACCGGAGAAAAATCAAATAAATTTGGATCCCAGGCCACCAGGATTCCGCCAAAGTTTCCAACTGAGCTATCCGCACATACCATCCATTCAGGTCGAAGAGAGAAAAGAAAATTCCTAGCAGCTTCAGCATCCACCAGAATATCTTGTAGTAAAATAACCATCGGTCGAATCTTGTCAAGGAGTCGTCTCATGGAGGAAAGTTTCAGGGGTCCTCCTACCCCTCTAATATTGAGGGAGAGTAGAATCATGATTTGGCCTGTGCTTGGGATTTGAATCCTCTAAGTACCCCTATAGTCAGATCAGTAATTTGAGAGGTTGAACTCGATGCCTCTGTGGTTTCCTTTTTCCACGCACTGCGGGTTTTGAGTGGTGATAACTCAGAGCCCAATCCTTTGGACCAAGAGGGAGCTGTCACAGGTTTCTCTTTCACTCCCGAGGTCGATGGTAAGTTTCCAATGATGGAAGTGGGTGGGATGAGCGATTTTCCATGGTACAGCGGAATGGGGAGGGATTCAAAAGGAAGGGTGGTTACAGGTGTAGTGGTAATGAACAGTTGGTCCAGATCCTGTGCAGATAGTGGTTGTTCGGAGTATCTAGGGAGAGGGGTGGGATCACGCTCCGGGAGAGCAGAGTCATCAGGGGTCTGTGAACTGGTGGAGTCACTGAGGGGAAAGGGGTTGTTCGAGGGGGGTGGAGAGTTGTCTAGTTCCCTCGAAACATGCCCAAGAGGCTCTGTGGGCGGATTTGGAGGTGCCAGAGCATCGAGGGTAGAAAGACTTTGGGGAGAAGGTGGAGTGTCTAAGGGGTCACCAAAAGGATCCAGTTGTAGAGAAGTAATTGCCTGCGAATTTATAGTGAGTCTCTCCCATGCAGAGAGAGTGTTGTAAAGCGAGGGACAAAGTAACTTGATCTTACTTACCAGTGAGTCGTCTTGAGATGTAGGGCTCAAGGCTCGAGGATGTTGTAGAGTCTCCTCTCCAAAAGTTCTTGGTTGTGTATCGTATCCATCGAAGCCAAACTCCTCCAAAGGGTTCGGCTCTGGTTCGGCGGGGGGGAACTTTGAGCAATCCCTTCTCAGGTGGCCAGTTCTGCGGCAAAACGAGCATTGGAACGGGATCCCCAGGTAGTCGAGTCGTTGAGCAAAATGAAGGCCTCTCCAATCAATATTCAAGACTTCTGGGAGTCCTGCGTGGATATCCATTTCCACTAAGATCTTATCCATTCTTCTGTCTTTTGAAGCAAGAGAGTGTGTGTCCACTTTCAAAAAATGGCCTAAAGAAGTATCGATGAGCTCGAGAGCCTGTTGGTTCTAGAGTTGTAATGGAAGCCCTGGTAGAAGGACCCAGAGGTGCCTATAGGTGAAGTGTTCAATGGAAGGATTAAATTCGAGCCTCCATCTCTTAAGCATGAGGATTCCACCACCAACAGCCCCGAACTTGTCCAGAACGCGGACAGTATCCTCAAATGTCTTGAAAAAGAAGCCAATCCATCCATGTTGGAGATATAGTATCTTGGGAAGATATCCTAGAAGAGGTTTCCAGGAGGCTATTATCCAATCTTCCAAGCATAGTTTTCACTTATCCTTGTAGGCTAACCTACCAACCAGGGCACAGAGAGCCAGGTTGCAGGCTTCAGAAAGTCCTACATCCATTCCCAGGACAAGTTTTGGATGTGATTTTTTTGGTTTCCAAACCCTTTGAGGCTTTTTGTTGTTGGAGTTATGTAAGGGGCGGCCAATAGGGGTGTTGGACTATTGGAAGTTCCCACATCTCCTATTGGTTCGGCAGGGAGATAGTGGGTCTTCCTCAGGTATTGACTTCGGTAAAGAGTCTCCCGAGACAGATGTGTGGAGAGGAGTGTCATGAGCGGATATCCCGGAGTTCGATGTGCGGTTTGTTTTCCGGTAATGGTTACAAATCATCTCATCCATAGAGGCAATGATGTCTGGATGGTCCCATGGGTCCCCGGTCTTCCCCTCAGTGGAGTCCAAGATCATAGTCTCCATGTGAGTGACTACATCTTCCCCGAGAGTAAAGTCTTCTATCAGGAGAGGAAGTTGTGACAGGAAATCCTGACAAAACAAGAAGGACCCTACCATCTCCAAGAAAGGGGTCAGGGCTAAACGAAGATAGAGAGCAGAAAGGGTGACCAAGAAGTATTGGATGTCATGAGAGTACCTAGAAAAAGTTGTAGTCAATAGATAGTAGCAGAGAGAAATAGAATACTGTCTACCACGACCAAAACAGATGTCTGGGCCCGACCAGCCAAGTGAGAGAAGGTCCAAGGCAGAAGAAACTTAAACGGTGGGCAACTGTAATTCCAGGGAAGTCTGGATGACTCAAAGAGAGTTGACAGTAGCCTTTGTAAAGAAGGTCGTCCGATAGAGTGAGTGTAAATAGAGTGTGGAAGCAAAAGGAGGAAAAGGAGGGTTGATACTACCCCCCATAACAGTCCCTCTGAAGTGTGCACTCTAGTTAGTCAAAGGGCTGAAGCGCCCCCCAAACCAGTGCCTCCATTTTCATGGCATCGAGCCGTTGTTCCTTGCTAGTCTCGTCTTTTCCAAGATAAGGATAAGTATGTATAATACTTATACTTACAATCCAAGTCAACAATAATAAATAAAAATGCTTATAACACTTATATATAGTACTTATACTTACAATCCAAATCAACAATAATAAAGATGTTTATAACACTTATGTATAGTACTTATACTTACAATCCATGTCAACAACTTTATGAAGGTATTGGGCTAGTCCTCCAAAGTAAACAAATTTATCAAGGTATTAGGATTATTGGTCATTCCTCGTAGATATACTTGCAATCCAATTTTATGAAGGTCTTGGGGTTATTCTAGGATATTCCTCCCGGATTTTAAGGAGATGAGAAAGGGTTTCCCTCAAGTTTAGTTTAATTGTATATAATTGTATATATATTACTTAGGTAAATAAATAAGAGAAGAAAAGGGTTTTTATTTAGGTAAATAAGAGTGGACTTTAGACATTATATGTAATGATAAATTTTTGTTAGTAACACATTATATATGTAATGATAAGTTTTTGTTAGTAAGAATGAAAAATGGTTATTTGAAATTTTTTATAAAATGTTAATTAAAAATTATATTTTAATTATATTTTTAATAAAAATGAGTAAATGAAATTATATATTTAATATTTAATTATAAATTATGTATTTAATGTAATTCCAAAATTATTTTAAAATATTGTAATTATTTTAAAATATACACTGGAAGATTTCTCTGGGCATCATTCAATAATTCAAGGGAGAGTGAGAAAGCATGAACGAAGGAGCCACTACCTAGATCTAGAATCAATGCCCAGATCTGAAGACAAGCTCACAGATTAGTTGACAGATCTAAGGAAGGTGAAATCGATGTGTTGAATCTGCCTTGGTGGAGCATCTAGTATTGATTGCTAGAGAGGTCTCTTTCTCAACGTACCCGAGGACATATGATTGATCAGCTGCGTGCTACCTGCGATAAGGGAGTTATCTTCATGAGGTTACATATTGATTAAAAGATCTGCCACTCTCATGTTGCTGCTGTCAGGTTCAAAAGAGTGGTCATGGCTCTACTTTGTCCACTTGTGAAACTAATTGCAACATTTGTTATAGGATGAAGTGAGGATCTATCGAAAGGTCACAGGAGTGTGTTGTTGCATTGAGATCCATGTCAATATGTGGAAGGTTGTGGTTTTTATTTTATTTGGTGTGCAAATTTGTAAAATTTTACAACGCAAAACCATAAATAACAAGTCAATTAAGTTTGTTATAAGTTGATGTAATCCGTGGTGCTTTAGGAGTATCAGTTACAGTTTCTTCTTATATAAAGTTAAGTTGATGTGACTAGTGGTGCTTAGAGAGCATCAATTAATCTTGTGTAAGGTCAAGTTGTATAATTGATTGTTGAAGATATTTAATATTCAAAGTGTTGTTCTAGATAACTAGTGAATATAACTGAAGATCATGTATTCAATAGATGGTGCAGTTTCATAGAATGATTCAATATCAAGATTGTCTTTTGAGAGATCAAGAAGCGTCAATTATGCAAGTACATCATGGTTGGAAGCCATTATGTCTTAAATTAATCAAGTGGGAAGCTTTAATATGTGGTGGAGGAAGAGCGTAGTCCGTGAGATTGCAGAGTGGGTGTAAGTGCTAATGAAGACCAGCCACACAAAGAACCAGACAAAGATTAATATTGTAATTTGTGATTTAGTATTGTAAGTTTTGTAATGCAAGCATTAAAAGGGGGTGTTGGAGATAATACTTCCATTAATGCAGTGTGTTGAGTTTAGAGATTGGTTTGACATTTGTTGGAGGTTGTTGAAAGATTCTCTCAATCCATATTCTCATGTTTGGAATTAGTTGGATCTGACTCCAACTATATGTGTGTGTGTGTGTGTGTGTGTGTGTGTATTGTATCTTTATTTGTATGTAATAAAAATATTATTTGTTTGTAATTAGTGAATTGTGTCTACTCTCTTTATTTTTGTCTACATGTTGGTTCATTGTGGTAAGGCTAGAAGAGATCCACTCTAGTGTGCATCAATGCACCTCGACCCTTAAGTCATAAGTTACCTACTAAATGTTGGCTTGTAGACAGTTAGCACTAGGCATTAGCCTAGAGATTATAGTGATAGCCACGAAAATTTGAAACTTCCAAGGTAATCCCAACCAATTACCAATTCCTATATATATATATATATATATATATAT
>ML786228.1:88807-101454 GCA_009831015.1 Picea engelmannii | reverse complement strand
AAAAAAAAACATGTTGCAAACGTTGTACCTCTCCTTATTATGTGGTCTGGGTTGATGGTGGATGATGTTTGGAATGTGTTAGTTGTGTTCTTCCCTCTAATTGGTCTTTTGGGTATTGTAAGACTAAATATTCTTGAATTTGCAACTCTACATAAAATCCTTGGGTTGCTCAACTAATACCATTTATGTCTAATGGACACCAATAGATCATTGGTTTCCCACTTGTTGGTTGTAACTAGAGAGGATGAGCCACTTCACTTAGGGTATTCTAATTGAGCTCTATGATGATATGCCTTTGCTTCAGTGTAACCCACTCAAATGCCTTTTGGGATGGTGGAAAATGGTGAAAACAATTGACCCTTTTGTGCTATTCCGATCACTTTAATACAAGTCGATTTGATTCTGTCATGTTTCTCTTCTCTATTAAATTTAATTGAATGACATTTGGGATCTTAGTTATTGGACTACCAAAGAAAGCTTCATTGTCACTTTCATAGTATCCAATGCTCCCTACTAGAATCCACTGTACAAGTCTAGCCTCCCCTCTAAATCCATAAATCAATTTTGTACAACTAGGGTCCTCCTTATCAACATCATTCTCCATCCTAATTGGGACCTTTAGAAACAAATACCATTGCTTCTCTTGTGGGATATCATTCCCCTTAGGTGGAGTAACAAGAAAAATGTGTATGAATGTTCAAAGGAACATGAAAGAGGAAAGCATGATGTGTTATGTTCCTTAACCCTTAAAATTGAATTTAAAAAAAAAGATATCAGAAATGTTCAGTAGGGCAACATGGTACAATGATCCTTTTATCGAAGGGTCCACTCCTATTCACTTGCCTCTTCAAGAGGGTAATCTCCCAATGAGACAAGCTCTAGTATAATAATATTGCAGTACATATTATCCCATCGGGCGAGGACAAATGGTGAATGCTCTGTTCTGGAAGACATAAGTTTTCCATTATAGGGGCCCCATGCATATTCGAAACTCATCTTAACTACTAAGCGTGTGATCTAGATTATTTTGAGAACGACATGAAGAGAAAAATACAGCAGAGATATAACAAGGAAATACACAAAGATATTGCAAGAAACACAGAAATATAGTGAAACCCAACTTCTATTAATGAACAAGAGAGAAAAACATTGTATAACAAAACTGGCAGAATGGGGTAGCTTACCTCTAAAAAGAAAGAGAAAAGCTACACTTCATTCACAACAAGATTTACATCACACTCCATCGCATGCTTAAAGGGCCTCCTTCACCTCAATTATCTATGAGAGAGTGAGAGGAGAACAATTCCCATGATGCATGTGGGATAAATTAATCTAAGTTTATAAAATGTCATAAGCATGTAAAAAACTAGGAATTCACGGGCGGTCACCCATCCCAGTACTACTCGGAACTCCCTTGAAGAACCATCTTACCATTCCCAACCATACTCACCACTTTCCATCATTATTTCCCCCCCCTTTCCTTATATCTTTGGATTTTAGGGTGTATTAACCCAAAAAGGGGTTGTCCCTCATTCTATGAGAAGAAGGGGCTGAAGGCCTAAAGGGATTGTTGTTGGGTAAAAGATAAAAGCCTATGTATAGACCTTCTAGATGTTTCGCCCAAGGATCACCCAAGAAAGCAATGAAACACTTATCTTTGAGAAAAGGGGGATCCATAAGAAATATGATTATGAATGCTTAAAAGGTTAGTTGGGGGATAGGAGGTCTCATCATGAGTCGGCCTATCATGTTCATGGATATCTAGTGGTATGACATTACCATCACCTGGTCACCAAGCCAAGGTAATGGCTCTCAGTTGCATGGCTGAGAAAAAGGGGGTCTCATCATGAGTCGACCTTCTCATTTCCGTTAGGTATTTGTGGGTGACATTGTCATTATTTGGACACTATGCCAGGGCAGTGGCCTTAAACTTTTCCTTAAATTTATGAAAGAAACAAAGAATGGTAAAATAATGGGCTTGGAAAAAGTGCATTGCAAACGAAGGTACCACACACCCTCTACAAAGGCACCCATTAATGAGACACTACAACCCCTTGTATATCATGAACCCCATGCCCATTGAGTCTTGGCCCTTAACCGCTTCATCCACTTTACATGGCTTAGAGAGGGATCTCTTGGAAACACTCCTTGACCTAGGGCAAGATCTACCCAATAGGATACTTCGTCAACCCTCCCATATTCAAGCTTGACAAGTCGCATAATGTCTTTGAGCACTTAACTGTTTGACATGGTAATCTTTGATGCACATGATTAGGTGGCTCATTTATTGATTGGATTTACTTATCATGATGTTATGCCTTAAGATCCTTGGAGGGCGTTCTTATTTGTCTTTGCAGGACCTAGTTGGTGGACAGTTTTGGAAGAACAAGCCTAGTTTGGGCTTCCATGGGGCTTGAAGCCCACAGATGGATACCAAGGGCCTGCATACAAAATGAGAGAGATGAAACCTCAGAGGGCTGGAAGATGACTTGGACGACATAGCCTATCCCCCACATGCCAAATGTTTTTCCTAGGAGAGGCAAAACGTCGCCTCTAGAGGCATGACATCACCTAAGGGGGTTAGGGTTTGGTGGTGAGGTTGACATGCATTGGCATAAGGGCCTTTTGAGGGGTTTGAGGCTTTGACCATGAAGGAAGCCACTTGGATGTTTGACATTTGGCTTTGGGAAGCCCTTCTACACTCTTCCATCACCAACGACTTTCTCCTAGTGCCAAAACGTCCCTTAAAGGGGCGACGTCTTTATAAAATAGGGTTTTCTTTGTGCAAAAGTGAAATTAAAGTGAATTGTTTAATATTACTTTGTAAAAAGGGGCAAGATTAGGGTTGTTGACCCCTAGTATTGTGTTTTACCCTTAATTATGTGGACAAATTATCTTAGTGACATTTTGTATAAATAAGAGATCATAAGATCTCATTTTAACATAACTCTCCCATTTGGAGAAGTACTTGGACTGAAATTTTCACTCTCTTTGTCTAGTTCTCTCTCTTGTGCTCTTATTTATGGCTATTTCTTGGATTATTGGTTGATGGAAGTGATGCGCTAGCCTTGGAAGGATTTTCTCTAGCCTTTATGGTGGTTTGTCTTAGCTTTTTCCTTGAATTGGTAAGCTTTTTCTACATTGTGCTACCATTTGTTGCTCAAGTCAAGGTTAATTTGCTAGAGATATATGGGAAGTATAAGTAAATACACCCCCACCATAGTCTCCATCATTTTGCGCTTATATGTTATTGGTTTAACAAGGGTTTGCTAAGAGAAGTATAAGGGCATACGCCCTCTTAGCTTAAACCCTAGCTAAAGATACTTGCCTTGGGGAGTAAGAGGATTTACACCCCCAAGGAGGTAGTATCTCTAGCTCTTTCTTTGTTTGACTCCATTAACCCATTGTTTAAGGCACTAGTCATTTACTTGTTGCATTGGAGAAATAAATTGATGCCTAGGTAAACGTGAAATTTTCAAGTTTTAAGATTACCTCCTTAGGAAAGTGTTCCTTGAGCCTTTGGCTCCCTTGCCTCATTGAGGCATCCCCTTTCAACCACAATTTATTGTTGCTATAGTAAAACTAACCTATAGCCATTAGGGCTGCTCTAACCCTAATTATCTCCTAAACTAACCCTAGACTAGGCCTAAAAATCTTCCCTAACCTTCTACTAACTTAGGCACACTTATTGAGCTTACTAGGGGATGATTTGATTGGATACATTTTCTGCAATAAGTCTTGGTTTGCTACAGCCATAAGGCTGGTAATTTCACTACAGAAACCCTAACCTAAAGTCACTCATAACTTGTGTTTTCACCGTCAAAAGTTGCTAAGAATTTGCCAATTTATTCTACTTGTTTTAATACAATTTTTGAGTGGTTTCTTTGCAAGTTTTAGTGGCTAAATTATCTTTTGTCACAACAAGTTTGCTACAGCCATAAGGCTGCAAAATACTTTTGCATACATCTTTTATGATAACCATAATCAATTGCTAAAGTATCATGCTATAGATCGCGAAATTCTCTAGTGATTATCTACTTTGTTTCAAGCATATTTCATTTGAATTTGAACAATCTTTCTAGCAGCTTTAGTACTTGTTTTATTGCTTGCTTATATATACTGTCATTTATTGCTGCAAATCAAGGACAACAAGCCTAGCTTGTTGATCCAACTAACATATTATATTGCATAGTGGTTTTTCCTTGTGTCTCGAGTAGGTACCAACTTCTCGGCAATTCATCCAAGGCTTTGGCAACCTCAAAACAACCTAAGATTCATTTTCTCCCTTCCTTTTCCATCTAGAATATTGACCTCTAGGGGATTCACTCTTTCCTTTTCTGTTCCCCCCCTCCATTCCCCATAGGGTCACCGGGATCGCCTCGCTAGAGTGACCTAGTCACCCTTGAAGCGTGGGACCTATATTGAGGTGACATTGAGTATAGTGTCCTTAAGTTGTCACCACTTGGTGGTTGGGTCGAGTTTTTCCCAACCTATACTAGTGCGATAACAGGGTGAATATCATGGTTTATCAAAACTATAGGCTCGAAATGTTGATTCAATGGAAAAGGTGGATGGCCACCGAGATCCACTTGGATCATTCCTGGCCCCTTAGAAAGCAATGGTCCCCATTGCATCAAGTTCCCTCGAGAGATGAGAAAACTTCTGCTGAATCCAAACCTTGGTGAGTCACTTGCCTAGTTGAAATAGATTTCCTACTTGTACTTTGCATGTGAAAGGATGTCATGGACCTGTTGGAAGTGTTGGATCCGTTCAACAGATCTGGCTACATGATTTGCCTTGGTCTGAGTGTATGACGACTCTGTTGATGAAGATGCAACAAGAAGAGTTATATCAATGGGGGCTAATGGTTGGAACCCCAAGCACACCTAAAAAGGGTCGTGGCCAATAGAGTTATGTTGAACATATGGAAGACTCTCATTCTCTTTGTGCTCCTCTACAATCTTGTCGACCTACTTTTGTTGGATAGAAACGTCTTAAGCCGAGGCTGTAGTGGTTGTAGTGACCTCCTGTTCACCATCTAACTGGATCATGAAGAGGAAAAAATTTGTGGTTTGAGAGATTACTTTGCAACATTGTTTTTCCGAGATCAATGAAATGGTAGTTGTCGAAGCTACCTCTAGTACCTTGTAGATCTTACCTCCCAAAGTAACAATGACACTACGGGGCCGAGACTCATAGATAGCGTGACGTTTCCACATATATGGTTGTCATAAAAGAACATCACAGACTTCAAGTGGGGAAACATCACACACTACCTCATCCTTGAAGGGATTAATGCCACAGGACAAGAAACATTGTTGACTGACATGGATGTCTCATCTCCCGCTCAATCATCCGATGGTGTATGGTTGGGGGTGTGACATTATTAGAAACTTCAATCTCTTGACAACCTCGGTGAGATCAGGTTCTTCTAACTCTCGTTGTCAACAATGAAATGTAGTGGGGTCCCCTTTACCCACATCTGCGAGTGGAAGAGGCACCCCCCTTCCTCAAGCTCCTCTGGTTCTTCTGGTTGTATTGTTGTGGCCGTGATGGTAGAAGTGGGTTCTACATCAATTATTTGTTTCCCTTTATGGTGCTCTGAATCAATGTCTGAGTTAGGTTCTGATTCTTTTTCTTTGAGCTCGACCACCAATGACTATTTCGAGCGACATTCATCGGTGTTGTTCCAAGGGGTTTTGTGGAACTCACACCACTTTCCGGTGTCTTTCTTAAACTTCACGTTACCCTTCTTTCCCTGCATCTTGGACTAACTCTCTTGAGGTTGGCCTTCCTTGTTGATCTGTCCTTCATTCTGTGAGTTAGGGTTTCCTTTGCCATGATTTTGTTGTGGTGCATTTTCAAACCCAAACTCCCACTTATTCCGCTGCTTGAATTTCTTCTCAATTTTGACTACATATCGATAAGCATCTCCCAGTGAGGAGATGTCCAAGAAATCCATCTATGTTTGTATGTACCTGTGCAAACCACTGCGGTACTTCAAAACTAGGTGTCGCTTGAGGTCTTTGATACCTAACTTTGAGCGCAAGGTATGAAAGATGTTAGTGTACTCTGGCACTGTCTAGTCTCTTTTCTGACGTAGAGTCATCTATCTCATGTACTGGTCATCATAGTTTCTGATAGGGTAGAACTCCTCCTTTAGGGCATCTACAAAAGTCGCCCAAGTGGGCTCTCTCCCGAATGGTGTAGATTCATCCGCGATGTACCTATTCTAGTAACCTTCCCACCAAGATTTAACACGGGGAAGGGATTTAAGGAGCATGAAGGTGATTTTTTCACTGTCGATTTTTTTTTTGGATAGAGTAATAACCTTCTAGCAGATTCCACCATTTTTCTAGAGCATCTACTTCTATCTGGCCTTCAAATAAGGGGATATCAAAATTGACTTGTACCTTAAAGGGTGTCGCACCTTCAAAATGGTTGTTTGTCAAAGATTCCTTGGCTGCCATCGGTATTCTTTGAAGGATCTGAGCAAAGTTGTCCATCATCTCGTTCCTCTATCACACAAGGGCTTCCTCGGGCAACGTCTTGAAAGGATCTCCTGCTCTGTCATCTCTCTTTTCTTCAGCCATGGGAGGTCACTTGGGCTGGAGAGAGTTGTTGTCCTTAAGAGAAACTAGCTCGAGACCCAATTATCTATACCCTGACCTCGTCGAGGACATGCTCTGAAAAATGACAAGGAGCAGACTGCTATGATACCACTAATCTAGATTATTTTGAGAACAACATGAAGACATAAATATAACAGATATAAAACAAGGAAATACACAGAGATATTGCAAGAAACATAGAAATATAGTGAAACCCAACTTCTATTAATGAATAAGAGAGAAAAACATTGCATAACACAAACTAACAGAATGGGGTAGTTTATCTCTGAAAAGAAAGAGATGTTGGCTACGCTTCATTCGCAACAAGCTTTACATCACACTCCATTGCATGCTTAAAGGGCCTCCTTCACCTCAATTATATATGAGAGAGTGCGAGGAGAACAATTCCCATGATGCATGTAGGATAAATTAATCTAAGTTTATAAAATGTCATAGGCATGTAAAATACTAGGACTTCTAGGGCAGTCACCCATCCCAGTATTACTCTAGCTCGAGCACGCTTAGCTGCGAAGTTCTAATGGGATTCAGTGCACTAACGCTATGTTATAGGCATGTACATAAGACCACTAGGAAATCATTACATGATGTCTGCATTTAACAAATGAAGATGGTATTACATACCATTCCCCATCAAAAGGGTGAATATCAGGGTTTATCAAAGCTATAGGCTCGAAATATTGATTCAATGGAAAAGGTGGATGGACATCGAGATCCACCTGGATCAGCGTGACCTGTGGCTGCCTATGTTGGGCCCAGGTTTATAGGGGCAATCTTTATGACTCGACCCTGGGTCTCCTCGGTGGCAGTAGGAAGGTCTTTTCTGGTTTACACACACACACACACACACACTCCATGAGGATGATTCTATTTAACAATAACAAACCTAGTGCACCTAGTCCACTTTATATTGGATGGGCACCATAACCATACTATTATTACTCTAGTGGGCCTTTTGACCCCCCATTACATCACTAGGGAGGATCCCAACACTCCATGCCCCTTCCAAAAGTGTTGCTCTCAACACTTATAGTGAGAATGTACAACCATAAACCAAGGTCCCATGTACAGGTGTTGACAACAACGATAAAGTACTCGAAAGAACCAGGGTCTCATGTAGAATGGCTAGCCACAATGATGAAGTAAACCAAAAAGCTCATCCATAAACTAGGGTCCCATGTATAAGTACTAGCCTCAATGTTGAAGTAGTCCCATAAGCTAATCCACAAACGTAGGGCCCATGTCCAAGTGTCAGTTGCAACATTGAAATATTCCAAGAAGCTCGGACATAAAGTCCCATGTCTAGGTGCTCATACTAACTCCCAAATGATGACTCCTAAACTTGTAATGTGCTCCAAATGCTCACTGCAGCCGTGTAGATCCAAATAAATAGAACCATCCATGTCCAAAAGATCATCCACATAGTTTTCAAACGTCAGTTGTGGATTTGGAAGGAACATTAACAATGGAGAATATGTAGGCTGAAAATTAATAGTCATAACCGACTCTTGACTTCCCTTATTGATGTTCTCTTCCTATGGTGGAGTAGGGTAATCAAAGAGAAGTTGGAAGTAGAAATCGTCCCAGATATTATAACTATCCATATACCATTCATCACCCTAGACATATATGTCTCTTGTATACTCCTTTTCAATATGTCTCCAAAGTTCCAACTTTTGGATTGTTTCATAGGCATCATGTACTTTTTGTACTATGTGCTCTAGACGGAATCACTCTATACGAATTACTTCAGGGTGTGAAAAATCTTCTACTTTGACAAAAATATACTCTTCATATTCCATAGCAAATTCAAGAAACTTACAGGAGGGGATTTTTCCACATAATTTGCATGGAACCTTGGATATTCCTTAATGATTGGGGCTAATATATCCATGTAAAATGTCATAATCTATTGTAAAAAGGAGAGCTAGGGTTTTGAGGCAACAAATTGAAATGGTTGTAACTTCCTCAATATGGCTCAGAAGTATATCATATAATATGTCAAATTGAAGCTATTGAGGTGATCTTTCGCCTCAATTTGGTCTAGCTTCAATCTGGGAAACCTGTTAAAAATTATATTCTTTTCAATACCCAAAATAAAGTCATGGTTGTAGAAAAAAATACTAGAATAATTTATTTTAATTCAACGATATTCACTTCCTGAACTCCATTTTGAATGATTTTTTTTTGAAATCATGTATTTTATCGAGAGGAACTCGTATCTATAATTTGCCTCTTCAAATTATGCACAAAAAGCTAAAGGAACAGATCTAAGTGTCATGGCCATATTGTTGTCCCTTGAAAATTTTGCCAAATCTTCCACTTTTCCCAATAAAGAGCTCCAATACCACTTGCTATGATCGTTAACCCTTAAAATTGAATCACAAACAAAATATAAAAATTCTCAATAGGGCAACATCATACCATAATCATTTTATTGAAGGATCCACTCATGTTCAATTACCTCTTTAAGGAGGCAACCTCCCAATGAGCTAACCTCCCAAGGAGGCAACCTCCCATTTTTTAGTCCATATTTTAATTTAACCAACACATTGATTAGAAATTAATGGAGATTCTAACAACATTGATTGCTTTGCATCATCCAATAAAGTCAAAAGGGTCCAAGTTACCTAAATCATAACTCATCTTCTCTTTCCCTAACGAGCAACCAAGCAAAGAGACTAGTAGTAAAGAGGTTGGGTTTTGAGAAATTAATATATCAATGTCTACGTCACACTCCTTAGTGGATGGGGTAAATTATTTCTAGACAATACAAGCATAGATTCCTATGACCCATTATTTGTTTTTACCCAATGGTGATTCATCACAAAAAATCCTTCCGCGAGGTAATTTTTTCATGTCTTGGTCAAATCCTTGATTTCTAATGAAATTTCTAGTAAATTCCTTGATTTCAATGGGTCCTAGATTGATAGGAGAATACATAAAACATGTCGATATAGGAGAGTTGGGGAATATGCTGAGCCTTGTAATGTCCCAACAACTATGTAAATTGTTGGAGATGTGGCAGCTTCCCATGTCATAGAGAAGGTTATGGGCATTGAACAATGACGAGGAAGAAGAGGATTCAAGGAGAACAAATACATCTTTGTAGAACTTGAAAAGTGAAAACTAGTCCACTCTAAAGCCACCTATTCAACCCCTAGTTTCCCAATTCAAG
This sequence comes from Picea engelmannii, assembly GCA_009831015.1. NCBI lineage: Eukaryota > Viridiplantae > Streptophyta > Pinopsida > Pinales > Pinaceae > Picea > Picea engelmannii. The sequence continues at coordinate 91,647 of ML786228.1, read as the reverse complement.
CACCCCTATTATCTAATTTAAAAATCCCCCAATATCTATATGTTTTTAATATATTAAATATACCCTTAAACCCTATATACTAGGTAATATATTTCTTTTATTTTTTAAAATTGTAAACATCCCAACTTACATGGTATAATATTACCTAAGTAATGAAGCCCTAGTCTTCTTAATACACTCCCTTTCATACATTCCCTTTATGAAAGGGAAAACACCATWGAGACTAAGCATCATTGTAATTATACATGGTATAATATTACCTAAGTAATGAAGCCCTAGTATTCTTAATACACTCCCTTTCATACATTCCCTTTATGAAAGGGAAAACACCATAGAGACGAAGCATCATTGTAACTATGCATAACAATGAGGATGAAACAAATAATGTCCATGTTTCATGTTTTTCTCCATAATGGCCCACYTGTATTTATATGAGGGTAGAAACAAAAAAATACCGAGAGCATCCACTTTGAATACTTGTATTTATAATGGCCCACTTGTCTTTATATGAGGGTAGAAACCRAAAAAACCGAGAGCATACTTTGAAAACCCAATAAACAAGGATACTCTATCAGAAAATAGCATTATTGTGAATACTCAATTTACATTAAAAAAAAATCTTTTCCTTACAAACCAAACCAATATATATCTGATTTTATTTCAAAATATAAGTAGCAACTTAACCCTGTTATGTAACGAACAGTAAACCTAAAAAGGACTGGAACTAGCCCAAATGAAGAACAAAACTATAAAACACGGTAAAAATAGTTGATATGTTTGCAAAAGCAACACCGAATCGGAACTAGTGAGAGCATACCACTTTGAGTTGTACAGTAGGGGATGGAACACCAACTGTCAGTTCGTCATCCCATTCTGGATTGAGACTCCTCTTTACCGTTCTTGTTTTGACCGTCTGTGACCAGTCATGAAAATGAAACATGTCAAACTCAAAAAATTTGGGAAAATAACTAGTGTTTTCTACTTCTGTGCTAACAGGCAAGAAAATCCCCTGTAATTTGGTTGGATTCATTCATGAATTCATTAAATTTCCGATGTTTGTATTGCTGAGGGTGGAAAAAATGACATGTTGCAAGGAAAATTCTGAGTTTGTTGGTATTTTTATTCTTTTCCATGTTTAATCAATCTAAAAATAGAGCAGTGCTGAATCAAATTTAAAATTCTAGAACCCAAACCAGCTACCAGTCAAATCAGTGTTCCCTATGCAGAATGTTCAAAATTGAGGCAAAAACAAAGTGAGAATTGGCACTCACTTGCTTACCCAGGCTGACCATCACATAAGGATCACTGGTAGTATTCAATAAATCTGTAGCAACTAGATTGGTTCCCCTGATGACGGCCACTTTCAGGAGCCCAATATACTGTGAATCCATTTCTGTACACAGAAATAAAAGAACCATGTATACATAAATACCTTCCTGTTGAAACAGTATTATAAAAGAAAATAAGATCTGAGACAATACCAACCTGAACACGAACGCTGTAACCTGGGATCTATAGACGAATGAAGCGAACCAAACAGTATTGAAGTTATTTCTATGAATTACTGCAGCAAAGTCGATATGAATGTTTAACTCAAACAACAGACCGAGGTAAGGTAACCCCGTTTATATAGATAAAAGATAAATGAATAGTTTTCGAGAAGATTCATGGAGGCTGCGCCGTGAATACCACGCAACTTCACGTACTGTACAGTGTATTGGCAGAGGTACCAACTGAGCGTGACAGGCCATGTTTGAGTATTGTAATTATACCTGGGAAGCGAATACTTCGCTAGTGGCACGCATACGTACTATAATTCGAATTTAATCGTATATGGATAAAGAGATATTCCATGTCGTTTTCTGGATTTGAAGGCTTGGTGTTGTCAGAAGAATGGACCTCTCTCACTAGTTAACATTATGATAGATTTTAGGGTAATTTCTAGGCACTTTCTTCGTGTTGATTAGGGCAGACAGAGTACTTCCTGATTGGATTTTGGTGTGGGTTATTATTCACTTCATCATGTTCATTTTTGTGGTCTGTTTCGCTAACTTATAGAATTTTTTCGTCCAAGAGGAATTGGGTAATATCTCCAACAACCTTGATAGTTATGAATGGGCTTGAAAATTGCCAAGTAACCTTAACTCAATGAGAGATTCAATGTTGATAATAAGAGTTAAGGTCAATCATGGTGATTTGGGAAGCAACCTTAAACTGACATCTTACTTAAATGAGAGAACTTTGGTTAAAAATGAGATCATTTCCACTAAACCCATCCCATAATCTAAATGGTTGACATTTTTTCATATAATTAAATGTTCAAAGTAATTCCCTGCTACTTGTATGGTAGAAAAGGGTACTAGTAAGTTTTGAATTAAATGGTAATATGTGTGAAGGTCCTTTCAAATGTGGGAGCATATCTGAGATGGAGGGTATCCGAAGCGTACTGAGTCTGAGTCTCGTTGAGAGGTGGTCTTTTTTATTGTGGTTGAGCAAGTTGGAGTTCTTTGGTGAAGAGGTGATCTGGGGTTTTGCAAGGTTCTGCTCTATAGTATGTTGGATCAGCTTCAGAATTCTGGAATTCCCTACCTTCTTGATGTCGGTGGTGTTTTAAGTTGTCTTCCAAATCCTTTATTGTGTGCTTGTAGTCGTGTTGGAATTTGAGTGGTCAAATTGTGGTTTTCAATTGAAATTGGGAGGTGTGGTAAGGTGTGTTTTTTAGTTAATCTCTCTTATGTTCAAGGTTTGTCTGCAATCAGGATGGGTGACATCAACTGGTGGGACTTGAAGAAAGTCCTTTGTAGGCATGAATAGGTCACTCAAGCCTTGCACCGTATTAA
>ML786228.1:59769-75977 GCA_009831015.1 Picea engelmannii | reverse complement strand
AAAAAATATTTTTATAGTGGTGGTGTAATAAGTGCTATATATGTTGTACAACCAATTATAATTTGTTGTTATTGATTATGCAATTAATTTTAAATATTGAAATACGTGAAGGCAATAATAAGACTTGAAATATATTAACCAATTAGAGATGAGAAAAAAAATTATTTTTACTATATCAAAAAATATATATTTATTTTCTTAAGTTAAACATTACATTTTATAAACAAATTTAAAATACAAAACAAATTAATGTCAAATCAATAGCAAACTCATTGATATAGTGAGGGACTAATAATAAGAATGAATTAATCAAAGTGGTATTGGATGTAAGAGATGTAAGGCAAGAATACAATTAATTCTATTTTTACTGGTATCATATCAAAAGGTTGTCAAATGCTTTTGTATCATATTAAAGGTTGTGAATCATTCAATTAAGAGAAAAAAAATTAACAATATTTTATAATTGACTTTTTTATTAGAAATGTAGATAAGGAAAGAACTACTTCACATGAATGTAATGTTTGGCTATGGTGAAAAAGATGCACTCAACAAGCATAATGCAAAAAAATGTTGGGGCAAATATAAGGGAAGAACAACTTGAAAATTCCGCTCCACACTATGCACCATATGGACCATGGGAGTGTAGTGGCCATGGGGAGATAAAGTAATAAAACTCTATGTATTTAGTATTTTAAGCAAGCAATGTGTAAATACATGAAGGGAAGAATAACTCTGAAATTGGGCTCTACACATTGTATCGAATGCACAGATATAGGAGTTCAAGAATTCAATAATGGCAACAGATTCAATAGTTTATAGGTGGTACTTCAATTGCCGGGAAGGCACAAATACTAAGGCAAAGCTATTGGGTGTTTGGGCAATATTATTGTTAGCAATTCATTTGTCTATTCACAAGATTTAGATTCTGAGAGACTCAAAAGTTATAATAGATTGGCTAAACAAAAAAAGTGATCCGTGGGCTTGCGCTATTGAAGGGTGGAAGCAGTGAATCATGGCCTTAAGAAGTAAGTTTCATGAAATCAGCTTCGAGCACATCTATCATGAATTTAATAAGGAGGTGGACCTTCTCTCAAAGAAAGCTTTACATGAACATGAGTCTTCTAATCCTTCTTTTTTGCAAAAAGTCTTCCAGATTTGATTATCCTGCCAGTTTTTTTTTGTTTTTAAAAAATGCTTCAACACAGTGGGTCGCCAAAGGGTATATATGTCTCAAGTTTATCCTCCTTTTGAAGTGTTGGTCTTGTATGGATATCTCTCGAATATAAACTATTTGAATCTTACAATTGTTGTTGTGGAAGCTCTTGATGACATCTATAGTCTAACGGATATAAAAAATATTTATTTTACTAATATAATTGAGCTAATTTTCTATTGGGAAAAAAAAACAACAACAAAATTCTCCACATTTTACATTCCACATGTAAAATGCAAAAATGAGAAAATATAAATAAGAAAAAAACAACTGAAAAACTTAGCTTTATTACACTCCTAAATTAAGATCACAAGGAAAAAGAACAACAAAACTTTGCATTTCACATACAGAATGCCAAAATATTAAAAAGAAAAGAAAACAACTTTTATTATTTTCCATAAATATCCTACATAGCTATAGTACACAAATTTATCGATCTTGGAGCCCAACACAACCCAAAATTTGAAAATAGCTTTACAAAATCTATGTTTTTATACTCATTTGAATAACTAAATTTATATTAAAAAAAATTAATACTTTTTTAATTTATTTTTCAGAGAAAATAAAATTTTATTTAATCAATTTTATTTATTTATATTATTTTGAATTAATTAAAAAAAAATTTAAAACTATAACAAAATATTTTACTATAACTTTATAAAAAATTTGAAAAACATGAAAAATAAATAAAGGTACTCATTTACTAACTTCATTACTAATATATATAAAAATAACACATTAAAATATTCACACAAATTTCCACCGACTTTCATAATTTTGAAGTTCAAGTTCTTTCGTAAGTAGGAAAAAGGTAACTAAACAGATTTAGAAAGTGAGTAAGGTCCTCTTGGCCATCCTCCCAATGATTGTAAGTGATTTGTCCTCTGGCCGAAACATAGAAGGTAACTAAGATGGGTCTGCATGAGGAGCTCTCATGGCGGCTCTAGTTAGTTTCCCGCGCAATAAAATTTAAAATCCATGGCTCCAATGGTCCCTGTTTCATATCTTTGTTGGGTACCTATTTTTTACCATTTTTCCAGCGTTTTTTTAGGGCGATGGACTGTAATGTATTTGGCTCTGGGAAGCGTCTTTTCGGGAGGTTGTTTGGGAGAAAGCTTCTATAGTTTATCCTCAGGGTGGTTCTTTGTTTTTTTTTAGAGCTGTTGGCGTTTACTAGGGACTGACCCACTACCTCTGACTGGACTATCAGTGGTGCTGGAAGAGAACGGGTTTGAGGTAGTTTTCTACAGATGTCTTTAGAGCTTAATGCCATGATGGGCATTGCAGACGAGGAAGAATGGGAGCGTGTTGGACTTTTCGAAACAATTGATCATCTTGAGAGGACCACAGGTGGTGGGGGATTCATAAATCAATCATCATTGTCTGGTTTAAATGCCCCTCCAACTTCGCCTCTGAGCTCCACAAAGGTGACGATGAAGGTTTATGGGGTGGAAGCTTTCTCTCCACTAGTGGAAGGTTCAGGAAATGCCTTGCTACCTAGATCTCCTGGTGAAGTTACTGAGACGGCTGGAGTGAGGCCAGGGTCATTCACTCAGGTGGATTCCTCCAGGAGGGGTGTTACACCTGCGGTTCACCCACATGAGAATTCACATGCTAAGGATCCACGAAGGAAAAAGGCGGCAAAGGTTTGGAAGCCAAAGAAGCAGAGACGATGTCTGGTTATTGGGATGGATGTCGGTCTTGAGGAGACCTGCCATCTTTCTATCTGTGCGGTTGTAGGTCGTTTTGCTTACAAGAAGAGAAGCAACATCACTTTCACAGCATGGATGACATCCCACTGGAACTCTTTGCTAGGTTATATGCCAGTTTTTTAGACCCTTCCCCAAGGCTGGTTTGGTTTAGTTTTCAAGTCTCTGGAAGACGTTGACATCATACTGTCCCGTTTCTGGGACTTTGAAGGTGGTAGTTTAATGCTCAAAATATGGCGTGTGGGTTTCGACCCTGCCACTGAGTATTTTAGTCTGCGTTGTATCTGGTTTCTACTCCCAGGGCTTCCTCTCAACCTTTGGAATAAACAGGCCCTAATGGCTATTGGGAACATCCTTGGTCGTTTCCTAAAAGTAGACGAACAAAGCCTAAATGCCCGAGACAAAAGGATGGCAAGGGTACTCATAAAGGTCGACATTCATGCTGGACTCATGGAATCCTTGGAACTGGAATGGCGAGGTCAGGTTTTTTTGCAACGGTTAGATTATCAGGGAATACCTTTTAGGTGCTCTCTTTGTCACCAAACGAGACATCTTAGAACTGACTGTGCCTATTGGGATGAAGTAGGGGGATGGAAGACCATCCTGAAGTCCACACTAGTGGCTTCTATATGGACAAAGTGGAAGATGTTGGGCTGGATGCGGTTACTGTGGATTGCGAGGCTAGTGATGATGTGGTTTCGACAAGCTCACTCATTGGTAAGATTCGCTCTTTCTGTCCCAATATTTACCGTAAACTTTCGGCTTGGGAAAGAGACTTCGTGGAGAACTTTGTTTTGCTGAAAACATTGACTCAACTGGAGAATGTTGCTTCCCCATTGGAGGCTTCTAGGGATGAAGATACCCCATCTACTTCATAACCTGCCCCAAGGACAGTTCCTACTATCGTAGAAGTATTTACCCCAGATGCTCCTTTTTCTCAACTCTCCTCGGATTTATCAAACCCTTTTATCGCATAGTGGTTTGGCTTCTACAGACCCGTTGAACAGTCACTCTTTGTCTTCTACCTATTGCATCACAAGCTCGCCCAAGCCACTCCCCACGTTTCGAGGGATGGTGGCACAGACGAGGTTATCCATTGGTGGACCTTCTTAACCTCAGCCCGCTGTTGGTAACTTTCTGGGGAATACTTTAGCCTGGTCTAGGGGTCTGGGGTTCGAGCTCTCTTCATTGAAGACTCGTAGTGCTCGTAAGCAATTAGGGCAATCATCTACTACAAATGTATCAGCTATGGATTCTTCCACTGAATCAGGGGCGCTTAGAGGCATGAAATCCCTTTCTAGGGATACGTCATGATCCTTCTCTCCCTAAACATCAGAGGGGTAGGAGGCCCCCTATAAGTGCCTTCTCTTCGTAGAAATCTGGAAGCTGTGAAGCCGAAAATTATATTTCTCCAAGAAACACTTGTGGAGGAGGAAAAGGCCAAAAAAATTATTTGTTCTCTTTGTCCTTCTTGGATGGTTAGTGCCATGAGCTCTGTAGAGAAGTCAGGTGGTCTATTGGATGCATGGAATCTGATCATCTTTGGCCTGCAACCTTACCTAAGTGTAGGAGGTATTTTGTTGACAGGTATTCATAACCCAAACAAGAGTCGGATATGTTTTATCAACACATATGGTCCTTGCTTAGGGCGCAGATGTTTTTGGGAAAATGTGGAAGCTAAAGGAATTTTATCATTGGAAGCGCTCATTATTACAAGGGATATGAACTTTACTACTAGCTCATAAGAAGTCTGGGGTGTTGGGGCCCTAAGCGATCCACTGGTCGGATTTTTCAAGGATATGTTTGCAAATCATCACTTAGTGGATATACAACCTACAGATTTAGTGCCAACTTGGTGAAATGCTAGGAGTAGTGAATAGGGAATACAAAAGCATCTGGATAGAGTCTATGTCTCTGAAGCACTTCTCGGAGATGGGGTAAGGTATAGATCGTGGGTTTAACACCCATATATCTCGGACCATGCTCCAGTTTTATTCCAAAAGGATATAGTATACCCATTCAAGTTCAATCAGGGATGCTTGCGGGAAGAGTCATTTGGGGTGCTAGTCAAATCAATTTGGTGCGAACAACAAGTTACGGAAGTGGAAGGAGCACAAAGCAGATTGGTTCGAAAGCCAAAAAATTTAAAATCCCAAGTCAAAGAGTGGACTGCAAAAAAGAAAAATAAGGATAATAGAATTATAGAAAATTTAGAATCAGAGAGTACATTGCTCATAAAACAAAGGAGGGATTTGTGTGCTAACTCAACCCTGGATACACGACTGAAACAATTAGAAGCTAACCGAAACAAATTGCTAATGGAAGAGGAGGAACGTTGGCACCTCAAGAGTAGGGTGACATGGATACAATGCGGGGACAAAAACTCAAAGTTCTTCCATAACTTTGCTAGTTACTGGCACAATAAAAAACACTTGTGGGAAATTAAGAATGATCAACACCAGGTTATATAGGGCTAGGAGGCATTAAAGCAGGAAGTAAAGAAGTTTTTCAGTACTTTTTACAAAGAATCCACTTAGAATGTGATCTTGGAACAGGTTGATCTAGTGAGGAAGTTTCCACACATGGTAACGGATGAGGAAATCACCCTACTTGAAGCGGCGGTAACAAAGGATGAGGTTCTTGGTGTTTTAAAAGGTTTAGAAAAATAAAAAATATCGGGCCCCGATGGATGGACCATTGAATTCTATATTTCCTTCTATGATTTGGTAGAAAATGATTTACTAGAGGCTATTGAATAAGCGAGAATCAGGGGTGAAGTCAATCATAATCTAAATTCAACTTTCATCGCTCTCATACCGAAGGTAAATGGACCTACAACTTTTGGAGACTTCCGGTCGATTGCTCTATGCAACCTATGCTACAAGATTATCTCCAAAATAATAGCTCGAAGAATCAGACCAATTCTGTCCCGTACACTATCATAGGAGAAATTTGGTTTTCTGAAGGGTAGAAAAATTATTGATGCAATAGGCACTGCCAAGGAATGCCTTCATAGCATCAAGGAAAAAAAGCTACAGGCCTTAATTCTAAAAATTGACTTAAAGAAAGCATATGACAATATCAACTGGGAATTTCTTAGACCGGTATTAATCCAGAGTGGCTTTGGTTTGCCAATGACCAGGTGGATCATGGGATGTATTACTTTTGCAAGCTTTGCGGTCCTTATCAATGGAGAGCCATCAGACTTCTTTCACAACGGGAAGGGAATCAGACAAGTATGCCCTTTGTCGCCATTGTTATTCTTTTTAATAACGAAAGGGTTGAGTTTGGCAATGAAAGAAATCCAAGGTAAAGGATTGTTAACTGGTATCAAAGTATCACGTACTATGAAGATCCTACTTCTTCTTTTTGTCGATGACATACTCATATTGACTAAATACTCCATTGAGGAATGGAAGGAAATTAGCAGGGTGCTAGAGCTGTTTTGTCGTGCGATGGGTCTCCAAATAAACGCACAAAAACCTACTTTTCATCACTTTTGAGTGCAACAACAGGTATTGGAGGCATTAAAAAATCTCTTTAATTATCAGATCCAAGACATGTCAGAAGGTTTTAGGTATTTAGGATACTTTTTAAAGATGGGTAGGTACACTACAGAGGATTGGAAGTGGATGATGGACAAATTTGAAAGCAGGATTAGACACTAGTGTAACAACTGGTTGTCTTTAGGGGGACGATTAATATTGATCAAAGCGGTCCTTGAAAGTCAACCAGTTTACTGGTTGGCACTTTCAAATTTGCCAGCTCAAAAATTTCAAAGAATCTGCCAACTGGTTTTTGATTTCCTCTGGTCAAGAGGAAAAAACAAGAAAAGTATGCATTTATGCAACTGGAAAATAATTGCTCGGCCCAAGCAATTCGGGGGATGGGCTTTGAGGAACCTCGTTGATTTCAGTAGAGCGATAGTGACAAACACACTTTGGAGGGTGTTAAAGCATGACGGATTATGGCACCAGGTAATAATCTCAAAATACCTCCCTTTTGGTTCCGTGGAGAGGTGGTTTCGCACAGTCATTATCTCAGAACTAAAAGGTTCACAAACCTGGATTTACTTATTAAAATCCTTTCACCTAATCATGCATTGGTTGGCCTAGTGGTCGGGGTCGGGCCAGTCCATCCTGATAGGTAAGGATTATATTTTGAGTTTGGGAGTCGAGGCGCTCCTATCGGTGGACTTAGTTACAACATTAAATAAAAAAGGTTATTATCACTTTTTCCAGGTTCTTCGTGATCCAAGTGTTGGCATGGTTGGTTCAAATTGGATAATTGGCGAGGATTTGGGTCTCACTGGTCCCCTGCACATTGAATGGGATCGTTACATATGTGCACTGATCAACTCGAGAGTGATGTTGCATGAAAGACCAGATGATCTGATATGGATCGGAGGTGATCAGTCGGGGCACTTAATTGTCAAGAATGTGTATATGGCAATGGAGAAACTGAAATGGAAACAAACCATTTGAGGGTGGAGGAAGGCGACCTAGTCATGGGAATGTGCCCCAAAAATTAAACTCTTTTGTTGGTTGGCTGTGGAAGAACGCATATTATCCTGGGACAATTTACAAAGGAGAGGCTTCATCGGCTCGAGTATTCGTTCCTTATGTAAGAAGCATAGTGAGTCTACTAGACACATCTTAGTGGACCGTGACTTCACCTGTGAAGTCTGGGAGAAGATATTTTCACACACAAATTTCACAGGGACGTGGGTTGGTTGCGATTTAGAAGACTGCTACAGGAGATGGTACCCAAAAAAATCTCCCCTTACGACTCTACCGACGATTACCTATTGGTATATATGGAAGGAGCATAATATGGTTATCTTTGAAGACATAGCTCATTTGGTGCAGAGGGTGGTGCATCTGGTACTTTCAGTTCAGAGGGAGCATAAGATTAAACAAAGGACGACAGTTAGGCGATTGGAGATTCATAGTTCAGTGGTATATGGCTTGATTGGGTGGTTTGATGGGGCGGCAGAGGCTACAGGTCAGAACAGTGGAGCAAGTGGCATAATAAAAATATCTGATCTTTGCAGTTATAAATGGACCCTTAATGTTGGACATAGAACAAATACTAGGGTGGAAATGCTGGGAGCTTGGTCCCTCCTTACTCTGGCGTCCCGACTATCCTTTCAGACTTTACATGTGTGCGGTGACTCTAAAATAGTTATAGATTGGCTGAGTGGGAAGGGGGATCTAAATGTTGTTTCCTTGGAAGGATGGAAGTTGAGAATCAGGGAATTAATCAATAAGTTCCAGCTATTAACCTTTACTCACGTCTATAGGGAGTATAACCAAATGGCGGATAGCCTCTCCAAAGAGGCTCTTCACAAGAATTTGGGAAAAATTTATTACTATCAATGTATGGAGGACCAAGAGGGTCCTATTCAAACACTCGACCTATTTTAATGCTAATCAAGTTCTTGGGTTTTGCCTGGCAATTTTTATTTTAAGAGCTTTTAACAGGTTTGTGTTTACAACAACATCCAACCAAGTTTTCTTCATGGCTTCTGTTCATAATGATTTCTCCAGGGGATCACTAGGGCGTATATTAAGAAGTATGATCTGGCGAATAGTGCTCAATAGTTTTTAGCGATCCGTAGGGAAGAAAATTAAGAATACTTTGTAGGTATGTTTTTTGAAGGTTGTATCAGTGTGTGAATCGTAGCCGATCTGTTTTTTTGACATGGGGGATTAAAAAGTTTTTTTACAGTAGCTAAGTGATCTGGATTTATTTTCGGCATGAAATGAGAGCAGAGATATAATAAAGAAATGCACAGAGATATCACAGATATCCAATAATATAACAAAAATGTATCAGAGATGCAACCATAAACACAGATATATAGTAATACATGATTTCTATTAATGAAAGAAATGTACAGAGACTGTAAAAATACAGAGTGAAAGACTCGCTAGAATGGTGGCAGCTTATCTCTGAGAAGAGATGTGACGGCTACTTGCATTCACAAGAAGATGATTACAATGAGGCTTTGAAGGCCTTTTTACAATAAATAGGAATACCAAAAACCCTAGACATCCAAAAACCTAACCCTAGGAGATGAAGCGCCAAAAGTCATGTGGGCCCCGTTTGGGTAAGTTAGTACATCAACTTCCCGGGGTCGTAACTTTTGCATACAGTCTCTGTTTTAGGTGTATGATAGCCCGTTGGAAAGGTATCGTCGAGGAGATTAATTTTTGTGTCTCAATAATGCCTTTAGATATCATTGAGAATCTCGATCCATAAAAACCTTCATTTAGGCCCTCAAAATGGCCCCGAAAGTTAAAAACTGTTAAAAATAGTAAATTACCAAAATTGTCAGAAAATTGTTTTGAGCCAGTTGGAAAAGGTGGGTGGCCACCGATATCCACTTGGATCACCAAGTGGTATTATGAAAATTCAGAAATCTCCTTATCTGAATCTGTAGATTTTTTTTATCGGTTTCATCATATGTAAGCACAATTTTATATATAATATAATATAACAGTGGAATTTTTATGTGGAAAAAAAAGTAGGAAAAAAATAACGCTGCACTTTTTAAGTAGTTAACTTTACAGTATATATAAATGATTTTTCAGGTAAGCGATTGGAATTTGTGAGGAAATTTTGGATTCTAGTGGCACCCGCAGAACACTGTGTATTGACTTTTGACTCGTGGTTTTATCGAAGAGCCAAAATTCCATTACTCCAACCCAAATTTGGGAATTGTGGGAACATGTGCCAACTACATCCTTGACTTGGTATTCAATTTTGACGGTAAAATGTTGTACAGGGTATTTGGTAGTAGGCACATAAAATTAATAAACATATCTCACTTTGTTAGAATATCACTAAGGATTGTATTGGTAAGTTTAGTGGCATTGCCCATCCTCCCCAGTTGTATTCATGTTATTCATTTCATTTTTCATTTATATATGAAGTTTAAAAGTTGATTAAAGTCGAAAATTTATCATAGCTTATTTGTTAAGTAGTAGTGGGGACAATTACAGTTGAAAATGCAAATTGATTCATCATCTTTATTTAAGAAAAATCACTAAGTAGTAGTGGGGACAATTACAGTTAGCAAATGCAAATTGATTCATCATCTTTATTTAAGAAAAATCACTTCACCTATGGTGGAAAAAATCCATCCAAATGCCTTTTATATGAAGTTCAAAAATATTAGAATAATTAGTTTTAATTTTGTACATTGGCATCTCTTTATATTCACATAAATTAATAGAGTATCAATTTTATATTTATATAGAACTATGGAGTGTTAATTGTAAGTTCATAAAAAATTATAAACTATTCACTTTAAAATAAAAGATGAATGATAATTATCTAAGATTCAAAGCAAAAGAATCAAGTAATCGAAAACACGTTTTCAAAATAAATAGGAAGGCAAATTTATAAAGTGTCTCTTGCGCACATGTTGTCATTAATGTCAAAATGATCATGGACATAGTCAGTTATAGAACAATAACAAATAGATAAAGTCGTGAAAGGATGAAAACAAAAGTGCGCAGAAGGATCGGAGGACAAAAGGATCAACGATGCAGAAAAGGATCAATGGTGCAAAAGGTATGGCAAAAAGTATGAAGAAGAAAAATGCAATGGAGTAGTCTGTGATAGATTTCCTTGTGGATCGACGGATGTTGATATCACAACGCAATGAAGGATGGGCAACGACTGTAGGGTGATTTGAGCTAGTGTGATGAACGGTGCAGTGGAGTGTGACGAGACGAAGCTAGTTTGACAGTATGAAGGTTTGTGACTAGAGTCTTGCGCACCAATTTTATCTACGCAGTGGGTGCTCTATAAACCATAATATAAATTGTTGTGTAAATTTTGAAGAGATGCTTCGAAAAGACTAGGTTCTATTGTTGGAGATGAGTTGGAGCTCTTTCGTTGGAAGATTTTGTTTGTTTATTTAGTCAAAGAATATCCATCCATAACTAAACAAGAAATATTCTCAATTTAGTCAGAAATATTTCTGCATTTGACTAACTCGACTTTTATCCGATCAAGATATGTCCACAATATAACTGTTGTGCGCCCACATACTAAATTTAGACAGAATTATGTCCACACATAACTAACTAGATATTTATCTGGTCAAAATATGTCCACATTATAACTGATATATGTCTACATACATGTCTACATACATGAAGTGGAACTCAAGAAAAAACATTATAAATAGGTGCGGATGAGAAGAGAAAAAAAAGGTCATATAACCGTTCAAAGGAACTAAACTAGAGACATATCATATTGTTTTTTACTTGAGGAGAAAGGTCCAGTTCTGTAAGAAATATTTTTTGAGAAAATTGAATATAGGGTGGTAGGGTGGTGCTAGGGTGACTTGAAGCTCACCAAGGATTGGTGTCCTCATCATTTGTAATAGTTTGGTTCCTAAGAGGATTGGTGTCCCCATTGTCTGTGATAGGTTGGTTCCTGAGAGGATCGTTGTCCTCATTATCTGTGACATGTGGGTGCATTTTGAGCTGAATAATTGTAAACTATAAGTTGGTGCTTGCAGAAGAACATAAATAAAGATGTTTTGTGGTTTTCTTTTGCATTGGGTTTCCATGTAAAAATATCGGTGTACTGCATTTTTCTGTGTTGTTTTGATTTATGCATGTAGTTTTGATTAAGTAAGCACTTCTAATTGTTGAAAGGAAAGTAAATTGAGAAGATTGATGTAATACTAATTCACCCCCCCCTCTCAATATTACTGTAAGTCACAACAATTGGCATTAGAGCGAGGTTCCTTCAGCAACATCCTAACAAATGGAAGGAAGATCACACAGAAGGTATGGCAAGTCAAGATTCATTTTCTTCTTCAACCAAACCTCCTCTATTCAATGGAACAAATTTTTCATTTTGGAAAGTTAGAATGAAGACCTACTTGATGTCTCTCGGTATGGAAGTCTGGTGGATCGTGTAGATGGTTATAAAATTCCAAGAACTCTTCCAACTGATGAAGTCGGTAAGAAAAATTACTACAGTAATGCAAGAGCTATGAATATTATCCAAGGTGGGCTTGCAGAAACATAATTTGTTAAAGTGATGTAGTTGGAATTTGTAAAGGAAATATGGGACAAATTGGTAAACAATTATGAAGGAGACGAGAAAGTAAAGTTGGCCAAACTTCAAGCTCACATAATGCAATGTGAAATCCTAAGGATGAGTGAAGATGAAAATATTGTAGGTTTCTTTCTCAGAGTAGATGACACTATAAACATTATGAAAGGGCTAGGTGAAAATATCGAAGAAGCTATGGTAGTTCAAAAGGTACCAAGGTCTCTTCCCTCAATACTTGATGCAAAGGTTTCTTCTATAGAAGAAATACATGAACAAGATAAATCAACTATGAATAGGCTCCATGGAATATCAACTGCCTATGAGATGAGAACCAGGAACGAACAGTCAGATCTAAAGGATGTTGTCTTTAAGGTATCTGTCATATTATCAACATATTAAGATCATGATTCCTCTAAACACTTCTCATATGAAGAAGAAGATAACTTTGTGTTAGTGCACGGTTGTAAGACCCTAGGTTCAAGTTATCTAACCAATACAAACCCTTCAGATATTGGCCCTTTCGGCATCACCTACATGCAGGAAAAGTCTCATCCAAGGTATCTAATGGGACTAAAAGAACCAAGTTCCTGTAGAGATGAGGGAAGGGGAGGCCATCAACATATTAATTCTTATTTATATACCTTGTGCGTAGTATTTTGTTTCTTTTATTCCTTGATTAATTCCTAAATTCAATTATGCATTATTATTATTATGTAGATCACAACATAAGCCATTCTCGGGACATTCTTTATCACTATGCATCAATCATATAGAAAACATATCGACTCTAACATGCATAAACACATTATCCCTAAGCAATCACATGAACACAACAGATGGAGACACAAAATTTAACATGGTTCACCCAATCCTTGGGCTACATCCACAATGACTAGCTTCTTTATTATTCTTCCTACAATCATCTCAGGCTTACACATTGCACTACAATGGATATATCATAATATCAGTACCCATCATGCCTAGTTGTTCTATAGTGCAAGACTCTCTCTGCAACGACTCTCTAAACTCTTAGACATAGAATCTCTCCTATTTTCAATCTTTTCTCTCAGCCTCAACAACCACTACAACAACAACAACCTTCAACCTTCAACTTACCGACTGGAAAGCTAACAACAACCTATTATGCCTGACCCATTACATATTTATACATGGAATTTAGGGCTCAAAACCCTACTTACTTATCCCAAAACCCTATGACAACTCATTATGACTCATTACAACTCATATTTTGTGCATGCTTTTCTTTCTTTTGCACCTACATGTAGCCTTTCCTTTCCTGATTGTTGTTCTTTCTAATTTTGCGTGCCTATTTTCTTTTGCATGTTGAACTGTTGTCCTTCCCGGTTTTTCACGTGCCCTCAACACTTAGTTATTTGAAATTCCTATCCAACAACCCCCCAACACTCACCTATGGCTCATCCCAAGCCACTCAGGCCTATTGCGTTGCAGTCCTCCACGCATCCATGAAATTTTGGAGGGTTTCCCTAGCTGTCGTGACTTCTTTCTTTACCTTTTCTTCCTTTTCCTAAATTTCCTCTATGACCTGTGCAGTCGGGGTCGTGAGTTTTTGTTCACATTCTTTCTCTACTTTCTTTATCATACCCTACACAATTGCCAATTCCCTTATTACCTTGAATGCTTCATCCTATAGGGGTTCCAATATCTATGCAATGGTCATTTTCTCAACCCTCATCTGCTCTATTTCATTGTATAGTTGTTTGTTTTCCAGGATGGTCGTCATACATTCAACTAGTGGTAGAGTATTGATGCTTTTGTTTTCTTTCTGCGCCTTCTTCTACGCACTTCTTAGTCTCTCCTCGATTTCCTTCAGCTCTGGATTCATTGTGAAATGTGTCCAAATATGCATGATCTCATCACATAGTCTCGTGCACTCCTGATTTAGATTCTTAATAGTTACCACCGAGGTTGTTGTTGTCCTTTCCCTTTGCTCCTTTTCTGCAAGTGGTGTCCCTAGTGTGGTGCACGATTCCAAGTCTTTGATCCTGGTGCTGAAGCCTTTAATGACTTGAGACTTGTTCTTCAAGTGTGGATTCAACCACCATTGGTACTTCTGGGATATCCTTATATAATTTTTGGAAAACCTGTTGTATTTTCTATGTCTGTTGCTCAACCTTGTCCTTCTCCTTCAATATCCTCTCGGCCTTTTCTTCAACCTCGCTCTTCTCATTTAATGTCCTTTCCACCTTTTCCTTAGTCGTACTCTTATCTTGTAAAGAAATTGTATAATCATGTTGTAGGGTGACCTTGTCTGTCGTTTCCTTATTCAATTCTCTTGATGCTACCTCTCTGGGAAACCATATTTCATGCACTATTCTTGTTTGCAATCCATGTAGTACTATTGTGGGCATCCACGAAAATACTAAGTCCAGATGAATTAGTGCTCGCACTTTCACCTTCATTTCTTGCATGGGGAACTCAACTACATTCGACGAGATCTGCAAAACTATGCACCCTGCTTATATCTTTGACAAGGATGAAGTAGTTGTCCCTGCTTCCCCTAGCACGTTGCTTACTATTTCCAACCGTTGTTGTAATGAAGGCAACTGCTCCTCACCTTCCTGCTCAGCTCTTCCTGTAGTTATTATACCTATTAACATGCCTCCTCTGTGGCATTCCTTACTTAGTAGTTGATTATGTCGATGCCATCTTATGTCAAGGTATAGCTGGTTGGTTCTTTGTGTGATTTTGTCTTCTTGCGCATAGATGTTTTTGGCCCCTTACCCTTGTCTTTTATTTTCTCTTCTACTTTCGAGGTTGTCAATTGCACGTTGTCTTATAGTGGTATGGTCTATTGTGCATTCTCTACATCGTTACCTTGACTATTTCCCTGATCATTACCTTGATCATTGCCATGTTCTGCTTCTTCATTGTTTGGGCACTCCATCTATGTTTCATTCGTAGGAACCTTCCAATCTGGATCCCAATCCTGCATGATCAATTGGATGTCTTCTTTGGTGACCTTGTACTTTGTCTAGACCCATTCCTCTCTCGGATCCTTCTTTGCTTGGACATAGATATGATGTTGGTCTGCCCAAAACTATACAATCAGGGCGTATGCCTCTACTAGTTGTGGTGAAATACATGACATTTCCTTGATGCACTTATGAATCTTTTCCCCATACATAAAAAACACCACATTAGTGTCGATCTATCGTCATTTGTTAGTCCTGTACCAAAAATTATGATACTTGGTTGCTAAACATGGATTCCCTTATAGTCCCAAGGACTGTGCATCCTCCAGCTCTTCCCATGCTATGAACGCAAGAAAAATTAGAAGCCATGGATAGTGGAATTCCATGCTTTTATCCCATGCTTCTGTGCAATCGATAAGGAATTGATTTAACAAGAAGGGTGCCCAGCTCATCGAGGTCCCTTCTGTTATCACTCCAAGAAAATATTTAGGGTTGTAAACTAAAGATGCTTGGTAACTTAAGAATATGGTAAATTAGGTATGCTTGGAACAATGGGATAACTCAAAAGCTAATGAAAGTGACCACTTATCATGTATTCGAATTTAGAAATCAATAATCAGACAACATAGTTGAACAGGGGATGAAGAAATCTAGTCTAGATAACCAAATACATTAACATGCAGGGTCATACAAGACAACAAGAAGACCTTTAATTCAAATTCATGAGCTTAATAAGAAGATGACAGTTCTTAGAAGCTGAGCTAAACTGAAATAAAGTGCAGAATAATGAAATATGAAAGAATCTGATATTGAAAACAAAAGAGGACTATGATTCTATTATCAATAATAAAAGTCTAGTACAATAGCCAAAAAATGTCTCCCAGATTGAACCTCAGTGCTATGACTGAACCCCCAACCCCCCCTAAGTTCCTCTTATGTCTTGAGTTTTATAGTTCTACAATACAGTTTTAAGATCCTAAAAGAATGGATCAGATATGCTAAAGATAGAAAGTCAAAACTGATTTACAAAAGATAAGGAATGATCCTCAAAATGAGGTCAATTCCACATTTCATGGTCTTCAGATGATGTATAATCTTTGTGCAGTGTAGATAAGCCTTCCAAGGCTATTTGATGACTCTTGAGAAAGATGAAATTCGAATTTGCTAAGTTTAGAAAAAACCCTGATTTATTGCCCCCCCAAAAAGGTGTCAAATCAACTTGAAATCCTCCTCTAACTCCTTTGCATC
>ML786228.1:43987-58268 GCA_009831015.1 Picea engelmannii | reverse complement strand
GAACTAAGTTTTTGGCTTTAAAAATCAAACCTTTTTGACTTAGGATTAGATCACTTTGAGCACACATCATAATATTAGAGAATATTGCTAAAATATGAAAAGCATTGGAGGTTAGGGTTTATAGGAAATACTGACAAAGTTTTAGAATGCAGGTTAGAACAATTAGAACAATTAATGGGAGCTTGGTCTATAGATATTTGGAGACAAAATACTGACCAAACACATGGGCATATTGAATAAAACTTGAGGAGGTCCTCCAAAAGTACGAGTGCATTTTGATCGCTAACATTGGCTCCAACTGGGATGGAGACCTCCCTGCGAGGTTTCCAAGAACCTAGTAGTTCCAGTCGCCTTTAGCATTGGGCATGGAGTCAACTGGCCTGTGCAACTGTTCCTCTGCAAACCTGCAACCTTCCTGTATCTTGTCTGCTTATTCATGAACTCAAAAACTGAAAAAGATCTAACTGCTCGTATGGCGAATTTATTCCTCTGCCTATCCCTACTGCTAACCAAATCTGAAATTTGGTCAGGTAAACGCATATTTCCATAAAAACCATTTGTGCAACTTCAAAACTGTGATGACTTTATCTCTATCACTGCTTAATAGAAAATAACTGAAACATATCAACAATAATAAATAAGCTTCCAGAAAGTCATACTCACCCGTGGATATTGATGAATGAATGAAATATGGAACTTTCAAAGGGTCTGAAATATATAATTCTATCAAATCAGCCACCGGGTCTCTAAAATCAAGATCAGAAGCATTCTGATTCATGAAAAATGACTGCCCTTCAATGATTGGCTCTCTGTTTGTAGTTAGATGTCTTCCTTGATAGTTTCCTTGCTGTCCCAACTAAGAACTGAACTGCTGATGGCTGCCTTCACTGGTCTCTGTGTTTAAACAAAACTGTTCAACCTCTGTTGAAGGAGAAAACAAACTCAACTACTGATCTGAACTTTCCAACACACCATCTCCTTCTTCATATATGCTGAAATATTTCTTTGTCTGCAAATATGGAAACTGTAGGCTGCCCTCATCATCTTCTGTAGATATGAAAATGTCACTTGCTGATCTGTCAATCTGTTCATTATTATATGTGACCTCAAATGAAATGACCTGGTCTTTATGCAAATTAGAAAAAATAGGTACATTTGATATGATGTCAAAAGTATCTACAAATTTGATATCAAAATGGAGGTCATATAGAGTCTTTGGATCTTTATAAAAGGTATCTTCTTCATCATCAACAAACTTCACATCAAAAACTGAAACAGAGAGTGCAAAAGAAGAAAAATAATCTTCTTGATGTTCCTTATGATTGGTGTTATTTTCCTCCATCTGCAAAACTGAAAGTTGAGGACTACCTACACCATTTTGAAGTTGTATTTGAGTAATAGACATTTGATTCATATGATTTGTACTTGGAATAATTAGATCTTCAGATGTACCATAATCAGATGAAAATGAATCAAGAGAACTCCCAGCCTCATCGCACAATATATATTCTTCACAACAATGTTCAAGAAGAAATTCTTGAGAAAAAAATCTTTCACAACGATGATGAAAAGCTGTATGAAATTCTTTTAAAGAAGATATACTAGAAGAAGGCAAGGATTTATACCATTCCTGAGCATCACCTTCCAATGAATACATAAACATCTTCATGAGTACATCTTCATCATGAATATTTAACTGAACCATGCATTGATGAAATCTGATGAGATGATCTGAAGGATTGTCTTCTTTCTTTTTTGCAAATCTTAGAAGGTGATCTCCCCAAATATCTATAGAAGGAACTGGATGTGGGAAACCAGGAACTGTTGAGAAGTCAAGAGGTGCAAACCTCCAAGCCAAAAGAGCTGTAAACGCCTTTGACATTTGATTATTGTGGAGTCGCCACTGAATCTGTCCTTCATGGAGTCGCCAGATAGATGATTACAACCGAAAATGTGCCCAGTCTTTGTCTATCATCAAAGTTGGATCTTGTTGTCTCCCAAGGAAGCTGAGCTTCGATCTCCTCTCCCTGGAAATGACGCCAATTTGTTATCACTCTAAGAAACTCTTTAGGGTTGTAAACTAAAGATGCTTTGTAACTTAAGAATATGGTAAATTAGGTATGCTTGGAACAATGGGATAACTGAAAAGATAATGAAAGTGACCACTTATCATGTATTTGAATTTAGAAATCAATAATCAGACAGCATAGTTGAACAGGGGATGAAGAAAGCTAGTCTAGATAACCAAATACATTAACATGCAGGGTCATACAAGACAGCAAGAAGACCTTTAATTCAAATTCACGAGCTTAATAAGAAGATGTCAGTTCTTAGAAGTTGAGCTAAACAAAAATAAAGTGCATAATAATGAAATATGAAAGAATCTGATATTGAAAACAAAAGAGGACCGTGATTCTATTATCAATAATAAAAGTCTAGTACAATAGCTAGAAAATGTCTCCCAGATTGAACCTCAGTGCTATGACTGAACCCCCCCCCCCCAAGTTCCTCTTATGTCTTGAGCTTTATAGTTCTACAATACAGTTTTCAGATCCTAAAAGAATGGATTAGATATGCTAAAGATAGAAAATCAAAACTGATTTACAAAAGATAAGGAATGATCCTCAAAATGAGGTCAATTCCACATTTCATGGTCTTCAGATGATGTAGAATCTTTGTGCATTGTAGATAAGACTTCCAAGGATGTTTGATGACTCTTGAGAAAGATGAAATTCGAATTTGCTAAGTTTAGAAAAAACCTTGATTTATTGCCCCCCAAAAAAGGTGTCAAATCAACTTGAAATCCTCCTCTAACTCCTTTGCATCAAAAGTGGATCTTAGATTTGACACTATAATTCAATATGTATCTTTGGAAAGTATTTTCAAGAGATTCGGTTGAGAAAAACTTCGATCTGGGAAAAAATATACCTTCGTTGGCCAGTCTCAGGTTTCACCAGCTATTTTGCCTTAAGATTTGCTAGTTAGCTGGTGAAAGCTCTACTTTTCATCAACTAACTGATTATAATTCCGCCTTCTGCGCTCGTGAAAGTTCTTTTTGGTCAAGAAGGAAACATTAGAAGTGCAGAATAAACAATTGTTTTCTTGACAGTCAAATGAGGAAAAACAACATCATTTTGTGCAACAAAGCCGATCCATGCAGCATAACCTGCGAGTGCTGAGCACCAACACCAGTTGCAACTCCATGGAAGAAAGGAAAAGAATGTAGACGGTCCTGAAAATTCAACATCTTTACATATGCATGAAGGGTCATCTTCTGTAAGCAATAAGAGTGAAAGTCGAATTGATCCTCAGTCATATCATCATAATGTTTCTCCACTGCCAAGTACTTCTTTAAAGCTCGACCAAGAGAGCCTTGTCTGAAGTAACTATCACCAGAAGATAGCTCATACCACATGCATTGCATGTAATATAAGTTATTGTGTTGATCCCCGTCCTTTGTAAACAACACAACTGTCTTCTCAACCAACTCCACCTGATCTCATTTTCAGATGATTTCTCATCCTGATCTTTTGGTAAGACTTTCTGGCGCCACAGACTCAACCTCTTCTATTCCCCATACTGAGGTTAGACTCTCTGAAAGAAATTGTTCCCAAAATACATCATTGATTTCTGGTAATATATCCTCACCATCCAAAATAATATCTCCATCGCCCTCTGAGGAAAACCTATCTCTGTCAATGGATAATCTCATCTCCATAACAATTGGTTCAGAGTTGGCATCTTGGCTACGTATTTTAGGCCGCATATAATATTCACTTGGAAAACTTCCATTGTGATTAACTGTCATTGTACCTTTCATTTCAGGCAATTGAAGCTAAGAAATAGAAATATTTTTGTTTGTGACTATGGATTCTGCCAAATTTGAAAATGAATACATATCTGCAAATGAAATTCATTAGACAACTGTACAATCATAGCCAAAGTTCGACTTCTATTCTTTCTCCTCATGGAGCCCTTTACATGCGATCCCATGCTTGCATAAATTTTATCAAACGGTGCATGGACAGATCCCATATTTCACGAAAATCAAGATATTACAATCTTTGCATATGGCGAGGTTTCATTAGATAAAATCAAAGAGATTGATATCGGTTTGGTGTTGGGATTTGATGACTTGAAATTTAGACTTGATTTGTGAGTTGACCTGGATTTGGCGCAATAATTGTTCTTGTAATTCCACATTTCGAGCAACCTCTCCGACACCTATTTTCATCTCTCAGGCACTTGGCAGTCTTTGCATACATGAATCTCTCATAACTTTTTCGATGAATTTTGGTGCAGAGTGAAATTGGCACTTAGTGCTTGAGCTTTGTATTGGACTGTAGCTTGAGTATGCATGATGTTTCCAGCTGGGCTCCTTATGTTTTGCGTGATGTTGCTAGTGTTTATTACTGACATACGTGTTGTAAGACTGCAGGGCACGGCTTAGTTTACGATTCAATTGATAGACTAGACTTGGAATTTAGTATGGCTGG
This sequence comes from Picea engelmannii, assembly GCA_009831015.1. Classification (NCBI taxonomy): domain Eukaryota; kingdom Viridiplantae; phylum Streptophyta; class Pinopsida; order Pinales; family Pinaceae; genus Picea; species Picea engelmannii. The sequence goes on along the minus strand of ML786228.1, from coordinate 53,772 downwards.
AAGTTAGCATAATAACATAAGAATAGGTCATCAGCTTTTGACTCATGTCTTGGCATGTGGACAACCTGTGGCATAACTTAATCCCATGACTTGATTCATGTGTGAATTGTGAACATGAACTAAGTTTTTGGCTTTAAAAATCAAACCTTTGTGACTTAGGATTAGATCACTTTGAGCACACATCATAATATTAGAGAATATTGCTAAAATATGAAAAGCATTGGAGGTTAGGTTTTATAGGAAATACTGACAAAGTTTTGGAATGCAGGTTAGAACAATCAATGGGAGCTTGGTCTACAGATATTTGGAGACAAAACACTGACCAAACATATGGGCATATTGAATAAAACTTGAGGAGGTACTCCAAAAGTACAAGTGCATTTTTGATCGCTAACACCTTCGACACACTTCTCCACCACAACTATTACTCCTGTTTTTTGTGCCTCTTTCGTCACCTTAGTGAGAAAAATAGAAGTGCTTGCAAGCTTGGTTGGGTTTGCTAAGCAGGACAGCTGCAAGGAAAAGGGTTAGAAAAAGAAATATAAAACAATAACTAAGAATTAAACTAAGAAACAAAACAACAACTAAATTTATAAACATAGGGACATAAGGACAAAAGAAACAATGAGACCCATGTCACCAATGATAAGGCTGATATTAGTGAAATAAAACACCGAGAAGCAAGGGGACTATGAGTCCCTTCTTTCTCCAAGGGAGGGATCTTGGACTCCCACAAGTAAGCTCTTCTTACAACTTTGAAAATAAAAATGAAAATGGTGAAAGAATTCTTTGCTAATCCACTCAAGGGGTGAGATGGATTGCCTAATGCAATGATGCACGTATACTCTTGGCAAGGATAGAAGAGTCCTCAAGAGAATAATGGTAGCATAACTTTGCTTTGAATTCCTTGAAAAATGAAGTGTATCCATGGCCTTTTTATAGCATTCCTTTGAGTTATTGTTCAACTAGTTTGTAGTGTGTAAAGAGGCTAATTAGGGCATTTCTAGGTCTTTGACCAGCCACCCAGTCGAATCCAGTCCAGATTTGAGTGTCAAATCAACTTGGAAGCTGAACAAGAAGTGGGTGGGAGGCCGAACACTCTCATAAATGTGCCGTTTCTCAGGTGCATGGATTTTTGCGACAACAATCGCGCATCATGCGCATGTGCGTGAATCTTGCATTTATGTTTCGCGCATGTGCGCGCACGCCCAGTGGCTTCATAGTGACCTTCATTTTTTTCACTATTTGTATAGTTTTTGATTCTTTGGGAATGCTTTTGTGTTAATTCAGGTCCATGGATGACTTCATAACTATTTGACGATGATGAATTCTTGTAACCATTTGCAGACGAAATTTCAGTGATAACAGATGCCCCCTGATGGATGAGGTTAAGAGCATACGTATAGACAAAATCCATCAATGTTTCTTCTACTGAGAGTGTTGTTGTAAGAGAGAGCAATAGTGGTATTGTCAAGAGTGCCTCGTTGGAGGGAGAAGGGAACATGTAGAACCCAACCTTCCATAAGGTGTGTAAAAAATAAACTGTGTACAAACGAGGCGGGCATGCCCCATGCTCGTGTCATGTAACTCAAAAAGAGGAATGAAGTGTTGATGTAGACAACTGCAGTGCCCTCGGGGGCGGTCGTGATAAAGGCAGAAGACAATTATGCGGAGGAACATACTCTGAATAGTAGGCAGTGACATTTGTAAGAAGTATCACGGATTCTGTAGGTATTGATAGCCCAACCAAGTTCAGAGGTCTTCGACAAGTATAAGAACTAATTGCAATAGTTGCAAAGTAAGACCCACTGTAACATGAGAAAGTGTTGATGTCGAATGTTATGGGGGTCAATGACAACAGGGAGAAATTGTGGTTCTCCTTGTGCTGCCTGAGATCTCTCATTGGATGGGTAATGAGAATCAAGATATTGTCGACCTTTTGGAAAACTGTGTTGATGTCGACAAAAAGGGGGACGTGACTCCCAGAAGAAAATGGCTTCATGAAATCTACTAGGTGAGGTGAGGAATGGGAGGAGGTACATGGGAAAAGTCTAGATGTAGGAAGACTCAAGACTGCCCTTGGTTGGGGTATATGTGAGATAAAAGTGGCCGCAACTGTTTAACGAGGTCGAGTGTCAGGGGGACAACAAGACAGGGGACAAGGTGTGCCAGAGGCGGGACAAAGTGAATAAACTCAGAGGGAAGAGGTAAGTGGCATGTGGGGTACTCTGAAGATATGGACGATGTTGTCAAGGGTAGATGATAAGTAGTGCCCCAACCAAGGGTGACATGGGTTGCGTTGACCAAAAAGGGAAGAAGGTCGCCGAAGGTGACGATAAAAAGGGTAATGTAACTACTGGAAACAAAGGCATTTGTACAATAAATAAAGAATAATTTTGGGGATAAGTGTACAAATACAGAAACGGGTGCCCCAATGTGATATGGTTGGCCTGGGTAGGGCACAATTTGCTCGGAGAACTGGTGGAGGGTGGGGGCCCCATGGGTGGGTTTCTGTATGAGGTAAGTGAAATGAAGGGAAATTTGCAGATGGGCAAACTGATTGTGGATGAAATGGAGGGTTCATGATACTGCAGAGGTGCAGTAAAAAAATAGAACCGTGAAGAGATAATCTGGGAGTTCGTTGGGAAAGCTAGCAAAATGAGGAGAAGGAGTATGTGGATGATTCACGATATGATGTAAGACTATTAGGACTCCCATCCCTAAAGGGTTTTGAAAAAAAACATGAGTGTCAGAAGTGAAAAAGGGTGCTATGAATGGGACAACTCATGTGGGTAAAAGTGCTACCGAGTGACAATACCGAAGATGCAAATGGAGGTGTTGGTACTGCAGAGCCAGAAATGGGGATCCTAGAGGCAAATGTCAGAGGGTGTGACTGGAGATGTAAGTGAGATTCAGAGGGAGTGACTACATGCCAGTGCTGAGTATATACCTGAAGGGGTTGTGTTGATGTATGATGACCAAGTACCTGCACACATGAAAACCAAATACCCGACGTGAACAATATCTGAAGAGAATCGAATATATGAGCATGTATTTGAGAATTTTGAATATGTGCATGTGTACCTGGTCAGAGTATGAAAAAATGGCGTCCCAGGGGCTCAGGATGAAAAGAGGCCCAGGGACTGTCGTGATGTAGATGACGGGATGCTGATCCTGTGGCTGAAGACGGATCGAGAAATGGACACCTGGAGCTCCTGGAATGGTGAGTGGAAGTTTGGCGAAAAGGCCTATATATAGCTGTAGGGCCCACATTTCCACCTCATTTGTACTTGCTGCTATAGTGACTGGACAAGAAGTATTCAGAGGAGATTTGGAGATTCTGGGAGGATGAGGCATCTGATCGAGGACCAGTGAGCTTCAGGTTAGTGGTCTAATCATCCTGCATAGAATTAGGGTTTCCTTTTTTGGGCAGGAACTGTACGGAGGGCCGTACAGGAGGGTTTATGAGTGTGGGACCCCACGTGCACGGGCGATCCAGAAGTAGGCGCGCACACGTGTGCACCTACCCACCGGATAGGCATGCATGGGGGACAAGGGCGCGCACTATGTGCGCGCCTGTTGGCTGCACAACTGCACATGTGTGTGCGAATGTGTACTGGACAGGCGTGCCTGTAATTTGAGTAGGCGCACACGCGTGCACACCTGTAGGATGGACATGCGCGTTTGAGTGCATGCCTGTGTAGTGAACAGGCGTGCATACATGCGCGCCTGTGGAGTGAACAAGTGTGCATGTGTGTGTGCTTATGGGTTTAAACAACCGCGCCTTGGAGGTAAGGTTGACGGGTGTAAAACTTATCTTTTTAATGTTGTTTATGGTCCATTTGGATGACTTAGGATTGTTTTATGTGGTTGCAGGTGATTAGTGTGCACGATGCCAGTTGGTTGGTGAGAGTGGGATTGGTCCCAGTTGAGAGACGCTGTGGCTATTGAGGAGCCGGGGGTACGTGCGACTTTGGTAGCCTGTGGTCTGCTGAAGTTCTTTGAGTGCCCATTGATACGGGTGTAGGAGTATCTCCTGCAGTTCATTATCTGGATGTGGAGTCCAGACCTACATTGTTTCATAGTGGAGGGAGAGCAGATTTCCTTCACTGTGGTGGAGGATGTATACTTTTTGACTGGGCTCCCGTTTCGGGGAACGCCCCTACCGACGGAGCCAGTGTTACTGAGGGATGTGTCGCTAGCGACAGTTGGCCGGAGGTACTGTTCGGGGGAGAAATTTATGCCTGGCATTGTCGTGATCATTGGGGTGATGGATGCCCTAGCGCATCACTGTATAGTAGTGATGATTGTGAGAGTTTATGGGTCTCTGGTGACGCAGCGGATCAGTGGTGGTCAACTGTGTGTGATGGAGAGAGTGTTGGCTGGTGAGCACTTTGCTTGGGGGCTTATGCTGCATGCCAGGATAGTAGGGCAACTGGACCACTATCGGTCCATGGATATAGGAGAGTTTGCCTTCGGGTCCATCCTAGTGGCCTATTTTTTGGAGAGGGTTCCTATGTTGCGCCCTAGGATTTTATTGGGTGCGCTTGGGGTGCGAGAGTCGCGACTAAAGCGATGGTTGACTGTTTTAATTTGCCACGGTGGTGGCGAGGGTGACCACTTCTTTACTCCTAAGGTGGCGCAGGTGTGGAGACAGATGCTGCAGGTGATATTGCAGTTCCCCTATGCTGGGATTGACTTCCGGGAGTATTCAGACATGGTGTTGCCTCCAGGGGAGGTGTTTTACCGTCGAGGTATGTTGATGATTTTGATATATATGTTTTGTGAGATAGCATGATATATATGTATGATATAGATGTTGATACTATCTGTTGTTTTTTTGTATTTATAGATGTGGCACCTCGCGGGGAGCGCCGACTCGTCAGGAGCCGGAGAGACCGCCACGGGGAGGGCCGCGGGTTGGAGAGAGATGTCGGCGTGAGGACGCCACAGCGAGACCAGCTGATCCTGAGAGAGCAGGGAGGGGACGCCGGTTTGATGACCCTGGTGCCAGGCCATCACATGCTCCTCTGGCATATGCCAGAGTAGATTTTGAGGACATACGCCGTCGCCTGGAGGCGGTGTTACAGAGCGTGCCTGAGGGCATGTGGTCTTGCATCCAGGATGAGGGCATCCTGGAGCAGTGTGTGGGGATTCTACTGCCATGGTGGGCTGTGGTACGACGGGAAGCAGTAGCTGGTGCTGCAATGACCGGACGACTACCTCCGGGGCAAGAGGGACCAGTAGTGGGTGGGGGACCACCGCTTGAGGGAGGGGCAGGAGGTGGTGCTCTAGAGACACCTTGAGTGGTGCTCTATGTATTGTTGTGTTTTTGTGTATAGGCTGGTGAGCCCATTTTGTACCGAGGTGCTTCACTGGCCGATAGATACTTGTATTTTTGTATGTAAACACTTGGATGGCACTATGGACCATTTTATATATACATGAGTATACATTTTGAGATCTATGTGGTTTTTACATGTGTTTTGTTAATGTGTTGATGATGTCTAATCTATATATGCTGTGATAGGTTGTTGATATGTTTATGTATGTGTAGAGGTAGCTTGATGTGATATATGCCAGTCTAACACAATATTATCTAGGTTATCTGTAATTTGATTCAATTGTCTTGGAATATGTGTAAATGTAATGGAATCAAAATGTCGAGATAAAATTCTAACCTGTAGGTATTTGCGAAAGAGGCAAGGATCACGTATGCAGTACACATTGTTGAGCTGGAGAACGACTAGTTGAGAGTCGAGAAAGATGCTAAGGTGACGAATACGATGATGTTGGGCATCGACCAGGAGGCCAATGACGATAGTGTATTCAGCTTGGTTGTTGGTCGTTGAACCCAAACATATGCCGCTCGAATGGAGCACTACATGTGAGGGGGTGTAGAGAGCCCAAGCGGTCGAAGCGAGATTTTGTGTCCAACGGCTGGCACCATCGACATAACTGATGTGGTAGGCCGGTGGAGGAAGCATCTATCAATAGCACAAATGATAGTTTAGATGTGAGGGATGGAAAAAAGATTAAAAACACTATAAAAGAAATAACCTAAAGTAGAATGACTACGTTTAAGCATAAAATTTCTTTAAATATAACTCGTTGACGAGTTCTTTGAGAGAGAGGCCTTCGGGATAGGCCAGAATGTATGCGCCTTTGGTGAGGCAATGTTGGATAATGTATGGGCCATGCCATAGTGACTCGAATTTTCCATGGCCAAAGGTATCATGAGCGATATCGTAAGCAAGGACGAGGTCACCTTCGTGAAATGAGCGAAGGTTGACGTGTCGATCAAAGGTAGCCTTTGACCATTTTTTAGCTGCCTCATTGTTCTGTAATGAAGATCGACGATCTTCATCCAGAGACTCTAAGTTCAACAAGCGCTGCTCCATTGGAGCAGTGTTAGGTAATAGCTCAATTGCAGTGCGTAAGGTGGGACTTTGGCACTCGATGGGAAGAGTGGCCTCAACCCCATAGACTAGATGAAATGGTGTGAAACCAGTAGCTGTTTTCACAGTCGTACGGTAATCCCATAGCACGGAAAATAACATATGATGCCAATTAGTCTTATGTTTATTAACCGTGCACTGTAACGTGGTCTTGAGGACCTTGTTAACTGCTTCGACCTGTCCGTTAGACTGAGGGTAATATGGTGACGAAAACTCGTGGGAGAATCCTAACCGAGATGAGAGTTCGACGAAAATATCATTCTCAAAGTGTTTCCCATGATCAGAAACAAGTTGGAGTGGTACTCTAAAGCGAGATATGACGTGGTTAAAGAAAAAATGCGTTGTGGTGTCAGCGGTATTGTTGAAGGTGGGCATAGCTTCAGCCCATTTGGTGAAGTAATCGACCGTGACAACAATGTATTTGTGTCCATTGCTGGAGGGGAGATTACAAGTCATGAATTCAATGCCCCATTTACAAAAAGGGTCGACAGTGATGACTGGATGAAGAAGAGCAGGTGGTGCTCGGGCTTTGTTGGCATAAAGCTGACACTTCTCGCATCGTTTCACGGCATGAATGCAATCGTGAAACAAGGTAGGCCAAAAGTAACCTGCTTGGATAATCTTCTGAGTAGTGGATATTCCTGAAAGATGGCCCCCACATGTGTCAATGTGACAATAGTTCAAGACTCTATCAGCCTCGTCAATGGTCAGGCGTCGAAGAAGAATGGTGTCGACCCCTCGCCGGTATAAGATGTCTCCGATGAGGAGGTAGCGGGGGGCCTGGTGGCGAATACGATGATGATCATCTCATGAAAGTTGGTGACTGAACTTTTGAGTTCAGAGGTAGATGAGGAGGTCTCCGTACCAAGGATCATCCGAAGTGATGAAAAAGAGGTGTTCGTCGAGAAAGTCAGTATTGACAAGGGCACTGGTTGTGTCAGAGGGGAGGGCCGTGACAAGTTCGGCGAGAATGAGGGATTTCTTGCTCTTGGGTGTTGAGAATTTAAGATCGTACTCCTGAAGGATAACGATCCATCGTGCAAATTTTTCATTAATTTTCCAATGACTGAGCAAGTATTGCATAGGGTTGGAATATTCTACAACCTTAGTTGTGTGAAGCAAAATGTAGTGACACTATTTTTGGACTGTGAGGATGACTATAAGAGCTAGTTTCTCTTCGTGTTTATACTTCAAGGGTGGCCCTGAGAGGTTTTTACTAACGTAGTAAATGACATGCTCACGATTGTCATCACCTAGCTGAATGAGAACTCCTGCTACTGACACAACTGATGTGGATACATAGAGGATGTAGTTGCGATTGTAGTCAGGTGCACTAATTAAAGGGGCATTGGAGAGATCCATTTTAAAATCATCAAATGAATGTTGGGCATGGTCATCCCAGTGAAATGGGATGTCGTGATGTAGTAAGCGAAGGAAACCGTGTGCGCGAATGACATAGTCTGGGACAAATCGTCGTAGAAAGTTAGCCTTGCCTTGTAGGCTCTGAAGTTGACGTAAATTCCGAGGAGGTGGAATTTCAGTGATATATTGGACTTTGAGGGGGTCCACGGTAATACCACTTTGAGAAATGATGAATCCGAGGAGGCGCCCCGTGGTGACGCAGAAAATGCACTTGAGAGGATTCAAGTGGATGTTGTACTGACGACACCGTTGGAAGATGATTCATAAATCATCAAGATGTTGGGTGTGTTTCTTGGATTGAGCTGTGAGGTCGTCCAAGTATGCGAGGATGATATGAGCCATATCATGAAAGATGTATGTCATCGCCCATTGGAAAGTTGCGCCAACATTATTTAAGCCAAAAGGCATGACATGATATGCAAAAGTACCCCAAGGGGTAGTGAATGCAGTTTTGTACTGATCGACTGGGTGAATTTGAATTTGATTATAACCAGAGAAACCATCCATGAAGAATAGAACCTCGTGGCCTACGCAGTCATCGATAATTTGATCGATGAAAGGCGTTGGAAAGTTGTCTTTGGGACATGCGTGATTGAGATCACGAAAGTCCGTGCAGATGCGGATAGTGCCCTGTTTTTTGTTAACGGGTACAGGGTTGGAAACCCATGATGTATAGGCGATGGGGTAGATGAACCCGACAACACGTAATTTGTCAATTTTGGCTTTGATGGCCACTGCTTTGGATGGGTGTAGCGGTCGTTAGTTTTGACGCACTGGTGTAATGTTGGGCCAGGTGTCGATGCGATGTTCGACGATAGAGGGATTGAGGCCAGGCATTTCTGTGTATGACCAGGCAAAAATATCTCGATATTCCTAGAAGAGGGCTTTATAGGCGGTGATTTCTTGAGGAGTGCAAGCAACTACAATGGTGATTTCCTTGACAATGCCATTTTTGATGGAAATGTCGATTTTAATGGTCGGGGAAATGTTGGCCATGTTGCCTTCTTCAAAAGCATCAGGGGCAGGAATGGGGTTTTTGAACCAGTCGATAGGCCCTGATGGGATAAAATCCTTGGTTTCGACCACGTAGATGGGGTGTTGGTTAGGAGGCGTGGAGGCTTCCTGTGGAAAGAAGAGTGCGCGGTGGTGTAGCGCATTCCATGGGTAGTCAGGGTTGTTTAACTCTTCTAGTATTTCCTCGTCACAGTGGAATTGGCGGGAATACAAGGGGTCGTGAAGAGTTAGATTGGTGACTGTTGTTGTGTGGCTGCCCCCTGGTGATGAAGAAGTATGGGGAACGATGCAAGGAGATGGTGATGGTTCGCTCAACATAAACCAAATATCAAAGTACCGAGGAGTACCCGTGGTAGTTGGGTGTAAAATTTCTGTAGGGAAATGAGCGGGAGAGTTGGGGGGTGAATCCTCAGAGAAGTCATCCAAGAACCATGGAGGCGTTGGAAGGGCCTTGGGTTCAGGGGAAATGACATGAAGAACCTCTAGTGACGAGGTAAGGTCAACTATCGATTCTTTAAGTCTGTGAAGCAGGGTCAATTGGTGTTGCCTGTATTCAATGATCATAGGACATTGGTATGTAAAATGATCTAATGATTCACATAGAGAGCAAGGAAATCTCATACGTTCACTGACTGAAGTTGTGACATAACGGATGTCAGTGATTTTTGGTAAGGATGACGTAGCTGGAATGGGTTCTCTCTGGAAGCTTTGACGTACTGCGGCTAATGTCTACCGAAAGCATGGCAGTGCTGGGCAATGGTGGGTATAATGGCCATATTCTAAACATATAGCGCAAGTGAATTTGGTTCGCAACGCTTTACTGCTTGAGTGGGGGGTGGTAGCGGCAGTACTGGCTATAGTGGCAAGTGTGGAGGGAGTTTGATTGAGTGG
>ML786228.1:20219-37342 GCA_009831015.1 Picea engelmannii | reverse complement strand
CGCCAGTCTGTCATGATTCTCGACAGATTTTTCCATTTATGGCTACACGTTGTCTTTATGACTTTTCATTAACGCTCTTTACCCCTCGTTTATGCCTGTTTTAATGCTTTTAACGACCTTGTCAATCCTAATATGCACATTTATTCTGACTTCCTTGTTCATTCACTACACAGTGCACGCTTCTAATTGTTCGGCGCAGTGTTATCACTTTGCGCGACATTCACTTCTTCTGTACACTTGTATACTCCCCTTTACTTCCTAGTCTTTGCATGTCTTTACTCTATTACTTTTTGTTCTTTTTATTTTTCTACTTTTTCTTTATTTTTCTATCTTTTTCCTACTATGATACATGTTCTCTTGTGCAACTCAGATTAATGCACAGTCGGTCGACCATCTCTGTAGAGTTTCAACCGACTTCCACTCACCAATCCTCCCAATAATTTTCCATTCAATGTTTCTCGCTGCACAACACCTGCTTCTGTCACATACTTGATCACATATGGGCCTAACCAATGCATCCTAAACTTCCCTGGGTTTTCCATGACCTTGCTTTCGTATAACAATACTAAGTCTCCCACTTGAAACTTCTTATGTTTAATATTTCTGTCATGCTATGCTTTCTCTCATTCCTTTTGAACTTGTTGATGGAACCATGTGACAAATCGGTCTTCCTCGAGCTGTAACAACTGTGACAATCTCTCCTATATTGAACCAGTGTAATACAATCCAGTAATCATTGCAGCGCGCAAGCTCGGTACAACAAATTCCATCAACATTACTACTTCTTTCCCATAGACCAACCTAAAAGGTTGTTTTAACTATCAAATTTTTGCTTTTGGTCCTATATGCCCATAATACTGTGTTCCAATCATCTCTACCCATGTTGAAAATCTTTGTCATTTCATTCTCCAGAATTTTATTAAAGGCTTCTACTGTGCCATTGGCATGAGGATGATACGACGTGCTCCTTTGCCAATGAATTTGGAATTCCTTGGTCAATGTTGCAATCGTCTTATTCATGAAGTGTTTGCTCTGATCACTTAATAGACTACACGGGAATTCAAATCTTGTCACTACGTTTTCAAACAAAAATCATGCAACAGTCTCTGCGGTGCAGTCTATGACTGGTGTTGCTTCTTCCCATCTAGGTAAATACTCTATCGCAAAAATTATATATCTAGCTCCTGATCTTCTCTTTGGTGGGTTTATTGGTCCAACAAAGTCTATTGCCCATTTATCAAATTCCGGCAACATAACCTATGGGTTCAAAGGCATTTCATCCCTTATGGATGGATTTCCCACCCTTTGAAAAACATCGCATGCCTGGCAGTATTCTTTAGCATCATTGTGAAGTGTGGGCCACGAGAGCCTTGCACACAAAATCTTCTGCGTGGTCGCTTTACCTGCATAGTGTCGTCCTAAAATCTCCTCATTCTCTTCTAAGAGTATCATTTGGCTTTCATGCTCTAACACACATCGTCTTAAGATGACATTTTCACCTAACTTGTATAAGTCTTCTACAATTAGCTGGTAGTCCGCTTCTTTAACCAACAAATGTTTCTTTTGCACCACCATCATGTCACATGGAGCCATTCCTATACTCAAAAAATGCACAATATCTGCAAAGTAGTTATCCACCATTTTAACTGCAAATAATTGTGTGTCTGGTAAGATATCATCTAGATTCCCCGCTTCTTCTCCCGATAGTATGCACGATAAGTGATATGGTCCTGCATTCAACTTCCCTGCTTTCAAAACAACCTCAAAATCATATTCCTGAAATATCAACAACCATCTTCATATTCTTCCCCCAACACTGGCTTGTTCACTAAGTATCTTAGTGTAGAATGGTCTGTATACATCTTAAAATGAGAACCCAACAAGTAGTGTCTAAAATTTTGCAGTGCATACACCATATCTAACCCTTCTCGTTTTGTCATAGTGTAGTTATTTTCTACTGTTGATAGCTTCCTGCTTGCAAATGCAATTGGATGGTCTATTTCTCCTTCTCATGGCCGAGATAATATTGCACCTAAAGATATGGACAACACTCCCACATGAACATGAAATTCCTTCTTCCAATATAGAAATATCAAAATTGGGATAGTCACTAACTTCTGCTTCAATGTGTCCAACCCTTTCTAATAGTCCTCATTCCACTGAAACTTAGCTTCTTTCTTCAACAAGTTCTCCATGGGTCTTGTAATCTACGCATACCCCTTAATGAACTTTCTGTAGTATCTTGTATGACCCAGGGTTTCTCTCAACTATCTGATTGATGTGGGTGCTTGTAAGTCCAAAATTACTGCAGTCTTGATAGGATCCACTAATAAGCCCTGCTTACATACCACATGACCTAACAAAATTTCAAAAAGAGTGAAAAAATACATTTCTTCAAATTTATTGAAATCTGACATTATCTACACCTATCCAAAATTAATCTAAGTAATTCTATGTGATCCTTCAATAGAATAAACGCAGTCCAATCGTCCAAGTACACTTCAAGGAACCTATGAATTAATTCCTTAAAAGCTGCAACAACTACTCGTAAAAACACCACAGGTGCATTCTTAAGCCCAAAAGGTGTCACTGTGTATTGATAAATTCCCCACTCTGTTGTAAAGGTAGTCTTATGTCTGTCTTCCTGCACAATCTTAATATGGTAATATGCTGAAAATCCATCTGTGAACGAATAAGCCTCCTGCCCTCCCACATTTTCTAGCACTTCATCTGTGAAAGGGATTGGAAATGGATCATGGAGACATGCATCATTTAGCTTCCTTAGGTCTACACAAATATTGATTCCCCTTGTTTTCTTATCTTGCACCACCATCGGACTTATCCATTTTGATTCCTTGATTGGTTCAATGATTTTGGCTTCTAACATTCGTCCTATCTCTTCCTTTACCTTCTCTTTATACTTCAGATTTAACCTGTATGGTCTCTGTATCACTGGATTAGCATCTGGTTTCAAAGGGATATTCATTTCTGCTAACTCCCCAACTATCCCCTTCATCTTTGAGAATGTAGTTGGGAATAGATCTTGATACTCACACAGTAAATCTACAATCTTCTCCACAATTTCATCATTCCAGTAGTCTCCTATATGCGCAAACTTTGGTTTTTATTTCGTCCCAATATTTACCTTTCGTGTCTTTAATGGTTGTGATTACACATCAGATTCATTCTCTGGTCCTTCTACTACACGTTCTCCCTCAGTCTCAGGTACTTTAGTATTCTTGGGGTCTTCCTTATCCCGATATTCTTTAGAAAAATTATAACATTCAAGTAATTCGTGAACAATCATAAAATCTCTACGCGCACTACACATAGGTACTACCTTCATTGTTCCCTCTTCCGAAAAAATCTTGTCTCTAATGGTCTGCAAAGATGCATCTAGTAATGGAGATTCATGTTCAAAAGTAAATTTACCTTAAACATTTGAGTTATCATGTCCCAGTTTGGTGTTTCTCTATACATTTCTAGTTCCAAGTACCAGTTCTTTGGAATTGTATCTAGTGTATGTATGAACCAATGTGTCAATTCCGCCTTTGGTATTGAATTGCATCTATTTCTACACTGCACAATACGATCTGTTGGATCACTTATTCCTTTATACTTCTGCGTAATATCCTAAACCTCAGTATAAAATCTAACTTGCAGTAATATTTTACATTGCTTCCAGTCTTCTATTCCTTCTTTGTGTGAAGCTTACCATCTAGATGGAGTAGCTTTGAAGAACACATCTAATGCCAACAATCTCTATTGTTTGGGTATCATCAACTCAAACGCCTTTACAAAAGAGCTTATATCAGTCAATCAATCATACTTGGGTGAATCACATAACTTTGTTCCAATCTAGCGCAATGATCGAGTTATGTGTGCACATCGTCTAGTTGATACTTCATGCATCCTCTATTGCCAATGTTCCAAACCTTCCTCTAAATCTGACGCACTTGAACTAATACTTCTCCAACTTAATATGTTATCTGCATTTGGGTTAACGTATTCATCCATTCACACAGTCATGTTATACAATTTGTCAATTTCATTCTCTTTCACTAGCTCTATGTACCTCTTTCCTTCTGTTGGATCCAATGGTGTGGTAAACTTCAAGTCCCCTACTTCAAATATAATTTCCCTCTTCTTCATATTAATGATCGCTCTATTGTCAAAGGCCCATTCAAGTCCCATTAACACTGGATATCAATGACTATCATCCATGATCTCAACGACTTCAAAATATTTCATATTGCGCATGCCATCTATATTTACTGGTAATCCTGTCAATCGACTAATTGGTGCTATCTTGTGTTTGTTTTCCAATCTTAATTAGACAAGAGACCAAATCAACTTGGGTTTCCCCATCATTTCTCATGTTTGCTTTGGTAACACATTTACGTAAGAACCAAAGTCTAAAAAAATGTTGCCCACCTCATATTCCCCAATCTACACTGATCTAGGTGGATATCGATGGCCACCCACCTTTTCCAACTAGCTCAAAACAATTTTCTGGCAATTTTGGTAATTTACTATTTTTGGCAGTTTTCGAGTCCTGAACTTCCGGAGCCGTTTTGAGGCCCTAAACGATGTTTTTTAGGGTATCTACTGATTGGAAAATAAATTCTTTGTTAATTCTTTTCACTAACAGTTGTAGTCCTCAGATAGATCTTTCTAACGATGTATCATATGCATCAAACAAAGATAGTATGCCAAAGTTATGACCATGGGAAATTGATGTACCAATTTACCCCGACGGGGCCCACATGACTTTTGGCGCTTCATCTCCTAGGGTTAGGTTTTTTGATGTGTAGGGTTTTTGACATTCTTGTTTATTGTAAAAAGGCCTTCAGAGCCTCATTTTAATCATCTTCTTGCGAATGTGAGTAGCCGTCACATCTCTTCTCATAGATAAGCTGCCACCATTCTAGCGAGTCTTTCACTCTGCATTTTTACAGTCTCTGTACATTTATTTCATTAATAGAAATTGTGTATTACTGTATCTCTGTGTTTATGGTTGCATCTTTGATACATTTTTGTTATATTATTGGATATTCGCGATATCTCTGTGCATTTATTTATTACATCTCCGCTCTCATTTCGTGCCGAAAATAATTCAGATCAGTGGTATCAGAGCAGGCTGCTCTTGATCATTTTTCAGTGCATGTCCCCGACGAGGTCTGAGTATAGCAAGTTGGGTCTCGAGCTTGTCTCTCTTGAAGACAATTTCTCTCGCATGCCCAAGAAACCCTCCATGGAGGAAGAAAAGAAAAACGACGGAGCAGATGATTCTATCAATTTGTTGCTTGAGCAAGCTCTCACACGACAGAGGGATGAAATGATGGAAAATTTTTGCTACATCCTTCAACGCCCGTCGATATCAACATGCACATCTTCATCAAACAACCACTTTGGAAGAACCTCTCCTTTCAAGGTACAGGTTAATTTTTATATTCTTGTATTTGAAGGTCAAATAGATGCAGATGCCCTAGACAAATGATTAAATCTGTTAGAAGGTTATTTCTTTGTTCATAATTTTCCTAACAGGGAAAATATCACCTTTTCACTCCTTAAATCTATCCCCCATGTCAAACATTGGTGGGAAACTTACTGGGAGCAAAGTTCCACAGAGGAGTATGGAATATATGGGGTCGAGCCCACTTGGGATTTTTTGTGGATGCGGTAAAGGAACAATATTACCATGTTGGCAACTATGAGGACCAATACGTGAGATGGACCACACTGCGACAAGAGAAGGGGAAATAAGTTATGGAGTTCATCAATATCTTCCACACCTTATGCACCAAGCTGGGTATCAAAGACTCCGAATGACATTTGGTTCTGAAATATTGTGGGGCTCTACATAGATACATCCAAACTGAAATGGATTTTCTGGACATCTCATCACTCGGTGTTACTTATCGATATGCTATTAAAATCAAGCAGAAATTTAATCACCATAACAAATGAGAGTTTGGGTCTGCAAATCCGCAACAACCAATGTATGAAAAAGATGACCCTAACAAACAGTCTCCCAAAAACCAGTCCAAGCCACAGGAAAAGAAGGGTCTCGGGAAGACAAAGAAGGACACTGAAAAATGGTGTGATTTCCACAAAAGCACTTGGCACAACATTGATGAATGTCTCTCAAAATAGTCATTGGTGGCCAAGATCAAAGACAAGGAGCTGAACCTTGATTCATAATCTGATTCTGAAAATACTGGTAAAAGACAGATCATCGACGCAGACCCCACTACTATTGTTGTGACTGCAACAATTCAACCAGAAGAACCAATAGATCCTGAAGAGGGGGAGGTCCTTTTTCATTCACAGAAGTGGGTGAAGGGGACCTCACTGCATTTTATTGTTGATAGTGGAAGCCAGAAGAACCTCATCTCAGCAGAGGTCGTCAAACAATTGGGATTGTCGAGAACACCACACCCTCAACCATACAACATCGGGTGGCTTCGGCAAGGACGATATCTTCGTGTCAACCGACAGTGTCGATTGTCATACGAAATCTAACCCTTCAAGGATGAGGTATTATGTGATGTTGCCCCATTAGATGTCTGTGATGTTCTCTTGGGCTAGCCATATATGTGGAAGTGCCATGCTATTTATGAGTCCTTACCCCACAGTATCATTGTTTCTCTAGGGGGTCATCTCTACAAAATAATAGAGGTAGTTCTGACTACTGTTCCACCTAAACGATGCTGCAAGGTAGTATATCATACTACAAAATTCACCTTCTTCACAATCTGTTCAAAAGGTGAACAAAAGGATACTGCAACCACTACAATCTCGGCCCAAGCACCTTCTATCCAACATAAGCAGGTCGAAAAGATTACAACAAAGTGTAAAGATTCCTTCTACACATAGGCACCTCATGTAGCTAGACTGGTTAAAAAGGTCCAACCCTTCCAACCACATGTTAATGACAACCTTCAACAAGCTAAGCAACGCAAATTCCCCAACAAGGAAAGCAACTCTTCAAGATGCAGATTCAACAAACTCTTTTTCCTCTCCCCTGGGCATTCAACACAATGGATACCATTGCTTCCTAATGAGGGAGGTTTGATCCAGGTGGATATCGGTGGCCACCCACCTTTTCCAACTGGCTCAAAAAAAATTTCTGGCAATTTTTTTATTTTACTATTTTTGGCAGTTTTTCGGGTCCTGAATTTCTGAAGCCGTTTTGAGGCCCTAAACGATGTTTTTTTGGGTATCTATTGATCAAATATCATATTCATGATATTTTTTTGCCAACAGTTGTAGTCCTCGGATAGATCTTTCTAACGATGTATCATATGTCTCAAACGAAGATAGTATGCCAAAGTTACGACCGTGGGAAATTGATGTACCAATTTACCCCGACGGGGCCCACATGACTTTTGGCGCTTAATCTCCTAGGGTTAGGTTTTTCAATGTCTAGGGTTTTTGACATTCTTGTTTATTGTAAAAAGGCCTTCATAACCTCATTGTAATCATCTTCTTGCGAATGCGAGTAGCCGTCACGTCTCTTCTCAGAGATAAGCTTCCACCATTCTAGCGAGTCTTTCACTCTGTATTTTTATAGTCTCTGTAAATTAATTTCACTAATAGAAATCATGTATTACTGTATCTTTGTGTTTATGGTTGCATCTATGATATGTTTCTGTTATATTATTGGATATCTGTGATATCTCCATGCATTTCTTTATTACATCTCCGCTCTCATTTCGTGCCGAAAATAATCCAGATCATGCACACTCAATATAAACTCTCTGTTGGTCCTCTTTTTGCGTAGTACTTGATTCCACTACCCTTTGTGCAGTAGGAATTCCCCTTTCTCTTGTGCAATGGTCAATCGTGTCGCATAATGCATTAAAACAAGTTTCATCTTTCATCAATTCTACGCAACTTCTCATAAATTCTCTTAGTGTACTTACCTTCTAAACCGACTTTTCTAGTATAGCACGTTCATATATCGGAGGCATGTTGACCACAAGAGGTGAAACTAATGTTGATGTTACCTAATCTGGTCCCAATATGTCTTTTCTTGTCTTCTAATAAGTCTCTTTTCTTGTTGAGGGTCAAATGTTGGCATAGGTCCTGTGGATTTCCTTACCCATTGATCCAATTGTTTCCCTTTACTCGTTGCATCACCCCTTGTTCTAGCTCCTTTGCGCGTAACAACTACTATTCTAGGCCCTTCATTGTGTTTCTTGGTAGATATCTTTTGTACGTTCTGATGTGGGTTCTGGTTATGATTCCCTCTTGCCTGCCACTTCACAAGTAGTTGAGGATAGTCTTATATCCCATGGTCACGTGCTCTACAATATGTGCAGGTTGTACATGGATTTGGGCAGTCACAAGCTAAGTGTCTGAGTTGATTACAATTGTAGCATATTATTGGTCCTCTACCTCCTCTGCCAAAATTTCCTCTGCCTCAACCTCTACCAAATCCTCCTCTGCAGTAATGGACACTCAATAAGATGATGTCCCCATTTCTTACATATCTCACAGTATCATCCTCTTAGTGATGGATTCAATGCTCAGGTTTCAAATAATGCACAAAGGTTGGGCATTCGTCCTTATGGTGACCTTTGGTCCTACAAGTTTTACACCAGACTTGTTACCACTTCTCTTTCCTTTTTGTAAGCTCTTGTTATTGGATGTTCAAGGTTGCTAACTATGTTTGGACTTGCGCCATCCCCCTAACATCTCCTATAGGAGATGCTTCCAACTTCATCGCAATCTCCAAAGCTTCAGGCTATGATGCAACCTTCTGTTGAATCAAAGGTCGAGAAATGTGTGGTAGTAGTCCTGCAATAAACCATTCTCGGTGTTGTTGATCGAGAATTTGAAATGTCAATCTACCAATCAAATTCTTAAATATTTGATCATAGTCCTTTTTATCGCGTAAACTGTAGGTTGGGAAAAGCCTGAACCAATCCACAAGATGGAGATAATGGTGGGAGAGTCTACCCTCTGTCACCTTAGATAAAGCCTACCCTCACTTTAGTGAAGGATCAATCCAAAATAAGGGAGGAATATCAGGTGACATTATGGGGAAATGAGATGGAAAGTGAGGTTATGGAAGTGAATCCCCTATAGGTCAAACTACTAAGTGGACGATGGCTCAAAAATGAGTCTTGAAGATGGTTAATGGTTTCCAAGTGCTTGAGTACCTAAAGAAGAATGTTGTACCTACCTAAGACACAAGAAAAGACAAGATACAAGCCAATAATCTAAGGGACAAGCAAGTGAAACTTGTTGTCCTAAGTAGTAGTAGTACATAATGATGTAAATCAACGATGAAATGATAACAAGGGATACTAAACAAGTCACTAAAGTCCAAGAAAATAAGCAAGAGACTAACTAACAATTACTAGTGTAACTCAAGTATGATAACACAAGACTTTAGCAAAAAGTAAAGGTTGTTAGATGTAAGTATTGAAGATATATTATTGCAGCCTTATGGCTGTAGAAAACAAGTGCTACAATAGAAAAATCTAACCAATGAAACTTGCAAGTAAACCACCCAAATGAAACACAACAACTACTAGTTTAATTTGGTAGATTTCTAACCAAATTTGACAGTTAGAAAATGAGAAAGTTTGAAAGTTATGAAGTATTTTGCTGCAACCCTAGTAGCTATATATTTTAATTTATGACAAAAATAAGAAATCCTTATTCATAGAAGACGCCTTAGTGGCCTTAGCAAGCCTAAAGCACCAAGAAAAGATTCCAATTAAAAAAATTCCAATATCTCGTGATTTCACATATACCAATGCAATGATTTATTTCTCCAATGTGAAAAGATTAGTGACTTGAAGCTATTGGGTTATGGAGTCTTTAAATGAAAGATATAGTTGTGCTACTTCCTTTGGGGTGTAATCCCTTTTACTCCCCGAGGCAAGTAAGACTAGCCAGAAAAAACCTAGGAGGGTGTAAACCCTTTTACTTCTCCTAGTATTCCTTTGTGCCATAAATTATTCCAAGACAATTATGATGGGATTAATGGAGTTGTATTCCCTTATACTCCCCAAAATCTTAACAAATTAACCTTGCAACCAACAAAATAAGCAATAACAAGAGAGATTCCTTACCTAGTCCAAGCATTAAAACATTCCACCATAAAAGGAAGAAATAGCCTACAAAAAAGATACCGCCTTACTTCTTCATCCAATAATCAAGACAAATCATCAAAAGAGATATTAGCAAAGAGATATATGTAAAATTTCCCAAATAGGGCGTAAATTTCAGCCAAGGAGTCTTTCTCCAAGTGAGAATGCTATGATGAAAATAAAATGAAATGATTCTTATTTAAAAAAATCCTCCTAAAACTGTGTGTCCACTTAACTTTAGGGTAAACCACAAAGTAAGGGGTCAACAATCCTTACTTTTTCCCTTTACAATTTTAAATTTGATTTTGCACATAAGAAACCCTAAAAGAGGCATGATGTCACCCCTTTAGGGCAACATTTTATCATTTTTAGTAAGTCGTTGAGAAAGTGGAGGAGGTCTTTGGGCCTATTAAGGCTCCTCCCTCATGTTATAGGCTCATCTCTGTCATTCAAAGGGTATTCTTCCTCCAAAAATGCCAAGTATCCATATCCACCACCAAACCCTAGCCCTAGGGTGACATCAAGCCCTTCAAGTGTGATTTTTACGTTGAGGAAGAAAAATGTTGGGCTAGTAGGGGCTAGGTGAGGTCCTCCAAGGTGCCTCTCAAGCCTCCAAAGGCTATCATCATCCTTTGGTATGTGGGCCATGGTATACAACCTATGGGATTCATGCCCCAAGGAAGCCCAAGCTAGGCTTGTTCCTCCAAAACCATCCACCAAGCAAGGTCCTGCAAAGACAATGAATACAGCCTCCAAGGATATCAAGTCAAATCCATCATTATAAGTAAATAAAATAAACAAAAGAGACACCTAAGCATGTGCATCAAAAACCACCTCATCAAACTAAACAAGTGCTCAAAGACCCTATGCAATTTGCCAAGTTTAGGTATAGGAGGGTTGACAAGGTGACCTATTGGGTGAATCGTCCCCTAAGTCAAGGAGTGTTTCCCAAGTGAACCCCTCTCTAAGACATGTGGAGAAGATGATACAGATGGGGGGAAAGACTTTTGGGCATGGGTTCATGACATACAAGGGATTGAAGTGTCTCATTTATGGGCGCCTTTGTAGAGGGTGTGTTGCACCTTCGTTTTCAATGCATCATTTTTCCAAGCCAAATTATTGTCATTAGTTAATTAAGGTCCAAACACTAGGTACTACCTATGGTTAATCGAATAACCTTGGGGGAAGTGTAGAAATTTAAATGACAAAATCAACAAGTAAATAATTATGTCATGCACTTAACAACCTATAGATAACTGTCTTGTATGAACTCTTAAATGTCTAAACCCACATTCAAAAATTACCATAAGTAGAAATACATATTGCTAAGCAATTTTGCAGCGGAATAAATACAATGAGTAGCAACCATTCAACTCAGAAATACAAAAAAACTTAGGCAATTCTAGGGAAAACCCCAATGTGGGGAAACCCAATGAGAGAGAGAGAGAGAGAGATGTATTATTCAGCTTCAGGAAAGTACATATCAGCAACAACAATACAATTTCTATCAAGAGAAAAATACCTTACAACACCCAAAACTGTCCCAACATTCTGCCTCGATTTTTGTGCCCAAAAAATCCATAATGTTGTTTGGATTCTCTCTCTTCAACACCTCGAAATATGTTCCAACTAAAAACAATAGAAAACTACCCTCTTCATCAATATAAAACACTGAAAAGGCTACGTCGAAATCTGTGCAACAAGATGCCTGGATTTGCATGTCCTCCTAGCTTGTTGTATGGACTGTACATATATGTACAGTACAAACTCTCTAACATAAGAAATTTACAGCACTCACAAAACATAAATTATTTATTTGGAAATGTGCCCAAGTTCTCTTGGGAAATGCGCCCTCCTTGCTTCCCTCTTTCCTCTCTCAATCTTACTAAAAAATTTCTCTCAATGTACTTCTCAATGTGTCTTGCACACTACCCAATGCATTCTCTTATAATCTGATAATGACCCTCCACCTTCTCCAACCCTAGATCTAATGGCCAATATCTAATCTTTCCTTTACAAGATCAAGGGCCATGATTCATTTCCTCTAAAATAAATCACTTAAAATATTAAAGTACAAATTCACTTTATAACATAAGTGTTGTTGTGTTGGTTTTGTCACTTGGGTGAGCAAAACAACAACACTTGCATGTCTAGATGAGGTTGCTAGACATGACATAAGTTTGTGAGTGGGTTAGATAAGACACACACATATGAAAACGAAGAAATAAAACTAAAACAACTAAGAAATAAATGCTAGAAATCTTGAGAAACTTAGAACCATGAAAATAAAAAAATGACCAACATAATTCTACCAATGGATCAATAGATTAATAGGAAAAATATCGTAGATAAAGTTAGGGACTTATGAGTTCCCTCTTCCTCCTTGGGAGGGCTCTTGAGTTCCCTAATTGAGAGCTCTTCACTCCTTACAATGGAATAAATGACAAATGAAGAAAAACAATGCCTATTTCGTCAAGAGGTGAGTGGAATGGCTTATTGCAATGATGCTTGAAGGCTTCAAAGAGAAAAGAGGATTCTCAAGGAAGAATTATTCCATCATAACAATACCTTGAAGATCTTGGTTTCTTAACAAACCCATGGCTCTTATTTATAACATTCATACATGTCAAAATGTAATTGGTTCATAGTGTGAACAAGGGGCCTTTTAGGGCACCATCTAGCCCTTGACCAATCCCCAAGCTAGATTTCACTAAGATATGAGTATCAAATCGTGTTGGGGGTCCGACTGGAAGTGGTTGAGGGGCCAAAAAGATCCATAAGTGCATCGTTCATAGAAGTGTGTGTCTTTTCTCATACATAGTTGTGTATTTTTTTCATAGTGCGCGTTGAGGCTTGTGTTGGCCGGCGCACTGTGCACGCGCTCATTTTGGTGATTATGCACACTCTGATTTTTTTGACCCCAATTACATAGTTTTTTTCCTTCTAGATGAATTTTAGTGTTGAAGGTGGACTAATTGTTGTTGGAATTGATGTTTTTCCTTAACCATTTTTGTGCAATGTTGCGGACAATTTTTCAGTGATAACAAATGCTCCCTAATGTGTGAGGTTAGGAGCATACGTATAGCCGAAATACATCAATTTTTCTTTTGCTGAGAGTAACATTGTAAGGAATAATGAAGAGAGGAACTACAAGAGTGATCCACCAGAGGGAGAGGGAAAATTGTGGGACCCAAACCTTTCTCTAGGGAGAAAAATAAAATATGTATACAAATCAGGTGGGAATGCCCCATGCTCGTGTCATGGAACCAAAATGTGAGACGGTAACTGAAGATGGACATTGATGTAGATAAATGTAGCGCCCTGGGGGGCGGTTGATAATGAAAAATGATAGTTCTGAATGGTGAACGAATGATGAAGTGAGGCAAGGACAACTATAAGAATTGTTGATGACTCGTAGGCATTGATGGCCTAACAAATTCAGAGGTCTTCGGATGATATGAAACAACTGCAATAGTCGCATGTTAAGATCCGCTGTAACATGAGAGTTTGCTGAAGTCGAATGTTATGGGGGTCAATGAAATCAGAGAGCGATGACGATTCTCTCTGTGTCATCCGAGACTCCTCATTGTAAAGGTAATGAGAGTCAAGATATTGTCGCCCTTATGGAAACTATGTTGATGTCGTCAAGAAGGGAGACACGACTCCAAGAAGCAAAGGGATTCGTGAAATCCACTGAGATGATATTAGGTACTGATGGGTAACATGAATGAAGTCAAGATGCTGGGAGACTCAAGACTGCCCTTGGTTGGGAAATTTTGAAGGATGACTATCAACAATTGTAAAACTGTATTTAGTGTCAGGGGGACGACTAGATATGGGATTAAACTGTGTCAGAGGCTAACAAAGTGGAAAAACTTAGAGATCATGGGTATATGGACTTGGGATACTTAGGGTTCGTGAACGATGTTGCTATGAAAAGAGAGTAGATGCCCCAACCAAGGGTGACATGGGTTTCTTTTCTAGGAAAAAGAAGGCCACCAAGGGTGACGATGAAAAAGCTAAGTATATGTTGGAAACAAAGAATTTTTACAATTACCATAGAAATACAGAATAATTTGGGTTGAGTATATAGATACAGAAATAGGTGCCCCAGTGAAAGATGCCTTTTCCTGTTAAGGTACAATTTCATGAAATAAAACTGGTGGAGGGTGGGGGGCCCCATGGGTGGGTTTCTGTATTAGGTAAATGGATGGAGGAAAATCGACAGATGGGAAAACTGATGGTGGATGAGATGGAAGGATAATCAAATTGCGGAGGTGCAGTCAACAGAACCAAGATGATATGACCTGGGAGTCCATTGGGAAAGTTAGCAATATGATGAGAAGAAGTACGGGGTTCATTATCAGAAGTGCATAAGACTATCGAGACTCCCATCCCTAGGGGGTGAAATCAACATGAGTGTCAATTTTCCAAGGGGAACTATGAATGGGACAAATCATGTGGGGGAGAGTGCTACTGGGTGAGAGTACCCAAATGCAACAAAGGTAAAGGTACTACAGAGCCGAATGTAAGGACCCTAAAGGTAAATGTCAGAGGATATGACTAGGATATGCAATTGATTTACAGAGGGATTAATTACATGTCAGTGTCAAAAATATACCTGAAGGGGATGTAAGCTTGTGGAACAAGTACCCGCACACATGAAAACTAGATACTTGACGTGAACAATATATGATGGTAATTAACATATAACAACTATTTGATAAAATTGAACATGAGCATGCGTACTTGAACGTGACGTGAGAAAAATGCTCCTCCAGGGTCAAGTTCAGATGATGACCTGGGGAATTTGAATGTGTAGATGATAGGACCAGGATCACGTGGCTGAGAACGGATCAGAAAACAGAGACTTTGGGCTCCTGTAACAGATTGTCGGAGTTGGGAAAAAGGGGCTATATATGGCTAGTGGGCCCACAATGCCACCTCATTTGTACCTGTCACTGTTGTTGAGTTGTCGAGATAGCTGTGAGGAGATTTGGATATTGCGGGAGCGTGAGGCTATCGATCCGGGGGTGGCAATAGACAAGTTAGTGGTCCTATCCTCCTACATGTTGTGAATTTCCTAGTATGTAGGTAGGGGCTATACAAAGAGAGTACAGGTTTTTTTTTGGGTAGGGTCCCACCAGTACGCGGGAAAAGGAGGAATACCCGCGCACATGTGCATGTGTATAATCCATTTTCCTGTGCATAATGTGTGGTTGTGTTTGACATAGCCACGCATGTGGGCATAAGGTTTGGGCAAACAGGCGCACATGAGATGCACGCTTGTCTGACTGACAACCACACACTCATGCATGGCTATTTCTCAGACATTTGTGCATTAGTGCGTAGTTGTGCAAAGAACAGGTGTGCACATGTGCATACCTATTTGGGTGAAAGCCGCAAACTATGGGCAAGGCTAAGGGGTTGTAATGTTTGATATTTTGATGCTTTTTTCTGGATGATGAGGTTGATCAAGTGTTTATGTGTGGGTGCAGGTCATCAACATATTCTAATATCATGATGTCGGTGCACTAGAGAGAGCACGACTGTGATCGTTTACAGGAGGCAATGAGAGCACAACTGGGTGTTCAAAGATACTTGGCATCCTGCGGGTTGCTAAAGTTATTTGACTTCCCTCTGATACAATCGCATGAGTTCTTGCTTCAGTATCTGATCGAGATGTGGAGAACTGATTTGTAGTGCTTTATTGTTATAGGTGAGCATCTGATATTCTCGACCACCGAGGATGTGTATTTCCTGAAGGGGCTCCCATTCTGTGGGATGGCCCTTCTTATTGATCCCTAGCTGTTAAGGGAGGATTGAGTAGGTGACTTGGAGGCTCGCCACTTCACTGGTCTGAACCTTATGTCGAGTTTATTCATCCGTATTGAGGCGATTGATGACCTCTTGAGGAAGTGCATCGCTTCTATGGTGGTGAGGATCTACAGATCCTTGGGGACTCAATAGATCACTGGTGGTTAGCTGAGGGTAGTGGAGCAGGTCCTAGATGGAGACTTGTTTGCATGGGGTGTGCTTTTGCACACCAAGATGATGGGACAGGTGAACCGATGTCGGTGAGCTGACTTCGATGACTTCGCGTTTGGGTCCATTCTGGTGGTTTGGTTCCTAGAGAGGGTGCCTCTATTGTGCTCGAGGATTCTGCTCGAGCCCATGGGGCGATGAGAGTCGCAACTGATGCAGTTGGCCCATGTGTTGGCTCGACATGGAGGCGGGGAAAGTAGCCACTATTTTACAACCATGGTGGCGCGAGTGTGGCGACAGATGCCACATGTGATTCTGAGGTATCCATACATGGGTATGGACTGCCGTCATGACCCAAACATGATGTCTCCTCTTGGGGAGGACTGGGATCAATGAGGTATGTGTTTTTGTTATGTTTTAGGTTTATTGATTTCGATAGATAACATTGTTTACTATGTATATGGATGTTGATTCTATATCTGGTGTTTTTTTATAGATGTGGGACCTCGAGGGTGAGAGGCGGAGGTGGTCGAGGAGATGACTCACTGGGGGCCCGCTCGACCGACACCTGCAGATCTGAGGGTAGGAAAGAGGCATCGACAAAATGATGTTGGTGCTAGACCAACGCATGAGCCACAAGGAGATGTTGGGGTGCTGCTGGAGGATTTGCATCGACGATTCAAGCGGGTTCTATAGGGTGTATCTAAGGGTATGTGGGCCCATATCAAGGATGAGGAGGGTTTGAAGTAGTGTGTGGGCATACCGAAAAAGTGGCGGACCCTGATCCATCGAGCAACAGTAGCGGGGGAAACGATGACTGGTCGGCTGCCCCTGGACCTGGACAGACCCCAGTTGGTGGGGAACCTCTGGCTGACAGAGGACCTGGGTGGGAGCTCCAGGGGCACCTTGTGTGCCGATTTTTCTATGTACGGGCTTAGGAACCCATTTTTGTACTCATAGGGGGATTCATGAGCTTAGGAGAAATTTGTACATGTATGTTTTGCAAACACAGAGGACCTTTTGATGATA
>ML786228.1:0-12412 GCA_009831015.1 Picea engelmannii | reverse complement strand
TCAAAAGGTCCTCGGTGTTTGCAAAACATACATGTACAAATTTATCCTAAGCTCATGAATCCCCCTATGAGTACAAAAATGGGTATCAACTACCCTATACAAAAATGGGTTCCTAAGCCCGTACATAAAAAAATCGGCACACAAGGTGCCCCTAGAGCTCCCACCCAGGTCCTCTGTCAGCCAGAGGTTCCCCACCAACTAGGGTCTGTCCAGGTCCAGGGGGCAGCCGACCAGTCATTGTTTCCCCCACTACTGTTGCTTGATGGATCAGGGTCCACCACTTTGTCAGTATGCCCACACACTACTCCAAACCCTCCTCATCCTTGATATGGGCCCACATACCCTCAGATACACCCTATAGAACCCGCTTGAATCGTCAATGCAAATCCTCCAGCAGCACCCCAACATCTCCTTGTGGCTCATGTGTTGGTCTAGCACCAACATCATCTTATCGATGCCTCTTTCCTACCCTCATCTCTGCAGGCGCCGGTCGAGCTGGACCCCAGTGAGTCAGCTCCTCGACCACCTCCGCCTCTCACCCTCGAGGTCCCACATCTATAAAAAAAACACCAGATATAGAATCAACATCCATATACATAGTAAACAATGTTATCTATCGAAATCAATAAACCTAAAACATAACAAAAACACATACCTCATTGATCCCAGTCCTCCCCAAGAGGAAACATCATGTCTGGGTCATGGCGGCAGTCCATACCCATGTATGGATACCTCAAAATCACCTGTGGCATCTGTCGCCACACTCGTGCCACCATGGTCGTAAAATAGTGGCTACTTTCCCCGCCTCCATATTGAGCCAACACATGGACCAACTGCATCAGTTGCGACTCTCATCGTCCCATGGGCTCGAGCAGAATCCTCGACCACAACACAGGCACCCTCTCTAGGAACCAAACCACCAGAATGGACCCAAACGCGAAGTCACCGAAGTCGGCTCACCGACATCGGTTCACCTGTCCCATCATCTTGGTGTGAAAAAGCACACCCCATGCAAACAGGTCTCCATCTAGGACCTGCTCCACTACCCTCAGCTAACCACCAGTGATCTATTGAGTCCCCAAGGATCTGTAGATCCTCACCACCATAGAAGCGATGCACTTCCTCAAGAGGTCATCAATCGCCTCAATACGGATGACTAAACTCGACATAAGGTTCGGACCAGTGCAGTGGCGAGCCTCCAAGTCACCTACTCAATCCTCCCCCGACAGCTAGGGATCAATAAGAAGGGCCATCCCATAGAATGGGAGCCCCTTCAGGAAATACACATCCTCGGTGGTCGAGAATATCAGCTGCTCACCTATAACAATAAAGCACTACAAATCAGTTCTCCACATCTCGATCAGATACTGAAGCAAGAACTCATGCGACTGTATCAGAGGGAAGTCAAATAACTTTAGCAACCCGCAGGATGCCAAGTATCTCTGAAAACCCGGTTGTTCTCTCACTGCCTCCCATAAACGATCACAGTCGTGCTCTCTTTAGTGCACCGACATCGTGATATTAGAATATTTTGATGACCTACACCCACACATAAACACTTGATCAACCTCATCATCCAGAAAAAAGCATCAAAATATCAAAAATTACAACCCCTTAGCCTTGCCCATAGTTTGCGTATTTCACCCAGATAGGTATGCACATGTGCGCACTTGTTCTTTGCACAGCTACGCACTAATGCACAAATGTCTGAGAAATATCCATGCATGAGTGTGTGGTTGTCAGTCAGACAGGCGTGCATCTCATGTGCTCCTGTTTGCCCAAACCTTACGCCCACATGCATGGCTATGTCAAACACAACCACACATTATGCACAGGAAAAGGGCTTATACACATGCACATGTGCGCGGGTGTTCCTCCTTTTCCCGCGTACTGGTGGGACCCTACCCAAAAAAAACCCTGTACTCTCTTTGTATAGCCCCTACCTACATACTAGGAAATTCACAACATGTAGGAGGATAGGACCACTAACTTGTCTATTGCCACCCCCGGATCGATAGCCTCACGCTCCCGCAATATCCAAATCTCCTCAAAGCTATATCGACATCTCAACAACAGTGACAGGTACAAATGAGGTGGCATTGTGGGCCCACTAGCCATATATAGCCCCTTTTTCCCAACTCCGACAGTCTGTTACAGGAGCCCAAAGTCTCTATTTTCTGATCTGTTCTCAGCCACGTGATCCTGGTCCTGTCATCTACACATTCAAATTCCCCAGGTCATCATCTGAACTTGACCCTGGAGGAGCATTTTTCTCACGTCACGTTCAAGTGCGCATGCTCATGTTCAATTTTATCAAATAGTTTTTATATGTTAATTACCATCATATATTGTTCATGTCGAGTATCTAGTTTTCATGTGTGTGGGTACTTGTTCCACAAGCTTACATCCCCTTCAGGTATATTTTTGACACTGACATGTAATTAATCCCTCTATAAATCAATTGCATATCCTAGTCATATCCTCTGACATTTACCTTTAGGGTCCTTACATTCGGCTCTGCAATACCTTTACCTTTGTTGCATTTGGGTACTCTCACCCGGTAGCACTCTCCCCCACATGATTTGTCCCATTCATAGTTCCCCTTGGAAAATTGACACTCATGCTGATTTCACCCCCTAGGGATGGGAGTCTCGATAGTCTTATGCACTTCTGAGAATGAACCCCATACTTCTTCTCATCATATTGCTAACTTTCCCAATGGACTCCCAGGTCATATCATCTTGGTTCTGTTGACTGTGCCTCCGCAATTTGATTATCCTTCCATCTCATCCACCATCAGTTTTCCCATCTGTCAATTTTCCTCCATCCATTTACCTAATACAAAAACCCACCCATGGGGCCCCCCACCCTCCACCAGTTTTATTTCATGAACTTGTACCTTAACAGGCAAAGGCATATTTCACTGGGGCACCTATTTCTGTATCTGTATACTCAACCCAAATTATTATGTATTTCTTTGGTAATTGTAAAAATTCTTTGTTTCCAACATATACTTAGCTTTTTCATCATCACCCTTGGTGGCCTTCTTTTTCCTAGAAAAGCAACCCATGTCACCCTTGGTTGGGGCATCTACTCTCTTTTCATAGAAACATCGTTCACGAACCCTGAGTATCCCAAGTCCATATACCCATGATCTCTAAGTTTTTCCACTTTGTTAGCCTCTGACACAGTTTAATCCCATATCTAGTCGTCCCCCTGACACTAAATATAGTTTTACGATTGTTGACAGTCATCCTTCAAAATTTCCCAACCAAGGGCAGTCTCGAGTCTCCTAGCATCTTGACTTCATTCATGTTACCCATCAGTACCTAATATCATCTCAGTGAATTTCACGAATCCCTTTGCTTCTTGGAGTCGTGTCTCCCTTCCTGACGACATCAACATAGTTTCCATAAGGGAGACAATATCTTGACTCTCATTACCTTTACAATGAGGAGTCTCGGATGACACAGAGAGAATCATCATCGCTCTCTGATTTCATTGACCCCCATAACATTCGAATTCAGAAAACTATCATGTTACGGTGGATCTTAATATGCAACTATTGCAGTTGTTTCATATCATCCGAAGATCTCTGAATTTGTTAGGCCATCAATGCCTACGAGTCATCAACAATTCTTATAGTTGTCCTTGCCTCACTTCATAGTTCGTTCACCATTCAGAACTATCATTTGGCGTTATCAACCGCCCCCCAGGGCACTACATTTATCTACATCAATGTCCATCTTCAGTTACCGTCTCACATTTTGGTTCCATGACACGAGCATGGGGCATGCCCACCTCATTTGTATACATATTTTATTTTTCTCCCTAGAGAAAGTTTTGGGTCCCACAATTTTCCCTCTCCCTCTGGTGGATCACTCTTGTAGTTCCTCTCTTCATTATTCCTTACAATGTTACTCTCAGCAAAAGCAAAATTGATGTATTTCGGCTATACGTATGCTCCTAACCTCACACATTAGGGAGCATTTGTTATCACTGAAAAATTGTCCGCAACATTGCACAAAAATGGTTAAGGAAAAACATCAATTCCAACAACAATTAGTCCACCTTCAACACTAAAATTCATCTAGAAGGAAAAAAACTATGTAATTGGGGTCAAAAAAATCAGAGTGTGCATAATCACCAAAATGAGCGCGTGCACAGTGCGCCGGCCAACACAAGCCTCAACGCGCACTATGAAAAAAATACACAACTATGTATGAGAAAAGACACACACTTCTATGAACGATGCACTTATGGATCTTTTTGGCCCCTCAACCACTTCCAGTCGGACCCCCAACACGATTTGATACTCATATCTTAGTGAAATCTAGCTTGGGGATTGGTCAAGGGCTAGATGGTGCCCTAAAAGGCCCCTTGTTCACACTATGAACCAATTACATTTTGACATGTATGAATGTTATAAATAAGAGCCATGGGTCTGTTAAGAAACCAAGATCTTCAAGGTATTGTTATGATGGAATAATTCTTCCTTGAGAATCCTCTTTTATCTTTGAAGCCTTCAAGCATCATTGCAATAAGCCATTCCACTCACCTCTTGAGGGAATAGGCATTTTTTTTCTTCATTTGTCATTTATTCCATTGTAAGGAGTGAAGAGCTCTCAATTAGGGAACTCAAGAGCCCTCCCAAGGAGGAAGAGGGAACTCATAAGTCCCTAACTTTCTCTACGATATTTTTCCTATTAATCTATTGATCCATTGGTAGAATTATGTTGGTCATTTTTTTATTTTCATGGTTCTAATTTTCTCAAGATTTCTAGCATTTATTTCTTAGTTGTTTTAGTTTTATTTCTTTGTTTTCATATGTGTGTGTCTTATCTAACCCACTCACAAACTTTTTTCCTGTCTAGCAACCTCATCTAGACATGCAAGTGTTGTTGTTTTGCTCACCCAAGTGACAAAACCAACACAACAACACTTATGTTATAAAGTGAATTTGTACTTTAATATTTTAAGTGATTTATTTTAGAGGGAATGAATCATGGCCCTTGATCTTGTAAAGGAAAGATTAGATATTGGCCATTAGATCTAGGGTTGGAGAAGGTGGAGAGTCATTATCAGATTATAAGAGAATGCATTGGGTAGTGTGCAAGACACATTGAGAAGGACATTGAGAGAAATTTTTTAGTAAGATTGAGAGAGGAAAGAGGGAAGCAAGGAGGGCACATTTCCCAAGAGAACTTGGGCACATTTCCAAATAAATAATTTATGTTTTGTGAGTGCTGTAAATTTCTTATGTTAGAGAGTTTGTACTGTACATATATGTACAATCCATACAACAAGCTAGGAGGGCATGCAAATCCAGGCATCTTGTTGCACAGATTTCGACGCAGCCTTTTCAGTGTTTTATATTGATGAAGAGGGTAGTTTTCTATTGTTTTTAGTTGGAACATATTTCTAGGTGTTGAAGAGGGAAAATCCAAACAACATTATGGATGTTTTGGGCACAAAAATCGAGGCAGAATGTTGGGACAGTTTTGGGTGTTGTAAGGTATTTTTCTCTTGCTAGAAATTGTATTGTTGTTGTTGATATGTACTTTCCTGAAGCTGAATAATACATCTCTCTCTCTCTCTCTCTCTCTCTCTCTCTCTCTCTCTCTCTCTCATTGGGTTTCCCCACATTGGGGTTTTCCCTAGAATTGCCTAAGTTTTTTTTGTATTTCTGAGTTGAATGGTTGCTACTCATTGTATTTATTCCGCTGCAAAATTGCTTAGCAATATGTATTTCTGCTTATGGTATTTTTTTAATGTGGGTTTAGACATTTAAGAGTTTATACAAGACAGTTATCTATAGGTTGTTAAGTGTATGACATAATTATTTACTTGTTGATTTTGTCATTTAAATTTCTACACTTCCCCCAAGGTTATTCGATTAACCATAGGTAGTACCCAGTGTTTGGACCTTAATTAACTAATGACAATAATTTGGCTTGGAAAAATGATGCATTGAAAACGAAGGTGCAACACACCCTCTACAAAGGCGCCCATAAATGAGACACTTCAATCCCTTGTATGTCATGAACCCATGCCCAAAAGTCTTTCCCCCCATCTGTATCATCTTCTCCACATGTCTTAGAGAGGGGTTCACTTGGGAAACACTCCTTGACTTAGGGGACGATTCACCCAATAGGTCACCTTGTCAACCCTCCTATACCTAAACTTGGCAAATTGCATAGGGTCTTTGAGCACTTGTTTAGTTTGATGAGGTGGTTTTTGATGCACATGCTTAGGTGTCTCTTTTGTTTATTTTATTTACTTATAATGATGGATTTGACTTGATATCCTTGGAGGCTGTATTCATTGTCTTTGCAGGACCTTGCTTGGTGGATGGTTTTGGAGGAACAAGCCTAGCTTGGGCTTCCTTGGGGCATGAATCCCATAGGTTGTATACCATGGCCCACATACCAAAGGATGATGATAGCCTTTGGAGGCTTGAGAGGCACCTTGGAGGACCTCACCTAGCCCCTACTAGCCCAACATTTTTCTTCCTCAACGTAAAAATCACACTTGAAGGGCTTGATGTCACCCTAGGGCTAGGGTTTGGTGGTGGATATGGATACTTGGCATTTTTGGAGGAAGAATACCCTTTGAATGACAGAGATGAGCCTATAACATGAGGGAGGAGCCTTAATAGGCCCAAAGACCTCCTCCACTTTCTCAACGACTTACTAAAAATGATAAAATGTTGCCCTAAAGGGGTGACATCATGCCTCTTTTAGGGTTTCTTATGTGCAAAATCAAATTTAAAATTGTAAAGGGAAAAAGTAAGGATTGTTGACCCCTTACTTTGTGGTTTACCCTAAAGTTAAGTGGACACACAGTTTTAGGA
Source organism: Picea engelmannii (assembly GCA_009831015.1). NCBI lineage: Eukaryota > Viridiplantae > Streptophyta > Pinopsida > Pinales > Pinaceae > Picea > Picea engelmannii. The sequence goes on along the minus strand of ML786228.1, from coordinate 5,559 downwards.
GGATTTTTTTAAATAAGAATCATTTCATTTTATTTTCATCATAGCATTCTCACTTGGAGAAAGACTCCTTGGCTGAAATTTACGCCCTATTTGGGAAATTTTACATATATCTCTTTGCTAATATCTCTTTTGATGATTTGTCTTGATTATTGGATGAAGAAGTAAGGCGGTATCTTTTTTGTAGGCTATTTCTTCCTTTTATGGTGGAATGTTTTAATGCTTGGACTAGGTAAGGAATCTCTCTTGTTATTGCTTATTTTGTTGGTTGCAAGGTTAATTTGTTAAGATTTTGGGGAGTATAAGGGAATACAACTCCATTAATCCCATCATAATTGTCTTGGAATAATTTATGGCACAAAGGAATACTAGGAGAAGTAAAAGGGTTTACACCCTCCTAGGTTTTTTCTGGCTAGTCTTACTTGCCTCGGGGAGTAAAAGGGATTACACCCCAAAGGAAGTAGCACAACTATATCTTTCATTTAAAGACTCCATAACCCAATAGCTTCAAGTCACTAATCTTTTCACATTGGAGAAATAAATCATTGCATTGGTATATGTGAAATCACGAGATATTGGAATTTTTTTAATTGGAATCTTTTCTTGGTGCTTTAGGCTTGCTAAGGCCACTAAGGCGTCTTCTATGAATAAGGATTTCTTATTTTTGTCATAAATTAAAATATATAGCTACTAGGGTTGCAGCAAAATACTTCATAACTTTCAAACTTTCTCATTTTCTAACTGTCAAATTTGGTTAGAAATCTACCAAATTAAACTAGTAGTTGTTGTGTTTCATTTGGGTGGTTTACTTGCAAGTTTCATTGGTTAGATTTTTCTATTGTAGAACTTGTTTTCTACAGCCATAAGGCTGAAATAATATATCTTCAATACTTCCATCTAACAACCTTTACTTTTTGCTAAAGTCTTGTGTTATCATACTTGAGTTACACTAGTAATTGTTAGTTAGTCTCTTGCTTATTTTCTTGGACTTTAGTGACTTGTTTAGTATCCCTTGTTATCATTTCATCGTTGATTTATATCATTATGTACTACTACTACTTAGGACAACAAGTTTCACTTGCTTGTCCCTTAGATTATTGGCTTGTATCTTGTCTTTTCTTGTGTCTTAGGCAGGTACAACATTCTTCTTCAGGTACTCAAGCACTTGGAAACCATTAACCATCTTCAAGACTCATTTTTGAGCCATCGTCCACTTAGTAGTTTGACCTATAGGGGATTCACTTCCATAACCTCACTTTCCATCTCATTTCCCCATAATGTCACATGATATTCCTCCCTTATTTTGGATTGATCCTTCACTAAAGTGAGGGCAGGCTTTATCTAAGGTGACAGTGGGTAGACTCTCCCACCATTATCTCCATCTTGTGGATTGGGCCAGTCTTTTCCCAACCTACAGTTTACGCGATAAAAAGGACTATGATCAAATATTTAAGAATTCGATTGGTAGATTGACATTTCAAATTCTCGATCAACAACACCAAGAATGGTTTATTGCAGGACTACTACCACACATTTCTCGACCTTTGATTCAACAGAAGGTTGCATCATAGCCTGAAGCTTTGGAGATTGCGATGAAGTTGGAAGCATCTCCTATAGGAGATGTTAGGGGGATGGTGCAAGTCCAAACATAGTTAGCTACCTTGACCATCAAATAACAAGAGCTTACAAAAGGGAAAGAGAAGTGGTAACAAGTCTGGTGTAAAACTTGTAGGACTAAAGGTCACCATAAGGATGAATGCCCAACCTTTGTGCATTATTTGAAACCTAAGCATTGAATCCATCACTAAGAGGACGATACTGTGAGATATGTAAGAAATGGGGACATCATCTTATTGAGTGTCCATTACTGCAGAGGAGGATTTGGTAGAGGTTGAGGCAGAGGAAATTTTGGCAGATGAGGTAGAGGACCAATAATATGCTACAATTGTAATCAACTCAGACACTTAGCTTGTGACTACCCAAATCCATGTACAACCTGCACATATTGTAGAGCACGTGACCATGGGATATAAGACTATCCTCAACTACTTGTGAAGTGGCAGGCAAGAGGGAATCATAGCCAGAACCCACATCAGAACGTACAAAAGATATCTACCAAGAAACACAATGAAGGGCCTAGAATAGTATTTGTTACGCGCAAAGGAGCTAGAACAAGGGGTGATGCGACGAGTAAAGGGAAACAATTGGATCAATGGGTAAGGAAATCCACAGGACCTATGCCAACATTTGACCCTCAACAAGAAAATGAGACTTATCAGAAGACAAGAAAAGACATATTGGGACCAGATTAGGTAACATCAACATTAGTTGCACCTCTTGTGGTCAACATGCCTCAGATCTATGAACGTGCTATACTAGAAAAGTCGGTTTAGAAGGTAAGTACACTAAGAGAATTTATGAGAAGTTGCGTAGAATTGATGAAAGATGAAACTTGTTTTAATGCATTATGCGACATGATTGACCATTTCACAAGAGAAAGGGGAATTCCTACTGCACAAAGGGTAGTGGAATCAAGTACTATGCAAAAAGAGGACCAACAGAGAGTTTATATTGAGTGTGCATGATCCGGATTATTTTCGGCACAAAATGAGAGCGGAGATGTAATAAAGAAATGCATGGAGATATCGCAGATATCCAATAATATAATAGAAACATATCAGAGATGCAACCATAAACATAGAGATACAGTAATACATGATTTCTATTAGTGAAAGAAATTTACAGAGACTATAAAAATACAGAGTGAAAGACTCGCTAGAATGGTGGCAGCTTATCTCTGAGAAGAGACGTGACGGCTACTCGCATTCGCAAGAAGATGATTACAATGAGTTTATGAAGGCCTTTTTAAAATAAACAAGAATGTCAAAAACCCTATACATTGAAAAACCTAACCCTATGAGATTAAACGCCAAAAGTCATGTGGGCCCTGTCGGGGTAAATTGGTACATCAATTTCCCGCGGTCGTAACTTTGGCATACTATCTTCGTTTGAGACATATGATACATCGTTAGAAAGATCTATCCGAGGAATACAACTTTTGGAAAAAAAAATCATTAATATGATATTTGATCAGTAGATACCCAAAAAGAAACGTCGTTTAGGGCCTCAAAACGGCTTCAGAAATTCAGGACCCGAAAAACAGCCAAAAATAGTAAAATAAAAAAATTGCCAGAAAATTGTTTTGAGCCAGTTGGAAAAGGTGGGTGGCCACCAATATCCACCTGGATCAACCCTCCCTCATTAGGAAGCAATGGTCTCCATTGTGTTGAATGCCCAGGGGAGAGGAAAAAGAGTTTGTTGAATCTGCATCTTGATGAGTTGCTTTCCTTGTTGGGGAATTTGTGCTGCTTAGCTTGTTGAAGGTTGTCATTAACATGTGGTTGGAAGGGTTGGACCTTTTTAACCAGTCTAGCTACATGAGGTGCCTATGTGTAGAAGGAATCTTTACACTTTGTTGTAATCTTTTTGACCTGCTTATGTTGGATAGAAGGTGCTTGGGCTGAGATTGTAGTGGTTGCAGTATCCTTTTGTTCACCTTTTGAACAGATTGTGAAGAAGGTGAATTTTGTAGTATGATATACTACCTTGCAGCATCGTTTAGGTGGAACAGTAGTCATAACTACCTCTGTTATTTTTTAGAGATGACCCCCTAGAGAAACAATGACACTGTGGGGTAAGGACTCATAAATAGCATGGCACTTCCACATATATGGCTAGCCCAAGAGAACATCACAGACATCTAATGGGGCAACATCACATAATACCTCATCCTTGAAGGGTTAGATTTCGTATGAAAATCGACACTGTCGGTTGACACGAAGATATCGTCCTTGCCGAAGCCACCCAATGTTGTATGGTTGAGGGTGTGGTGTTCTCGACAATCCCAATTGTTTGACGACCTCTGCTGAGATGAGGTTCTTCTGGCTTCCACTATCAACAATAAAATGCAGCGAGGTCCCCTTCACCCACTTCTGTGAATGAAAAAGGACCTCTCCCTCTTCAGGATATATTGGTTCTTCTAGTTGAATTGTTGCAGTCGCAACAATAGCAGTGGGGTCTGCGTCGATGATCTGTCTTTTACCAGTATTTTCAGAATCAGATTATGAATTAGGGTTCGGCTCCTTGTCTTTGATCTTGGCCACCAATGACTGTTTTGAGAGACATTAATCAATGTTGTGCCAGGTGCTTTTGTGGAAATCAGACCATTTTTCAGTGTCCTTCTTTGTCTTCCCGAGACCCTTCTTTTCCTGTGGCTTGGACTGGTTTTCGGGAGACTGTTTGTTAGGGTCATCTTTTTCATACATTGGTTGTTGCGGATTTGCAGACCCAAACTCTCATTTGTTATGGTGATTAAATTTCTTCTTGATTTTAATAGCATATCGATAAGTAACACAGAGTGATGAGATGTCCAGAAAATCCATTTCAGTTTGGATGTATCTGTGTAGAGCCCCACAATATTTCAGAACCAAATGTCATTCGGAGTCTTTGATACCCATCTTGGTGCATAAGGTGTGGAAGATATTGGTGAACTCCATAACTTCTTTCCCCTTCTCTTATCGCAGTGTGGTCCATCTCACGTATTGGTCCTCATAGTTTCCAACAGGGTAATATTGTTCCTTTACCGCATCCACAAAAAATCCCAAGTGGGCTCGACCCCATATATTACATACTCCTCTGTGGAACTTTTCTCCCAGTAAGTTTCCCACCAATGTTTGACATGGGGGATAGATTTAAGGAGTGAAAAGGTGATATTTTCCCTATTAGGAAAATTATGAACAAAGAAATAACTTTCTAACAGATTTAATCATTTGTCTAGGGCATCTGCATCTATTTGACCTTCAAATACAAGAATATAAAAATTAACATGTACCTTGAAAGGAGAGGTGCTTCCAAAGTGGTTGTTTGATGAAGATGTGCATGTTGATATCGACGGGCATTGAAGGATGTGGAAAAAATTTTCCATCATTTCGTCCCTCTATCGTGTGAGAGCTTGCTCAAGCAACAAATTGATAGAATCGTCTGCTCCATCGTTTTTCTTTTCTTCCTCCATGGAGGGTTTCTTGGGCATGCGAGAGAAATTGTCTTCAAGAGAGACAAGCTCGAGACCCAACTTTCTATACTCAGACCTCGTCGGGGACATGCACTGAAAAATGATCAAGAGCAGCATGCTCTGATACCACTGATCCGAATTATTTTCGGCACGAAATGAGAGAGGAGATGTAATAAATAAATGCACAGAGATATCGTGAATATCCAATAATATAACAAAAATGTATCAAAGATGCAACCATAAACACAGAGATACAGTAATACACAATTTCTATTAATGAAATAAATGTACAGAGACTGTAAAAATACAGAGTGAAAGACTCGCTAGAATGGTGGCAGCTTATCTCTGAGAATGTTAAGCCCTAATATTGGCTCATTACCACTTAATTGGGGCATATTAGATTAGTAATGTTATTTTATTTATGTCGGATTTAGGCCATTAGTTGTGATTTAGATTAGTAATGTTATTTTATTTATGTCGGCTTTAGGCCA
>ML786227.1:273413-285577 GCA_009831015.1 Picea engelmannii | reverse complement strand
TGGCTAGACTAGGGGAATGGGATGGATGAGCGGGGTTTTAAGATGTAAGAGTGATAATATGGTGGGAGCGGACGATGGTTCTGCAAACCCCCTTTGGTGGCTAACCAAAACCCATGAATACCAACTTGCTAAGCTGCCCCATCGATTACCCCAACAATGGTCAAGAAGATTAGTGTAAGGTCCAAGCAGTTATCTGAGATGAAAGAGATCTAATGCATATATGAGAAAGTTATAATGATCAAATATGACACATACCATGATACCTTGGACCAATTACCTCATGGAGCAAGAGCCCTTTCTGATGCAAGCCCAGGCCGGTAGTGATGGAGGCTAGTACTGCTGGCAGGACGAATATGGCTAAGAAGAAGAAAAGATGGGCCCTCATGGGCCATGCTCAAGTCAATCTGCTCTCGTACTCCATGTCTAGGACCATGTGGGCCTCGAGACATGATCTCCTAGTTATCCCTAGATATCGGGGATAACAAGCCTCTCTTGGCTATTGGATTGCTACCAGGATTCTCTTCTCTGTCAAGGTCAAGGTGCTCGGAGGGTGGCTTCGGCCTATGGTTGGGTGACGAGGGTATCGTCAATGGTAAAACGAGCACAATCTTCTATATTCTAACAAATCCTTGTCTTCCACGCTCTGAAGTTAGAGGCTCCATCTAACTTGTTCTCTGACTTCATAGAATAAGTCATGGCTGCTTTTACTTGGTCAAACCCTAGATTTGACCACAAACTCAAACTTGACATCTTGGCTTGCTGAGAGTACCAGGAGATGCGCTAAGCTAGGGCGCACTGATCTGTCCGGAGATTAGGTCAATCTCTTCACTTAAGGTGTCTCAACGAGAGGATTAGGGTTTCTGCAACTGCACCTGCTAGTAACCCTAGCGACAGTGCCTTGGAAGTTGTTTCTGCTAGTAACCCTAGCAGCAGTTCCTTAGCGAGCTCAATATCCTAGCGGCTATGTTTCCTTCCAGCGGTTAGATTGAATGAAGGAGGCATGGGCTCATAACCTGTTAGAATATAAGTGGATGTGCTCGTTTTACCATTGACAATACCCTTGTCACCCAACCATAGGCCGAAGCCACCCTTCGAGCACCTTAACCTTGACAGAGAATCACTCCAGAAGCAAACCCTAGGCTAGATAGCCAAACAAAGGGTAGCGCACCTTTCCCCAAGGATAACGCATCAACAAGAGCTGATCAGATAGTCCAAACCCTAGCCAAGAGATAGTCCAAGCGTAGCTGCAGCAGCTGCAGCAACAACTCTCCTCCAAACCTGCGTAGAAACTGGGCAACTGCAGTGCGCACAAGTGCTGCTTTGCAATTCTGAGACTGCCTGCCAGAATGAGAACTGGCCTCCTGTATTTATACTAATTCTAGCTAACTGCCTGGGCCGACTTCTTCTCTTGGAGGGCTAATAACCTAATATAAATTATCTTCTTGAGCCGACAAGTCTTCTAGGGTTATTAGCCAACTCATTAGGGTTTCTTCTTGCTTCCCGAAGTATTCTATCCTTGTTAGGTTTACACGTGGAGGTAAATACCTCCCACAGCTACCATAATATCAACACAGACTAAGAGGGAGCTTTCTGTAGTGTTTGAAATGAAAGACTTGGGGCTCATGCACTATTTTTTGGGCTTGGAGGTTTGGCAGAAACTAGGAGAGATCTTTCTCTCACAGGGTAAATATGCAGTTGATGTGCTTTGCAGATTTGGCATGATGGACTGCAAGTCCATGACCACACCAATGATCTCTAACATAAAGAAACTACAAGATCAGGTCACAGGTTCAGATCCAGAAGATCCCACCTTATATCGACAGATCATTGGGTCCCTGATGTATCTCGTACATACAAGACCAAACATTTGTTATGCTGTAAAGGCTCTCAGCCAGTTCATGTGTGAACTGAAGCATATACATATGGTTGCTGTGAAGCATATTCTGAGATATGTTGAAGGAACTATAGCTTATGGTCTTAGATACACTTCCAATGGAGGTGTAATGCTCCATGGTTTTACAGATTCAGATTGGATGGGCAGTACAGTGGATTGGAAGAGCACTTCCAGATATTGCTTTAGTTTGGGTTCAACAATGATTTCCTGGTCCAGCAGGAAACATGGCTCCATAGCCCAAGGCACTGCAGAAGTAGAATACATTGCTGCAAGTGTTGCTAGAAGAGAAGCAGTGTGGCTTAGGAAGCTACTTTCAGACTTGTTCAGTTCAGAGCTTGAACCTACAGTCATTCACTGCGACAATCAGAGCTGTATAAAGCTCACCGAGAATCCAGTGTTTCACGACAGGTCAAAACACATTGAGATGAGATACCACTATGTCCGGGACATGGTTCAGAAGAACGTTCTCAGCATTCAGTTTGTTCCAACGGCAGAACAGACGGCTGATATTTTTACCAAGCCACTGTCCCTAACAAAGTTTATATACTTTCGTGACAAGCTTGGTGTAGCTGAGAATGCCTCTCTTGCTGAGAGGGAGTGTTGAATTTAAAGAAGCTGCAAGAGCCATTCTCCGGGAGGATGGAAAAGACCCTAGCTGAGATCTAGGGCTCCCACTGCATTCCTGGGGTTCTTGGTCTGGGACCAAACAGTCAGTGCCATGGCAAAGGACCCTTGTAAGGGCCCCCAGTAGTTGACTGGGGTTCTTGGTCTGGGACCAAGCAGTGAAGACCCTTGTGAGGGCCCCCAGTAGTTGACTGGGGTTCTTGATCTGGGACCAAGCAGTGAAGACCCTTGTTAGGGCCCCCAATATATGACTGGGGTTCTTGGTCTGGGACCAAGCAGTTAAAGTCCCTAGATATGTCTAGGGCCCCTGGACATCTTCCAGGGTACCCATGTCTGGGACATGGGTTGATCCTTGGTCTTGTACCTTGCTGGATAAGACCCCAGAAATGTCCAGGCAGTTGTTGGTGTATGACCCTCTTTGAAGGCGGGCATGACCACATGAGGGATGTATCCCATATGCAATGATGATAAAGTTAAAAAGGCCACCTTGAAAATGAATGGACAAATATTGCCACCAAGTAACCCCTCCTAAACCCCCTTCACCCTTGCTTGTGTTTATTTGAGGTTTTGTATTTTTGCTTTAGGGGTTAATGTGAAAATATTAATTAAATGTTTTAATTATAACATGTTTAATTAATATTTATATTAATTAGATATGTTATTTTTAATTATTATTTTTATTAACCTACCCTAGCCTAAAGTATAAATAGAGACCTACCCCTCTACCTTCAAAACACTCTTATGTTCTCTTGAAAAGGTAGGCGGATCTCTCCTTGCTTGCTGCGGCCCCCTTTGCAACAGTGACTGAGGTTCTCTAGTGACAGTTCGGCCCTCCTAATCTGGCCAGGTTTCAGCCCTAGCATTATTGCTGTCTACTTCTTGTTTGGGGATGATTCAAGGGTTATTGCAGGACTGCTTTATGGTGTAGTTATCTGTGTGTTGAAGACTGAAGCTGCCGTCACCTTCCTCTAGTGTAGATCTGATCCTTTTATTGAGCCGTGGCCTCTCTAGTGTAGATCTGGCCCCTTACATTGAGCCGTGACCTCTCTACTAGAGATCTGGCCCCTATCCATTGAGCCGCAGCCCCTCTAAGCTGGCTGTAACCCCTGCTACCTCTTCTTGCATGAGGGTTTGTGTCCATGGAATTTCTGTGTGTATGAGGGTTTGATCACATAAATTCCTGTGTGATGTTTAAGTGGTGTTTTCCTCTTGGTGGCAAGTTAGTCTAATCATCTCTTGGCAAGAGATCTAACCCTTGTGGTAGATCTATGATCCTAGACTTTTTCCGAGCAAACTATTCAGTGGCTATTCATCTTTTGTGTGAGGCATGAGCTCCTTCACTATTCAAAGGTAAGACACCAAGAGGTAAGTTACTTATCCAGATTTCAATTATTTAGATCTGCTTGTTCTTTAAATTTCTGAAGTCAATCACTCTTCTGAAATCTATCATTGTTTAGATCTGCATGTTCCTTAATTATAAAGCTTGATTCTGTATGACTTTTGGATCTGCAGTTTTCCTGTGTTTAGATCTATATCAGATCTAGTGATTGGATCTGTTCTTTGAGTTCTTTAGTTAGATCTGTATGAGATCCATGTTTGAATATTTTTCTTTAGTCTAGATTAGAACTAGTGTTTGTCTTATCTAGATCTAATCCTATGTTCTTACTTACTAAGAAATTGATTTCAGTTGAAACTTGAATCTAACTACTACTAGTTTAGATCTGAGTGATTGTACACACTCAGAATTTGTTTAAAGATTCAAATCCAGTCGTTGTTCTTTCTCTGATCTGAGCTTTTATCTTCAACAGTTTAGTACTGTATTGGTTTACTGTTCTAATGTTTTTCTATCTAACTGGAATTTAAAAGACAATAATTTTTCTGCCCTACTTCCCTAATTCTAACAGCATCCATTGTATATACCGTCTGCATATCATGCTAGTGTAATGTAGCTTCATTTGTATTCTTTCATTTTGTATATATGCATGCTTATTTTTATTCCACTATATCATATATGAGCAAGGGGTGATATCACCACCCTAATGATTACTGATACATTTGTTGAGATCTAGCAGATACAAGTCATGCCAGAGATGCTGAGGTTCTCATGCGCTCTATGGTGAGCACATGTGCCCGAGTTGGCGCCAGATGTTATCCCCTATCCTAGGGATAACTAAGGAGATTATGTCTCAAGGCCCACAGGTCCTAAACATGGAGTGCTGAGAGCTGGATGACTTGAGCATGAGGGCCCATCTTTTCTTCAGTGCAATGCATCTATCAACAGCAGCAACATCCATCCCACCAGCCTGCTCCTGAAGTGGCAGTGAGTCTTTCTCCATGAAGTAATGAGTCCGAGTATCATGGTATGTGTCACTCTGATTTTTGAAGCACTTGAATATTTTGCACTGAATTCCCCTTCATTTCATAACGTTTGCTTGGGAATTATGCTCTTTAACTTGTTCATACTCGGGAAGGTGACATAATTCCCTAGTAAGCTGATTCCCCTTCAGGAAGAGTTGCCACTGGGTGGGTCTATGAAAGGTCATCGTCCATTCCCTCCATACTTACCACTTTCCATCATTACTCCTCTCATCTGCCCCCACCTTGGTTCAGGCATTGGGTTTTCCACTCTAGGAAGGGTTGTACCTTGCCTTGTGGGAAGAAGGGGCTAAAGGCCTAGAGGGTAAAAGTAGCTGGGACGAGTTAAAAGCCAAAGATGAAACCTTTGAGATGCTTTGCCCAGGGATTCCCGAGAAAGCAATAAAAGGCTTCTCAGTAAGAAAAGGGGACCCATAAGACAATCAAACTCAAGGTACTAGTCGGTGGATGGGAGGTCTCATCATGAGCCGACCTATTAGGTCCATGGGCATGTAGCGGTATGACACTACCATCTATCTGGTCACCTAGCCAGGGTAGTGGCTCTTGGTGGCATAGCCAAGAGAAAGGGGGTCTCATCATGAGCCAACCTTCTCATTTCCGTGAAGCGCTCGTGGGTAACACTGTCACCTCGATCACCACGCCAGGACAATGTCCCCCAACTTTTCCCTTGAAAAGAAAATCAAAAGAGCAATAAGATTAAGAATAAAAGGCATTAAATGGGCTAGGAAATAAAGGCATCCATGATAAGGTGCAACTCGCCCTCTACAGAGGCACCCACAGGAAAGACCTACATTTACCTGTTATCACTGCACCCTCTGCCCGAACATTTCCTTTATGCCACTTCACACATGCTTACATGACCTAGATTGGTTCACACTTGGGAAGCACCCCAAACTTAAGGGGGATTAGCCCAATAGGACATCCTGATACCTTCTCCAAACCTGATTTGTTAAATTGCATAACGTCTTTGAGCATTTGACTGGGTAAAGGGGGGTTTGATGCACATGTTTGGGTAATTTGATTATTAGATGTGATTGACATTGCTATGATCCCTGTGACTTATGAGCCCCTGGAGGGCGTACTTGTTGTTCCTGCAGTAACTTGCCCGGTGGACAGGTACATATGGGGAGATGATTAGCTCGGACTTCCATAGGGCTAAAATCTGACAGATGGACATTGTGACCCCAGCCAGGGACAAAGAGATGTCAACGACTTGCACCAGGAAGAAAGAAGGACGTTTCACCGAAGACACTGATGAACCCTCCTTGCCAATTGTGGCCATTGATGTTGGAGCAGCTGCATCACTAGAAGATTGGGGAGCTCCTGGACGGGGCTTTTGATGAGGACAGTCTTGGATGAGGTGATCCTGTGCCTGGAAAGCAAACCAGACATTAGGCAAGTTCAAATAGTGAACCTTTCGCTATCAAACTCCATCTATCGTCATTACTGAAATAAATGAGGGTAACTTCTTCTTCAAATCCACCTCTACTCAAAATCTTGGGTTGGCCTGGAACGAGTTCTGTATGCCATTTGGAATCAGAACCTTGCCAAACTGATCAACAAAAAAATCCAGAAAGGGCCTCAAGTCAGCAGGAAGAGTAGGAAATTCTAGCCACAAAGGATAATGTACTTTCCCTCTATCGTCTGGGTTGAAATCAAATCTCCATGATTGCACATCCGTGAAAGAACCTGCAATGTTCCAACTTCCATGTACCATATTGAAGGACTTGTCATGCTGATGACTTAGTGTTGAACAAAAGATAGACATATTTGTATCCCAAATCCTAGTAGGAATTCAATAAGACCCCTTTCACCTCCTAGTTCAAGAGACACCACTTATTGAATGCCGCCTCATTCGGCACGTGATGGAGAAAATACAAAATCACCCCACGACACTCTAAGTTTTTCCCTCATTCTGCATAATCCTTATTGCTAGTGAAGAAAAAATTGAAATCTCCTTCACCTACATAATTGACACTAGCTTGGGGTGTAGGGATGTCAACCTTTTAGCTGTCGAGGCTTGAGGAAAAGAATCCTTCTTTGAAGAGGGCACCTCCTCATTACTGATCAATCATTTTCCATCAATCATGATAGCTTGCGGTCTTGCTTCAATGAATTCAAACTCCCCCGTTGGATTCATATCCGGTGAAGTCGTCACCAAAGCAGTTGAAGATCCCTTAATCTGCGTACCTTGGCTTTCTACCACATTTTGGGTCTCTGGATCGATATCCAAACTAACCACAAGATCTGTCTTTAACTCACTTGATCCAGGTGCATTGCTACTAGGTAGTGGCAGCCATTCTTCTTGCTGTTTATTCCTAGGATCTGCAGCTCCATCGAATTTGTCTTTCAATGAAAGAGCCACGTTACAAACTGAGCCATCCATATCACTGCAATCGAAGGATAAACATTCATGTGGTGATCGTTCCCTGGATCACCACCTCCTGGAGTAAACCCATCCATCTACCTCTGAAACTGGAGACTGACCTCTTGCAAATGCTGAAAGGATCCCTGAGGAGATCGAGCTTGACCTCCCCTCAAAGAAGATTAGGTGTTGCCTGCCATGTCCCCCCCAACTGCTGTACAGACACTGGCTGAGCCCTCAAACAGCTCGAGACCTTGTGCAAATCCCCTCGAACCTGACTATTCTCCTTCATGCAGTTGTGGTCCGAGCCCCTGTGTGAATCCCCTTGAACCCATGCGACTATTCTCCCTCATGTGGTGACCATTCTCCCTGCATAAATCCTGTTCATCCCATCTACCAACCTTATCATCAGCCTAATCGCAGCAATCATTTCAATGACAAGTTAATATACCGGCATCAACGTATATCTGCATATCAGATTTCCTTGTAAAAAAGCTGGTAACAATTATTGTTTCTCTATTCCTGTTTTTAAGATCTTTTCTAACTGTGTCTATTGCAATTTACATGGCTATGTTATATTTGTGTCTATCCTCACTGAGAACCACTATGTTTTTTTTATCTTTGAAAAAAAGACATCTTAAATTAAATTACTGCACAGAAATATACATCAAATGCTACATAAGTGTACAAATCAATGATTTGGGTATGACATATGGGATATGGCCCATGGGAGGAGTGCCAGCATGTCCAGGTTTAGCCCCAGTCTAAAAAGAGTCATCATCTTTGCTATATATTCTCATCATAGTTGAGAACTGAACTGCTTACTCCACCTTAGAAGAGGCAATCTCTCCCAGATTGGAAGGAGAGAAACCCTCATTTAACATGGCTCTACATCTCCGCATCCAAGGATAAGAGATATCCACTAGCCGAATATATCTGTAACATGCTCCCTAACCATCCACTGTGTCCCAGAATTGCTCATTTCCAGCACAGAGGGCACTTCTCTAATCTATTTCAATTATTTTAGTTGCCATTAATCTTGAATTTGAATTTAGTACTTTTTCTCTCAATGCAAGATTCAGTGGCCTCAAAGCATTCAGCTTCTGTTGTTGCATGTGAACATGTGTGCTTGCTTTTATTAAGAGCTATAGGGCCCACCAGTATATATATTATAACAACATGTTTTGTAGAAGACTGAATTGGGTTGGAGACAAATATTCTTGCGGTTACTAATTTAACTAGTCCAGTGACCAATGGCTAATTCTTTCCTTCCATGTCATTCAGAAATGGAGGGAGGCCAGATCAACCTAAACTTTCTGGCAAAGCTAGCACTATTCGAGCTGTCTGGGATTCTACTTTGCAGAAAGCAAGCACTTCACATTGGAGGTCACGTGCTTCAGATGCATGTCAAATTACACATCACAACAGGGACAGTAATTCTGCTACCTGTGAAAAATGTGATGGGTCCAAACAAGTTTCTTCAGGAAAAGATCTTGGGCCTTCCAAGAGGTATTTGTCGCGATTCAAGTCAGTTCTTCAAAGGGCAGGAACTCTTGGGTGGTCCAGAGCTGACATCAACAACACATGTGATGCTAGTGTTGAAGCATTAACAAAGAACTCCACCACAACTCTAAAATGTGTTAGTAGTACGAGAGAATATTATGAGCCTGCAATGAATGACTTTACTATCTCTGCTTCTTCAGCTGTTGGACAAGAAAGTACAGCGTTCTCAACAGAAGACATAGACACTGGCAATGAGATGGATGAAGGTAATCAGCTTCCAGTGTCCAGCCAAGCTCTGTTTGACTCTGACTATGACAGTGAGATAGAAATTCCTGAGGAGGCACAGGATGTTATAGTTCCAATGTCTGACACAGGTCTTAAAAGTGAGTAAAAAAAATCGGAAGGTTCAGTCAGATAGTATTGAAATATTGGAAGCATGGTTTGGTGAACCTGATTAGAGGAGTACTTCTGGTTTCCACTAACATGATCTGAGGCCAGTGGTTTAATTCAATACATCCATGGATGCATCTTAAAATTGGTGTTTGGGAAGTGCCTTCAAGGAGTATTTGCTGGAGATGAGACACATTTTCTAACTGTTAAAAATATTCATTCCTGTAAATATATAATATTTATGGACTGCCCATTCAGTTTTGATGTTTGATTTTTAGTTTTGGCCAAGGCAATGGCTGAATCATTTACACAGGATCCATTTCTGTGCAAGTTTCTTCTTATTTTTCCCAAAATGATCAGGCTGTTTGATTTATATTTGCATGCAGCTAACATCTCCTACCTCCTCTGCTTCAGGCTAAGTTACTGCTTCAGAATTTATATATGTATTCTACAGCCTGGTGGAAGATACAGCATGGAGAGGAGACCATTATTATTCCTACAATATCAAACTGAGTGATGTAAAGTTTAATAAAACCCATTGTATTTTTACATTCCCCTCTGTCTTTCCTTGTGTTCCTTTCTGACATTTTTTTTAATATATGTATATCTGTGCTTCAATTTTTCTTCAACAAAATATAATCTACTTTCTTAGGAGATAAGTATTTGTTGGAGTCTAGAATATAAGATACCCATTGCTTCCATAAATTATTAATGAATATCAACATGATGAATTACGGAAAGGATCTGTGTTGACTTGGACATTTATCAAATCATCAACAATACCATTTATTTTTTCAAGTATTTCTGTTGTATGAGAGGGAACATGAATGCTTCCTGCTTTTTATACTCTCCTCGCCCTTCCATATCACTAAGGATGACTAGTACAGGGCCATACATCATTCTTTATAATTCCTTCATAATTACAAGCTTACTAAAATATCAAAATGGCATATCCCTTGTTGAGGATTCCATTCCATGTTGATATGATCATGACTATCTCTTGGTTCAGAATTGGGTTCTTAAATGCAAGTAGACCTTTGACCAGTTGTCTTTGAAGGTACTTACTGATTAGATATTATTTTCGGGATTAACTGCGTAGTGTAAGTCATTAATCTATGACCCATATCCATGAGTATTAGTCGCAACTGACCAATAATTCTCATGATTTGAATAGTCCACTTAACACTCATTGCATCGGGTGATGCTCACAGGGGTGAAGAAGTGGGATTGAAACCAACGAAATGAATCACATAGCATCAATCATCACTTCCAGGGCTTGCACCTGGTAACCAGGACTTCCCAGGTGGTCACCCATCCCAAGACACCTCTGGCTCAAGTGCGCTTAACTGTGGAGTTTTCCCCACAATCAAGCCCATTTTAGAGAGGTTACGATTTATTCCTCCATTTTGTTTCATAAAATAATGGGCTTATAAAGGTAGATATGAGACTAGCTTTCTGATTCTTTCCGGTGATAAAAGTACATGCGAAACTCTAAAAGATATGTTATTCTTTTTTAAACCAAGATTCTGTCCACACTTTCTGAGACATATTTTCACATAGATGTTAGATAGGTGAATCTTTGGGACTGAACACACTTCACTATACAAGAGCTAGGGAGCTTGGACGACTGTGTCAATCATTCTTCATTGAAATGTCTGTCTGAGGGTTGATTATTTTTGTGTTTTATGCTATGTTTACTGAGTTACTCATCACATGTTACATTGGAATGGGAAATTGATTTAGTGTCTGAATATTTAGAAATTTCTGCATTTATGTCAAGTTTAGATATCCAGATTTCTGCTAGCATTGGCATTTTTAGAAAGATATAGATACTCATCAAGCTGGAGCGAAAGTGGATATGCTAGCTCTCCTTTCTTGTGCAGGAAAGGGGATCTTGTGTGACCGCCCCTGCTCCGGAATGTGACAATTTTGATGTACATTTATATTGATTTATGATGTAATATATGATATATTTTCAAAATAAAAAAGAAAATCAGAATATTTTAAAGCACATTCTTGTTTATGGATGATACATATCAGAAACTATGTACGTTTTGTTGCCATCCTTATACACACTTGCAAACGTGAGCTAAGTCCGGCTCACTTAGTGTGTCCTTGGAGGCACAATGCCTAGGTTCACAGCCCACGCTGTCACTTTGACCGGAACCTCTTCCGTCTAGGCTTAGTCCTAGGGAAGCCAAAGGGGGTAGACCTTAGTTATTAGATGTGTTAGAGTTAAGTTCTAGGAGTTAATTTTAATTTGTTAAGGTTAGAGGGGATTCTAATCCTAAGATGCTAAGACAACCATGCAAGATGCAAGGGTTAACATGAGAAGCAAGCCTTTTCCCTAGGTCAACTAAGACTAGTGCTTAGAAATTGGACAAGGGGTCAACTATGTTCAAGGGTTGTTTATTACAAAAGATTACAAGTTACTTATAGTTTTACAAAAGAATAATTCAATAAAAGAATACCATATACATTTACTTACAATAAAGAGTGTAGAGATACAATTTACACACAGCAAACTAACCAAGTTTATCTTCAATGTGTGCAGGATACAAAGACTAAAGCATCAAGTTATATCATCATTTACACAAGATTATCATCAAAACATTACTTCATCAAAAGATTCCGAAGTTTAAGAGAATTAAACACAACTATTAAGATGAGTATTAGAGACAATCTACACTCTTAATTATTAAGCCCCCCAAGTATTCTATTAGATTTGGTCAAGGGTTTAATAGTTAGGCTTTTCTTAAGATTTACAAAGTTTTATTAGCTTTCACCAAAGCCTCCTCCTCCTGTTGCCAAACAACTGCTGGATGCTCAAGATAGTATGGCAATGAGGCCAACCCTAGCAGAACCAGTGAGCCCTGACAGTAAGAGTACTTCCCGGAGATGACACCCACCTGGAGCGCCACGGGACAGTCCCCTGCCACTACCCTCCGTTGTTTTCCTCAAACCCGTTTTAGATGGTGGAGATGGTGGTCTAAGGTACCCTAAAATAGTCTA
>ML786227.1:247498-263664 GCA_009831015.1 Picea engelmannii | reverse complement strand
AATGAAGAGACACTTCCACACGTGCCAGAATTGTATAAATAAGAGAGGCCAACACCTCATTTAGACACACACTCAGCTCACTCATCTAGTGCGCAAATTTTGAAGGAAGTTGTAATTGTCGGTTGCTGGAAGAAGGAAGAGAGAGAGGCGTGTTTCTCAATGTTGGATATTCTCTGTTGTCTGGGTCATTATCTTGGCATTGTATTGGCTAGGAAGTTTTGCTAGGTTTTCTTCCCCTTGAGGGTTTCCCAGGATAAATGCTTGTGTACTGTTGTGATTGTGTTTCTCTCAGTGATCCTATCTATGCTATTGTTATCCAGTAAATTGAAAGTAACCTAATAATAGCATAAACTTTAACAATCATTAATCAAGTTGTTAGTGGTTGAAGAACTGAGACATCTGAATAAGGATTGGTATTCATTTCCGATTTCGGCCGACATCCCCAGAGACCCCAAAGGAGACATTCCTCTATCTGCGAGGGAAACAACATTCCATATCGCAGGGGCGAGAAAGGAAGATGTCACGGGAAAAGGAAAGGCAAAGGAAATAGAAGACTCGTTGTCCCGTAAGCCAACACCCTGGAAAAGAGGCAGACCAAGGTTGACTAATAAAACTAAGGAGATCCAATTTCCCAGTAAACCACGCACCAAGTCTGTCGCCAAGAGATTTTCCATGCACACCATTCGGCTAGAGCCCGTTGAAGGTGCAAGAAAGGGAATTGATGAAAGGCAGAGGAAGTCAGGTGATGAAAACGTGAATGTTCAGGAGTTGTCGCAACAACTGAAGCGAGTGCAACACGTTATTGCCAAACTTTATCAAGAAAACAGAGAGTTAAGAGGACAGTTGGCATAAAGGACTATTGAAATGCCAACGTCGCAGAGTCGAGCAGGGAATGTAAATTGGCTCAAAAAATAGCTAAGAGAGGCACAAGACGTAATTATCCAACTGCGGGAGGAATAGAGGGTGTCAGAAGAAAGAATCACAGAGCATTTCAAGGAGTGCAAACTGACCATCGATAAAGCTTGCGCATCTCTCGCCAGTGCTCAAGCAAAACTGAAAGGAAACGCAGTTTTGTGGAGACAGGTGAAGAGTCTGAGCAAACATAACTGGTCTCTTAGAAAAACACTCAGAATTTTAAGGTTGCAGGTGAGGCCGGAGGCATGAGTGAGACAACCCCATTTTTTCTTTTTGGATTGTGGCATGGAATCTTTCTCCGCACATATCCTGTTTTCTTACATTACAAATAAGTCTGACGTGGAACCTGCTCAGTGAATATTCATCGCGCAGATGTTGTAAACTTACCTATTGAGGAGGGTAGGTATTAATGAAACACATGCCAGTCTTGGAAGAGATGCATGGTCCCCCCACCGTTGTTGCCACCTGGAGTTGCATGAGTGACCACAACCAGACGTCTTCTACACTAACTCGCCATGTGCATGCTACAACCAATGATCGCGCAACAACAACTAGAGCCTGTCATACAAAGGTGACAGAGTTTCCAACAATACACTTGATTACTCGGTCACCCCTTGAAATAAAACGTTGATTTATCACAATCGAATGATCGAATCTTACTCATGACCGAATGATTGAGAGAAATGTGTCTGTTATGTTATGATTGGGTGCAGTCGGGTTTCTATTTTTGGTAAACTCTATTGAAAGGGTTGTTCGGGGGGAAAGAAATCGAATCCGAGATTCTAGGGGAAAGTAGTTTGAGGCATAGAAGTCCAAGAGGGCGTTAGTTTTCTATATATTGTATCTTTTCTATGTAAGCCGGGTTGGCAACGTAGTGTAAACATAAGACTCTTGAATGTAATCTTTGAATCTGATGGAAATATAATGCAGAGGTCCCAAAGCTTTGATGAAAAGATTCTAATGGTGGTGGTTTGATGTATTGTTATCCTATCTTCGTATGTACTTCTTGTTTCCTGCAAATTCATGTCTCTTTCCTTTGTTTAAATTGGAAATATTTAAGGAGTTTAAAATTCATCGTGCGGTGCTTTAGACTCAGCCATTTAAACTCTGTGTTTTTCTTCCAAGTTAGTTAGAATTCATCTTTAATGGTGCTTTGATTTTCTTTATGTTTTCCTTTCTTCCACCATACACAACGACATTGAAACTGGAAGACCATTTCCTATTTAGCCTTTATCCTCTCAAAGCTTCCCTTACCAATCATTAATTTCTCTCGTTTTCAGGGAGTTGACTCCATAGCCCAAAGTACTACATTTTCCTTGCCAACGAAACCAGAAAACACTTTCTCAAACATATAAATCTAGTCGTCAATCCAAAGTTATTATCTATCAGAGACTAGGTCTCAGAGAGAGCCCCCTCTAGATTGGAAAGGTTGGTTTCCAATCTTAAAGTTGGTTTGTAGGTTACCTTGGTAGGTCGTTTCTCTTCAACCCAACAATTTACCAAGTGTTAACATTTTGGCGCCGTTGTCGGGGAACGAAATTGAAAACTTTCCCTGGGAAAACAACTAATGTTGTAGATTTGATTTCTGAGGGTTACAGTGGATCAGACACCTATATTGGCTGAAACTTATTTTACCCTGTCGAATCCATTGAACAAAATCAATAGCGTAGAGTAGTACGAATACAAAATCCTGGATCCTAAGAAAGTGTACACTAGAGTGAACCCTGATCCAGAGACTGCAACATCTGTGTCTGATCCTGAAAAACTTCTATGCAAAGGAAATGAAAGGATAACGGACCCTGTATGTTACATGGACAAGAACCTATCTTTACCTAAAGATGAGGTAAAAAAAATTGACAACCTTGATTTCGATTTACTATTTGAACAAATTATGTTCAGGTCCAGATTAGACTCCAATTTGAATGAAATAATTTTCGATGAGAAAAAGTTCCATTCTTTGATACTGACTAGCCCCCCGTGGACTGCTGTAATCCCCACTCTGACCATCCAGCCAGTTCAAATCCCTCCTAGAGTCATGGTCGCCAGGTTCGCCCCTCTTGCCTTGCCGACCCATTTACATGATTTTCCTCAGAATTATAATCAGAGAATTAAATTATACAATGCTGAAGGGAATGCTTCAACTCAAAAACACTTATATTGGTTTAATGACTTTGCCGACCTAGAAGAGGTAGATTATGAGGATGAAAAAACGAGATTGTTTGCACAGAGTCTCTCAGGGGAGGTCAGAAAATGGTTCAAAACTCTTCCAACATCGATTGAAACACTTTTTCTTGCCAGGCGGGGTGATAAAAAGAATCCTCTTCAGTTACTAACTCAATACAATAATATAAAAAGATCACCAAATGAAACTGTGCAAGAGTTCTCGACGAGATTCATGAAAATTTATAATTCAATTCCCACAGAAGTCAAACCTCCTCCCAGAATTGCCCAACTTTGATATGATGATTCTTTTGACAGTGACTTTGCCTTGTTGTTAAGGGAAAGAAGATCTAATACATTAGATGATATGATGAGCGACGTAATTGAAGTATAATTGAATCTAATAGCATGATCAGGGAAGAGTAAACATAATCTTGACAGAAGTGGGAAGAAGGTCCAAGGGGAAGCATATCCCTCCACATCTCAATCATCAAACGAGAAATTTGACTTGATGATGAAGACTATGGAAAGACTCGTGGAAAGGATGTCCATGGAAAACAAGCCTGCCACCACGGATCAAAATGATTTTCAGCGTAGAAATCAAAATTTTAGAAGAGCCCCAGTTCCACATATCAGACAAAGAGACCAGAGAGATCAAGGTGATCAACAGATAAAACTTCCTTTCCAAAAAAACTATGCAAACGAAGATTTTGATCAAATAATCCAAGACCAAATGCATTGTTGCAACGATACATAAACACACGTGTTCTTAACAAATGAGAGCATGATCAATTTATGGATGTGAATGACGAGTCGATGCAGGAGAATGATGATATGTTGTCATTGAGAACAAAAGAGTTTAGGAAAGGATACCACAATGCTATCATGCAGTTTCAGAAGCAGTATAACCTCATAAGTAAAAAGGCGCCTGCAGAGCTTCCAAGGGTGTATCCTACAAGGGAACTTCAGACAAATGCCCCTTCTTCAAGCCAACCGAAGAAAGATAATTCAAAAAGGGATGTAATGGAGAAAGAAAAATCAAAGGAAGAACCCCCAAAGAAAACACCTAAGGCAAGAAAGGAAACATTCATCAAAGAGGTAGAAAAAGCTTCGTCTCCTTTTAATTTTGAAAGCAAAATAGCCAAAATCAAAATCTATGTCCCGTTTAATGAGCTAATCAAGAATGGAGAATAAATAAATCATATCATTAAAATGATAAAGATGGAAGAAGCCCCTGACATCTTGAACGTACAAGACGACCACCCTGCCATCTTGTTTGGACCGCACGTGGAAGAGAGTGGTGATGCTGATGATGTTCCTCCTTTCTATGTTAGCCTTAAAATGAATGAAATGACCTTACATAATGTCATGCTAGATTTAGGCGCATCACATAATCTCATGCCCAAGGTGGTCATGGATGAGTTAGGCCTAGACATTACAAGACCTTATTAAGATCTTTTCTCTTTTGACTCAAGGAAGGTGAAATGCTTAGGTTTGATCAAAGATTTGGTCGTATCATTGTCTCAAATCCCATCGAAAAATTTGGTCATGGACGTGGTGGTTGCCGACATCCCTCCAAAATTTGGCAAGTTGTTATCTAGATCTTGAGCTGCAAAATTAAAGGGAACCTTGCAAATGGACATGCCGTATGCTACTATCCCTGTTTTTGGCCAAGAAAGCAGGATGTATAGAGAAGCGCTACTCAAGTACATGGTGAGTAGCAAAACTCAACCAAATAATCATCCTATTTACTCTGTTGACACCGAAGTTGGCTTTTATATTTTTTATAATAACTTGAGTTTTGAAGAGGGGAAGCCAACAATTTTCATGGATGTCAAAGACAAAATTGAGCATCAAACATAGGAAATTACAAATCAAAAAAACAATGTAGAAGATGAAATGTGGAATATGATTTTTGACGGTGCTGCTAGCAGGGAAGGGGCTGGAGCCGGTGTGTGGATTAACCCTCCCAAGGTGGGTGCAAAACTCTGTTCTTACAAACTCGCTTTCGATTGTACCAATAATATGGCCGAATATGAGCCACTGATTTTGGGTTTGAAGACTTTAAAGGAATTTGGTGCTAGAAGGATAGATGTACATGGGGATTTCGGGCTCATCATTAACCAGGTAAAGGGTATATATTAGTCCAGGCATCCTAGATTGAGAGCATATAGAAATTTAGTGCTTGATCTCCTTGAAGAGTTTTCATAACCAGGTAAAGGGTATATATTAGTCCAGGCATCCTAGATTGAGAGAATATAGAAATTTAGTGCTTGATCTCCTTGAAGAGTTTTCAGAATATAATTTATCAATGATTCCTAGGGGGAAAAATCAAATTGCAGACGCTTTGGCCACTTCAGCTTCAGTTTTCAAAATTTCAATTTTTCCTAATAAAAAGTATGAAATTGAAGTCAAACATAGGCCAACAGTACCTGATAACATTAAATATTTTCAAGTGTTTGAAGACGACAAACAAGTGGAAATATTCCTTCAAATGAGTGATGAATTTGCTAATGTAAATATTGATGATGAGTGTTGTTGTGAACTAAATGAAGACGTAGTTGTGTTCAACAATAATGACCTTTTTCAGAATCAAATAGTTGGAAGAGATATAGTGCAGCTGAAAAATAACATTATTGCCAAAGGCTTGGTCCCATTGGAAAAGCTTTTTGACGAAAATGATGTAGCCAGAAATCCTAAAATCAATGCGAACGATGAAGATATAGAAGATTGCAACATTGGAACTCAAGAAGATCCCAAGATTATCAGAGTTTAAAAAACGCTTAGTCCAGAAATCAAATAGAGGTATATCAGCCTTATGAAAGACTTCCCTGATGTCTTTGCATGGAGTTATGAAGATTTGAAGGTCTATGACACTAAGGTAATTCAACATGTAATTTTCATCAAGGATGATCAGAAACCTTTCAAGCAAAAGTTAAGACGAATCAACCCTCTACTATTGCCATTGATTTAAAAAGAGGTAAGGAAATTGTTTGATGCCAAGATTATTGTGTCCTTAAGATTTTCCAAGTGGGTGGCTAACCTTGTGCCTGTCAGGAAGAAAAGTTGTGAGATATGATTATGTGTATACTTTCAGAATCTAAAGAGGGTGTCTCTCAAAGACAACTATCCACTTCCTAAGATGGATTACATCCTGCAGAAGGTGGTGGGATCTCAGAAGATGTCAATGCTTGACGGTTTTTCTGGATACAACTAGATTATGGTGCACCCTGATGACCGAGAGAAGACAACTTTTACAACACATTGGGGTACTTTCATGTATGCAAAAATGCCTTTTGGGCTTATGAATGTTGGATCGACTTTCCAAAGGACCATGGACATAGCCTTTGCCGATGAGAAGGATAAATTTATTGTGATTTACTTGGATGATATCACTGTGTTTTCATATTCTGATGATCAACATCTCGAACATCTAAGAAAGGTTTTCTAGAAATGTAGAAAGTTTGACATCACGTTAAATCCAAAAAAATCAAACTTTAGAATGCAATAAGGAAAATTGCTTGGACACATCATTTCAAAATAAGGCATTAAAATAGACCCCAACATAGTGGAAGGAATTCTAAGGATCTTCACTCCTAGGAGCAAGAAAGAGGTACTGTCTTTCCTAGGAAAGGTAAATTTTCTGAGGAGGTTCATTCCCAACTTGGCGGAGATCATAAAGCATATCAAAAATATGCTCAGGAAAGGAAATGAAATAAAATGGACTCTTGAAGCTAGGAAGATGTTTGAAGATATTAAAGTGGTGCTAATCAAATCTCTAGTGTTAGCCAACCCGGATTTTGCAAAGGATTTTATCTTATTTTCCTTTGCCTTAGAACACACCATTGTCAACGTTTTGTTGCAAAAGGATGAGCAGAACTTTGAAAATCCCATAGCTTATTTCAACAAGACATTGAGAGACTCCCCACTAAGGTATGACATCATGGAAACCAAGCATATGCCTTGGTGAAGGCCTTTAAATAATTCATAACTTATATATTGCATTCCCATGTCATTGCTTATGTGCCTAACAATTCTGTAAAGGATATTCTGACTCAACCTGATCCTGAAAGGAGAAGGGGCAAATGGATCTCAACAATATTGGAGTATGATCTCGAAATCAAGCCTACAAAGATGATTAAGGGTCAAGGGCTCACAAAATTAATGGCGCAGTCAAATTGGGATGTTTTGGGAATCAATTTTATTGTTGATTTGTCGGAAAATCCACGAGAAGAAGCAGTCCCACAGATATCCTTGGAGTTCATTGATTCTCCTTGGTATGCTGATGTTATTTACATATTAATAAACTTTTAGGCTCCTCCCGGATTGAGCAAAACCAAAGCCAGGTTCTTGAAGTTGAGAGAAGCAAAGTTTTACATTCTGGACAATTCTCTGTATTGGAAAGATTCGGGTGGGATCTTACTAAATTGTTTGCTGGAGGAAGATATGAAAAGGGCTATTAAAGAGTTTCACAAAGGAGACTGTGGGGGACATCATTATTGGAAGACCATTGCGCACAAAATATTGATGGCAAGATTCTATTGGCCTAGTATTTTTTTTTATGTATACAAGGAAGTCTCCAGCTGCCATGAATGTTAGATCTTCGATGGGAAAAGAAAGCTGCAACCCCTACCTTTAAAACCTATCTCTGTTGAAGCACCGTTTATGCAATTGGGTCTTGATTTTATAGGAAAAATTCATCTGCCATCTTCAACTCAACATAGGTGGATACTGATGGCCATGGACTACTTCGCCAAATGGATTGAAGTGGTCCCCACAAGGCAAGCTACTGATATTGTCATTATTCAATTTTTAGAGAGTAATATATTGTCTAGATTTGGTTGTCCATTCAATATCCTCACTGACAATGCAACGGCATTCAAGTCTAAGAAGATGGAGAAATTCTTCAGTGCCTATAACATAACTCTAGGCCATTCCACAACTTATTACCCACATGGTAATGAATTGGCAGAGTCATCTACCAAAATTTTGATCATGATTATTAAGAATATTTTGCAGGAAAACAAGAAAGCTTGGCACAAAAATCTTATCTATGCATTATGGGATGAAAAAATCACCACTAAAAATTCCATCTCCACATCATCTTTCCATATTGTATATGGTACAGAGGTCGTTTTTCCCACCACATTGGGATTTCCAGTGAGGAGACTCCTGCAAGAGAAAGAAGCTGAACCAAACAAAGCTCTAAGGAGAACAAACCAATTGGTCCATGCACAACAAATGAGAGAACACGTCTTCAATAAATCACAACTACACCAAGATAGAATGAAAAGAATTTTCGATAGACACCAAAGAAAAGGATTTCAAGGTGAATGATTTGGTATTAAAGTGGGACGCGAGAAATGAAGATAGAGGGAGGCATGGGAAGTTTGATCATATTTGGATGGGGCCATTCATGATTTCCGCGTACCTTGGGAACAATGCCTATTCGCTGTAAGAGATTAATGAAGATCTCACTGGTGGGGGGCATGTGAATGGCAGGTTTCTCAAACATTATCTTGTTTAGAAATTTTTTTTAGTCTTTTCATGTCATTGTAAATAACCATTTTTATTTTCAGAGAAAGCGTTTCGAGTCAGTAGTCAGCATAAAATTGAAGCCTGAAGTGAAGGCCCTAAGTTTATGTTGAGTTTAGTCATAACTGTGTCAAGAAGGTCTGGAATGAGTCTGTTTCGTCATTTTAGAGTCTTTGAGTCAAATAAAACCTAATGGTCAGGCACCTGGTCTGTTGTTCTTTGCCACTTCACTGGAAGGATGACATCCCCACTGGATCTAGATGTTATCACCGTGATTTTTGCAGTTAGAGTTAATTCTAGATGAGTCGTAGTTCGTGCGTCAAAGCGTGTGAGGTCAGTGACTGGATAACGAATGGGTCGAAATTAGCAAGTAGCGGATCTGGCCCTTAGAGTCGGGAAAGGGCGTAATGATTAGTCATGTGTGATTTGTAAAGGTCCCTTTCCCTTAATATCGAGTCGTGTCAAAAAAGGGGAATTTACGTGCCAAAAATCGAGGCAAGTGGTTGGGATAAAGGTCACGTCGAAAGATATGATGAACATCATAACCTAATCATGAAGTCAAAAAGGTTAAAAATCATGACACTCCTATTATTTGTACTTTTCTGCTCTTATCATTTGTACTTTGCACACTTCAAAGTGTACCTGTCGCACGAGTTTGCTGCACAAATCTTCAACCTACTTTCAAACTTCTCGTCGCCATAGATTTATTGTCCTCTTCCATGATTCGATTCATTATCCGTTCAAGTATAAATACTGGTCACCCTGCATGCCTCTCCTTTACTTTTCGAATTTGTGCGTTGTCCATGGTTTTTTCTACAATCTCTAGAGCCCTTCGCTGTGTGAAAGTTGATTTCCATTGGTCTTATTGTAAGTCTGTCGATTTGATTCTACCACGTCTCCTCCATTGTTTTCAGTCATTGCTTAAATTCTTTGGAGATCATTGCAGATTAGCGTTTTGGACAAATGTTTTCTTCTCGCAGTCAACCTTTTCCTTTGGAATTTCCTCCTGTCGTGTCAACCTTCTCACTGCGCCGAAATTTTCTGTCTCGTGACAAGTCTCTTTGTACGTTGATACCGTGCCCAGTTCTTCCACTGCGCCGGAATTTTCCGTCGCAATTCCCCACCGCGACAAGTCTCCCATTGTTGTTTGCCACCACGCCGACTTTCCCCACCGTGCTGAAATTTTCCGTCGCACCTTACTGTCGTGCCATGAACTCCTGTGGCTAGGTTTTTGTTTGTTGCGCAAAGATTATGTTACTTCCTTTCTTGCAGTTTCTGCGAAGTTCGTCATTCTTATTTTTTGTGCAGAGAGGGTGTTACATCTCATTACCACGTGCGTGAGATAAATATATACTAGCTTCATGGCAGTGTCCCAAAGCATAAGAAAGAAGGCGAGAAGTGGCAGGGCCGTGAGGTCTGAGTCTCAGGACTTGGAGTTAATAAATGAAGACCCGAAAATCATGACGTCTTCTGAACAAGCGAAATGTATGTGCTTTTGCGAAAATATCAAAGGGTATAATGCGAAGATGGATGAACAATTCACCCTCAATTTTACTGGTGTCAGTGCGACCATTGAGGGAATCACCTTCCGAGTGACAGAGAAAAATTTGTTAGCTACGACGGAGATCCCTCCGTGTGGAGAAAAACGGTTTAAAGGCATGCCTTTAGACATTTTGTGCTATAAAGACTTCATCAAGCCCGACTGTCTAAATGAGAAAATTGGAGCCGACATTCCAAGCCAGTATCTCTCGGAGCCTTTCGAAAATCTTCTAAACGTAATCAGAAGATATTTCACCTGTGAAGGAAGGTTTCACAGGGTGTACCCATATCACATTAGGTTGTTGATGCACTTCACATGGAAAAAACCTTTGAATCTACCTTTCTTCTTGTATCGAAGCTTGGAAAAGATGGTAGACAACGTCCATGCCAAGCTTGACCAATCGACGAACAATTTATTCCATTTTTCATTAGTCAAGCTGTTAGTAGTAGAAGAATTAAGACATCTGAACAAGGACTGAGATTCATTTATGATTTCGGCTGACATCCCCAGAGACCCCAAAGGAGACATTCCTCTATCTGCGAGGGAAACACCATTCCATAGAGTAGGGGCGAGAAATGAAGATGTCATGGGAAAAGGAAAGGCCGAGAAGGAAATAGAAGACTTGTCGCCTCGTCAACCAACACCTCGGAAAAGAGGTAGGCCAAGGTTGACTAATAAAACTGAGGAGATCCAAGCTCCCAGTAAACCGCGCACCAAGTCTGTTGCCAAGAGATTTCCCATGTGCACCGTTCGGCTAGAGCCTATTGAAGGTGCAAGCAAGGGAATTGATGAAAGGCAGAGGAAGTCAGGTGATGAAAACATGAATGTTCAAGAGTTGTTGCAGCAGTTGAAGCGAGTGCAACACGCTATTGCCAAACTTTATCAAGAAAGCAAAGTTGAGAAGACAACTGGGAGAAAGTACTAATGAAACGCCAATGTTACAAAGTCGAGCAGGGAATGTAAATTGGCTCAAAAAACAACTCAGAGAGGCACAAGACATAATTATTGAGCTACGGGAGAAACATAGGGTGTCAGAAGAAAGAATCACAGATCATTTCAAGGAGTGCAGACTGACTATTGATAACGCCTGCGTAGCTCTCGCCAGTGCTCAAACAAAACTGAAAGGAAACACAGTTTTGTGGAGACAGGTGAAGAGTTTGAGCAAACATAACTGGTCTCTTAGAAAAAAACTTAGAATTTTAAGGTTGCAAGTGAGGCCGGAGGCATGAGTGAAACAACCCCATTTTGTCTTTTTGGATTGTGGCATGGAATCTTTCTCCGTGCATATCCGGTTTTCTTGCGTTAACAAGAAGTCTGACGCGGCAGCTGTGTAATAAATATTCGTTGCGCATATGTTGTAAACTTACCTAGTGAGGAGGGTAGGTATAAATGAAACACATTCCAGTCTTAGAAGAGATGTGCGAGTGACCGCAAACAGACGTCTTCTACACTAATGCACCACGTGCATGCTACAACTAGTGATCATGCAACAAAAACCAGAGCCCATCATACAAAGGTGATAGAGTTTCCAACAATATGCTCAATTACTCGTGCATCCCTTGAAATAAAATGTTGATTTATCACAACCTGATTATCGAATCTTACTCATGACCGAATGATTGAGACAAATGTGTCGGTTATGTTATGATTGGGTGCAGTTGGGTTTCTATTTTTGGTAAACTCTATTGAAAGGGTTTTCCGGGGGGAAAGTAATCGAATGCGAGATTCTAGGGGAAAGTAGTTTGAGGCATAACATCTCGAGAGGGTGTTAGTTTTCTATATATTGTATCATTTCGATGTAAGCCGGGTTGGCAACATAGTGTAGAAATATGACTCTTGAATGTAATCTTTGAATCTGATGGAAATATAATGTAGAGGTCCTGAAGCTTTGATGAAAATATTCTAATGGTTGTGGTTTGATGTATTGTTATCCTATCTTCATATGTACTTCTTTTTTCCTGCAAATTCATGCATGTTTCCTTTGTTTAAATTGGAAATATTTAAGGAGTTTAAAATTCATCGCGCGATGCTTTAGACTCAACCATTTAAACTTTGTGTTTTTCTTCCAAGTAAGTTAGAATTCATCTTTAATGGTGCTCTGATTTTATTTATGTTTTCCTTTCTTTCGCCATACACAACGACATTGAAACTGAAAGACCATTTCCTATTTATCCTTTATCCTCTCAAAGATTCCCTTACCAGTCATTGATTTCTCTTGTTTTCATGGGGTTGATTCCATAGCCCAAAGTACTACATTTTCCTTGCCAGCGAAACCAAAAAACACTTTCTCAAACATATAAATCTAGCTGTCAATCCAAAGTTATTATCTATCAGAGACTAGGTCTTAGAGAGAGCCCTCTCTAGATTGGAAAGGCTAGTTTCCAGTCTGAAAGTTGGTTTGTAGGTTACCTCGGTAGGTAGTTTCTCTTCAGCCCAAAAATTTACCAAGTGCTAACATATTTAACAATCTCAACCCTAATCTCTTCTTATTGGGACACATTTTCTCTCCTACAAAGACTTCCAGTAGCAAACTAATGACATTTTTTGCGAAAACTCTAATAGTCCATGAAAATAATAAAGAGATTAAGAAACCTCAATCTGAACCAATGCCCTTCTTCCAATCCTCCAAAGATGTTCCATGAAGTACCTGGAGGGTAAATTTCTATCTTCCAACCATGCCTTTTCACGAGTGAGAATGATCTTTTATACTGTTCACCCCAACCACTGCCCCATAAAATATTATTTCTTTAAAAGGCCTTATAATCCTTTGAATGTGGAGTGCATCTCACTATTTTCCTTTTGATTGGATAAAATGCTTTGAATAGGTCCACATTTCCACTTATCATATTTATATATCATGAAATCCTTTTAAAACGTTCATTTATTCTTAATTTGAAGGTTTGACCATGTCAACAATGCTACATGGATTCTCTTAATGCAAAGAGATTTTCTCCAAATATTTAGAAATTGTCTTAAACTAAATGTTTTCATCCCAAATCCCTCCTCAAAGGTGAAACATGCCTTCAAATATGTAGAAGTACATTAAATAATGTGTTCTCAACCCCAAGGCACCTAAAAGATGAAATATGCCTCCATATATGTGAAACTTGCTTTGAACAATATGTCTTTACCCCCAAAAGTCCTCTTTAAAGGTGAAATACACCTCCAAATATGTGGAAGCTCCTCCATTATGGATTTTTTCACTCTTTTCCTTCAACATACCCTAACCATCTCCTTGAAGAGGGTGTTCAACATTAAGTGGGATTTTGACCATGCCAAGTGCAATTTTAGTGCCACATGGCACCTTTTCAAGTAGGGTGTTTTTCCTTTGGTCTCTTTCCTGTTGAAATAATGTAATTGCAAAGAGTATTATTATTATTATTTGATATATTATTCATTGGATCAATCCCCATTGACGATTGATCATGTCAGCTATTGTAATAGGACCAAATCCCCTTTTGCGGATTGGTCAAATGATAATTATAATAGGCAGAATAAAAAGTCGGCCCCAACAGATATTTAAGAGGCCCAAGAATATAATTAAGGTGGTTATAACCACCTAGTGGGAGAAGTCGGCCCTGCCAGTGAAGAGACACTTCACACGTGCCAGTCTAATATAAATAAGGAGGCTAGCGCCTCACTTAGACACAAAACTCACTTGCTCATTTCGTGAGACAAGTTTCGGATCTGCTGTTAGAGAAGAAGGAGAGAGAGTGGCGCATATCTGGGAGAGGACTTTCTGTATTAGTTTAAGAGATCTCTTGGCATTGTATTGGCTATCTATATCAAGGAAGTTTTGTTGGGTTTTCTTCCCCTAGAGGGTTTCCCAGGATAAATGTTGTTTCTCTTGTGATTGTGTATTTCTTAGTGATCTTGGATTATGCTATTTTTATCTAATATGCAAAGAACTATAATAATGGCTTAAACATTAACATGGTATCAGAGCCAAGCTGAAGGAAGCATCTTTCACAAGTAAAAAACGTCACTATTGTCGTACATGAAAATTAGGGCTTTTTGATGGTGAAGCTTTTCAGCCCCAAAACCATCTAGAAAAGTGTGCCCCCCCTTAAGGATCACTTTGGCACTCTCAGCGCACCTTTTCAATGGTTGGATCTTCCGGAAAGTGAAACCCTAGTTTCACAAAGTACCAGAAGTACCAGAAAACCAGTGTACCAGAGTACCAAAGGTACCAGAAGCACCAGTGCATAAATCCACAGATCAAATTTGGAGGAGAAAAATTTGGATTTTCTCATATCCAAACACACCAGGCTACTCGCCTCAGCCAAGCGCACCTCCTGGTAAGTTCAAATTTTGATTTTGAGCACTTTCATTTTTGGTCATTTTCCTAGCTCTAGGTAAAAATGTCTGCAAGTGTTAAGCTTGTTGACAAACTAGAAGGAGTGGAAAACTTTCGTGCCTGGAAGTATAGTATTGGCCTCATTCTTGTAGAGAATGACCTAGCAAGATTCGTCAAAGAAGAAGTCCCAGAACCCTCTGATGCTGCAGAAAAGGCAAAGCATCAAAATGACACAATAAGGGCCAAAACAATCATTGCAGATTCAATCAAAGGCCACCTGATTCCTTATGTGTCATCTAAGAAGACTCCGAAATAAATGTTTGATGCCTTGACCAAACTATATGAAGGGAAGAACATAAACCGGAAGATGAATCTAAGAACTCAACTAAAGAATACAAGGATGCAGAAAGGAGAAATGATTCAGGAATATTTCTCCAGAATCTCATAATTCAAAGAACAACTAGAAGCTATTGGAGATACCATAGACAAAGAAGAACTCATAATGAAGGCCCTAAATGGTCTCACAAGACCTTGGGATGCATTCACCCAAACGATATGTGCCAGAATGGAGAAACTGAAGTTTGATAGTCTATGGGAAGAATGCATCCAAGAAGAAACAAGAGTAGCGAATCGTGAAGCGTTACTAGCAAGAGATGATGATCAAGCCCTAGATACTCACACCAAAGGAGGAAGGAAGAAACCCTACTTCCAAAAGGAGACTCATAAAGAGCCTCAATAGTCAAACAAATTCAATCATAACGAATCTCATCCAAGGAGATTTCAGAAGAAAGGACAACGAAAGGAAAGGGACTACTCATCTGTACAATGCTATCATTGTGACAAGATGGGACACATTGCGAAGTTTTGTCCAACGAGACGAGAATAATACAAGAGAAAACATAAGAGGCTTCATGCCCATGTAGTCGAAGATGAAGAGCCACCCGCAAAGATGATAAGAGAGCAAATCAAAGACCATGTCTTGATCTCGGCCCTTTCAGGATCTGTAACACCCGGAGAGGACACTTGGCTCATTGATAGTGGTGCATCCAAGCACATGACGGAACAAAGAAACATTCTCTCTTGCATCTTAGAAAAGAAGTTTTCTCATAAAGTGACACTTGGAGATGATTACCAATATCCCATCAAGGGAGTGGGAGAATCAAACCATAAACTGAATTAAGGGAATTCACTAAAAATGAAGGACGTACTATATGTACCAGGCTTGAAGAAGAACATACTCTCCATTTCATATTTAGAAAAGAAAGACTTCAGAGTTGCCTTTATAGATGGAGAAGTTCTTATGTGGGCTAAAGGATAAACCTTAAATGAAGCAATCATCATTGGAAGTGAAGAAAATGGCTTGTATAAACTAAAGGGTCACTCAAAGGTTGCCATGACTCACGCCATTGAAAACTCATGTGAACTTTGGCATAGAAGGTTATCCCACATCAACTACAAGGCACTACCATACATATGCAAAGAAGTCACAGGTTTACCATAACTCAAAGGTGACCATAAAGACATATGCAATGGATGTGCACAAGGGAAGAACATCAAGAACCCGTTTCCAAAGAGGGACAACAAGACAAAAGGAGTCCTAGAACTCATTCATTCAGATGTATGTGGCCCAATGCCAGCATCCTCCATTAGCGGTGGTGACCACCTATTTAGCTAGGGGTCAACTCATGTACCATGAAGTATTTATCTATGTTGAAGACA
>ML786227.1:166425-200768 GCA_009831015.1 Picea engelmannii | reverse complement strand
TTAATCTTTGCTTCAAATAAATTATAAGTGATAGCTCTAAAGAAGCTACTGTGATGATTGTTCATGCTATTGCTTTATATTATCAAGAAGGATATTATTCTTGCTTGTTGTTTTGTTGACCTTGCTCCAGGTCACATGAGGAAGCTATAGCGAAGGTTGCAGAAGGAAACGTGTTAAAGGAGAGATCATAAATGAAGCAATCATTAGTGGAAAAGAAGAAGGTGGGTCACTTAGAAGCTGCCATGACCCACGCTATTGAAGAATCCATGCGAACTCTAGAAGATTAGCTCAAATCAACTACAAGGCGCCACCATACATATGCAAAGTTGTCACAAGTTTACCAGAACTCAAGGTTGATCAAGAAGGCATATGCAATGGACGTGCGCAAGGGAAGAGTATCAAGAACCCTTTTCCAAAGAGGGGAAGCAAAGCAGAAGGATTACTAGAACTCATTCATTCAGACGTGTGTGGACCAATGCCATCATCCTCCATTAATGGGTATGTATTCTATGTATCATTCATTAATGATTATTCTTGTAAAAGACCTGGATATATTTGAAGTGTTCAACAAGATCAAGGAATTCAAAGCCTTGATAAGAGAACCCTTCTGTAAGGAATATTAAGATACTCAGGTCAGATAATGGAGGAGAATATACCTCAAAAGAGTTCGTGAAATTATGCAAAGATGTTGGGATCAAGATCCCCAAAAAAATGGTGTAGCTGAACGAAAGAACAGAACCATGCTGGAAGCTGTGAAGATCAAGATCTTCCTATGTGCTTATGGGAAGAAGTAACAATGAAAATTGTTTATGTGCAGAACAAATTATCCCATAGTGCACTTGGGTTCAAGACCCCAGAAGAAATGTTCACCGGAAAGAAGCCAGAGGTAAGCCATCTCAAAATATTTTGCTGTCCAATGTTTATTCATATACCGAAAGAGAAAAGAAACAAGATGGAACCCTCCGGAAAGAAGGGAATATTTGTGGGATACTGTGAGGTATCCAAGGCCTTCAGAATCTACATACCTAGTCACTGCCATATTGAGATCAGTAGGGACGTGACCTTTGATGAATAAGTAACACTTAAGAAATCGAGAAAATGCCAGCTTGAAGAAGTATACGAAGAGGAACCTGTAAATCCTAGGACTACAGAATCCGTGAGGGAAGTTCCCTGAGCTGCAGAACCTGTAATGAAAGACATAACTTCCCTTGATGAGGAGACTCCTGAAGATCATGATATAACAGAAGTTCAAGAACCTCCTCATATGAATTTCTCCCATAAAAGAAATCCTGCTTGGGCAAGAGAGCTTATACAAGATGGAGAGAAGTATGGTGTTCCAGAAGGAACCACGAGACAGGTGAAAAGACCAAAGCCATTTTGTGCATACCAAGAAGTCCGCGTCCATGTGAGGGACCTTTAGTATCGGCGCTGTCGTCAACAACTCTTTAAGCCTCCGAAATGCTTCTGCGCATTTCTCGGTCCAAACGAACTTCTTGTTTTTCTTCTGCAATTCTGTGATCGGATTTGCTATCTTCGAAAATCCCTCGACAAACTGTCGATAGTATCCTGCTAAACCCATAAATCTACACACTTCCGTGACATTCGTCAGCGCAAGCCATTCCATAATAGCCTTTACCTTGGCTGGATCCACGACGATACCTTCGCCAGAGATGACATGCCCTAAGTAGTGAATCCTCGATTGATAAAAAGAGCATTTGGACAACTTCCCGTACAATTTGTTCCCTCGCAGACACTATAGTAATAAGCGCAAGTGCTCGTCATGCTCCTCAGTCGTACGAGAGTAAATCAAGATATCGTCAATGAATACTTGGATGAACTTGTCCAAGTATTCGCAGAACAC
Organism: Picea engelmannii; assembly: GCA_009831015.1. Lineage (NCBI taxonomy): Eukaryota > Viridiplantae > Streptophyta > Pinopsida > Pinales > Pinaceae > Picea > Picea engelmannii. Next base: position 198,907 of record ML786227.1, on the reverse strand, counting down.
CCCATTCATCAAACTCATAAATACCCCTGAGGCGTTTGTCAGTCCAAACGGTAAAATAGTAAACTTGTAATGTCCAAATCTCATCTTAAAGGCGGTCTTAGGGACGTCATCCTCCTTAATCCACACTGGTGATACCCTGATTGCAAATCGATCTTGGAGAACACCATCGCACCCTTCATTTGATCGAACAGATCATCAATTCTCGGCAAGGGATACTGATTCTTGATCGTGGCCTTGTTCCGTTGATGGTAGTCGATGCAAAGCCTCCACGATCCGTCCTTCTTTCATATGAAAATAACCGGTGCACCCCATGGTGACACACTAGGACGTATCAGTCCCAGGTCCAACAACTCCTTTAGTTGCATTTTCAACTCTTGTAACTCCGGGGTCAACATCCGAAAAGGCGTTCTTGCTATCGGTTCAGTCCCCAGTTTTAGGTCTATGGTAAACTCCAACTCTCTCTTCGGCGGCATCCCAGGTAAATCCTCCGGAAACACGTCCTCAAAATCTCTCACCACTGGAAGGTGTTCTAGACCTTCCGCTACTCCCTTCTTGTTTAACGCAAGGATCGCATAAATCTTGCACCCCTTGCGCATACTCTTCCATAGCTGTAAGGAAGAAATGAACCTTAGGGAAACTCCCTAGTTCCGGCCTACAATCAGACGCCTCTGTCCCTCATCATTGACCAAGCTAAACCGTTTAGTCATACATTTGAGTATCGCCTCATGCGACTCCAACCAGTCCATACCAATCACGACATCATAAGATCCTAATATCGTGATGTACAGGTTGGCCCTCATGAAAAACTCTCCCAGGTTAAGGGCACAGCCTGTAAACTTTCCTCCAACCTTCTGTTTGGATCCCAAAACCATCTCTACGAAGCTAAACTCGTCTTGTTCCATTGCCTTTTGCCTTAATCCTTTTTAGTGTTGCACCAGAAATAAAACTCTCGGTAGCACCGGGATCAATCAAAATACTAAGGGTCTGGTCAGCGATAGTACCTGTCGTCTCGAGCACAATCGACTGGTGCTCTGCCTGGCAGTTATTCATCGCTGCATGAATTCGATGGGCCTTGCCCATATCTCCCACTGTAGTGGGTTTGGCTAATCCGGACGCTCTGGTCCTCTCCACAGGACAGTCGCGCTGGTAGTGTGGCTCCCCACACGTCCAACACCCCTTCTTCAGCCCAGTAGTCATGGTACCCAAAGTAGAAGATGACGGCCCACCGGCTTGGAACCCTGGTCTATTCTACTGAACAGGCCTAAACTGCTGCTGCTGCAGGCGATGCTGTGGTCCCCGATAAGGTGTCTGTTGCTGAGGCGGCGGTCGCCAGGGTGTGGTGAAAGTGGATCCCCTCTGGAAGCCATGATATCCCGGTGTATGTCTCGCTGGTGTCTGGTGCTATTGTGTTCCAGATGAAACCTACTCTTCTAGTCTCGCTGGAGTCTTGGTCTGACCCCCACTGATAAGATCCTCCTCTGCTATGAGGGCCTTCTGGATGACATCGTGCAAGGTTTGAGGCATCAAAATCCTAACCTTTGCACGCAGGCTTCCATTAAGGCCGAACACGAACCAGTTGACCTTAAGTTTCTTTGTGTTAAGGTGCGGAGCATACCAGAGCATCTCCATAAAATGTGCCTCGTACTCAGGCATCGTACGACCTCCCTATCGTAAGGCGTTGAACTCATTGAGCTGACACTCAATGAATTCCTCTGAAAGGTACCTCTCTCAGAACCCTTCCTCAAACAGTTCCCATGACACGTCTTCGACGGCCATGTTCAGCTGCGGTAGGAGCGTCTTCCACCATAGAAGAGCGCTCCCCTTCAGTTGAAAGACCACCATGTGGACCTTCATGTTGGAGGTATAATCGCGAAGTGCGAAGCACATCGCCATGTTCTCCAACCATTCCTCGACGGCTGTGCCATACGGGGCACCAAAGAACTCGGGAAATTTGACCTTCTCGAGTTCACGGTGAATGCTACCAGTAACGGCCGGTGCACACGACAGAACCTCAGTGGGTGCTGGCACCCTGGCCTCATCTCTGTCCAAATGGCTGATTAGTGCCTCAAACATGCGCTGAAAGGATCTCATCATTCTGATTACATCACCAACTGCTATCTTCTCCTGCCTGAGAACCTGCTCATCTCCCTGGGGGTTAGACCCCTCAGGTGTGGATGCTATTGGAGGTGTCACGCCTCCTCCTCTAGCACCCCATCGTTTGCCTCTGTGGCGTCCTCTAACCATGATTACCTGCACACACACAAGTCCACTGAATTAGCATCAGTATAATCAATTCATAACACTGAAAGTCGTAGTGATCCCAAGTCACGGGTTGAACCCTCTCTGATACCATATGTAACGACCTCCTCGTTACGCCGACAAACCTCTTATAACAAGTGAATTTTTTTTTTTTTTTTTTGTGTGTACAAGGGTAACAAGACATTATACTCTGTGCCACCACATGATGACGCATCATGACGCATGCAACTGCGATATCAACATAAATATCTAGGACGCACATCAACATCTGCCAGTAAAGAACAACAATCAACCAACCAAATAAAAAGATTGACTACCCACCCGTCCTACCCTGCAATGGTTAGGACCTCCAAGACACATAAGCAACACTCAAGCCCAGGTTCCCATCGATTTTAACCATTTAAGGTCTCAGGGTTGGCGACTGTTATGAGGAACATGGAGGTGTCTACATCTCGCCCGACATAAGCACACCAAGCCTACTAAGCTAATGACAAGGACATAACCATGAAGATCGCAATCAACTAGGTTAACTACCTTAAGGCAATTTGCAAAAGTGAATCACTATTAACCCCTTTAATTACTTAATATTATTACAATAATGCTTGGGAAGTTTACCTTCATTCTAATTTTCACTATAATGACAATTAATATAAAGCGAGTAAAGGCAATTTACATAGTCTAATCCAACCTCCAATATGACCCCAACTTCACATGTCTAAAGTGCATAAAGACATTAAGGTGAAATCTAAATTAGTCCTAGAACCAACTCAATTGCGCAATTTTAAACTTACAAGTGTCATCATCGTACCATCTAAATCAACCGGCCTTAAAATAATAATGTTTGCTAAGAGTATTTTGTTTTCAGGTCCACTAATACATAAAACTATGTCCCCAAAGTAGATTAGGTACATCATATCCACCTTTATCCAAATTTCTCTTCCCATGATATAATACTAATAATTTATTATTATTAATAAAGGCACTTCATTGTTTAATATGGTGATTATTAAAGCTTAACCATCTCCTAAACCTATGAGGATGTCTAAACCAAGTTTCTAAAGTAATCATTCTCTTCATCCACTCTTGGACAATAAAGGTCTACCCTATGATGGTTCATGAACAATATTGGTTCACCACATAGTATAAAAGAAGGATAAAATTTAATGAAGGATATTATTATTTAAAAGAAAAGAAATAAAAAGGGAAACTAAATTAAAGGATAAATGAAACTAGGCAACCTTCAGACGGTATCTTTGACAACTATACTTATTGTAACAAGTTCAATTAAATGTAGTAGGTTCAAATCAAATAAGAAATACAGGCATCCAAGTCCCAGCGTCATGCATGTGCCTTTGATGACATAACTTACTGTAATAAGTTCCATTGGTTGTAACATAATTCAATACAATGAAAACCAATCAATAAATGAAATACGATATACGGTCATTTTACTTGACAAGAGGGTAGATATATCTTTACCTAAATTTCTTTCTTATACCATAAAGCTATAATTGTAATGATAAATTAGAACAATTAGGACATTTTAATAATAAAAACAACAGAACAATTGAACACAACCAACATAGACCAAACAGAACGCAGCCTCTGCCTGAAGGCGAAATCATGGTCAATCCTGCGTGCTTACAATCAATCAGCTAAGGGATAAACCATGCGATTAGAGGAAAACCTATTAATTCTTAAGGATCAACTGTCATTCGAATCTCCACCGCAGACATTGGTTTACTGCTGTTTAAAACGATTATCACCGAGAGGTATTTTTAAGGTAATCGCGTCCCCTGATCAAAATTGGAAGTAGCAATTGTTACACATGCAAAAACATTTAATTGATAGGCTGAGTGGTCAACTATCACGAATGTGGGGTTGAAACTAACTCGAGGGATGGACTGTTATGTTTTTCTTGAAATATATATATATTATTGGAGTAAAGTGAAACCTTGCCGAAGGGAAAGTAGATGCATGCCAGGGAACCGGGTGCCGAGTTTACTGCCATTACCCAAGAGTGAGTAGAACGAAAATGCCCAACTCAAAAATTTCAATAACAATTACCCAAGCAAAAATTCCAGCAACGAATTCACAGTAATTAATTACAAAAACGTAATGCCAGGAAGAGTTTTCTTGGGAACAAATTTAGGTAATGGTTGCGCCAGATACAGTTTATTAAATCACTGCTGAACGCCAGAATATGTATAACCGCTGACATGCCAGAGAATGAATCGCCACTTGCAATTAAAATTACGAATTCTCCATTGATGATGAAACCCACCATTATCATTTAAAATAAAAGTCACTGCCATTCCAGCGAAGCAAATCACCATTTGCCATATAAACATACAATTTCGCCATTGAATGTGAAATCCAGATTCGCAAATTGAAATATAATGTATGAATGCGTTGTGGAAATATAAAATATGAAATGTTCATTTTAAAATATAATCCGCTGCCATACCAGCAAAGCATTCGCCATTTTCAATATAAAATACAATTCACCATTTGAAATATAAAACCAAAAAATTTCATTTAAAATATAAATCGTTGACAGCAATAAAAACACAGTCAAAGAAGTAAAATTCTATCTGGGAAAGAAGTAACCAAGGGTAACTCGCCAGATAAATCAGCCAGGATATAAAATTTCAGTCATAAAACTACACCAACAGTTTCCTACTCAATACATCGATAGATCTAAAACATACATCCTACAACATTCTATCAATCAACATAAATGTGTACTATTGCCTGTTTGCCTGCTCCGAGTGTCGTCCGCGTCCTCCATGTCGCTTCCGCTCATCGATCGTTGAGACTACATCGATACCTCCCAACCAACGCTAGGGGTACTCTGCTTCCCCCTCAACCCCCCGAGCCGCAAAGGGGCCACACAATATCCAGATGGTACGTCTAGCTCCCAGCTCGCCTTGCAAGGCCGAGCTACCACTCCTATCCGAGCTGGGAATCCCAACTCCCCACAAATAATCAATCAAGTCACAAATTTGGTAGCGTAATGTTACGCTAACATCCGATCCCTATTTTCCTTCTCCTCTCTCTCTTTTATAGAATTTTAGAACTTCCATTCTTTCCCTAATTTCATTAAATTTTAAGTTTTAATAAAAATCTTTCAAAAATTCTCCTTCGTACAAGTGTCATCCATCCCCCACTTTCCTCCAATAATTATTTTCATTAAATTACTAATTGTCTCATTACCTTCACCCACCTAGAGTTGCTCCTAAATTTACTCCTAGGTGTTCCTAGATTCCCTTACAGGTTTAAATACTTTCCCTAAAATGAAGTTGCTATTTTAGTTCAATTTAGAAGGTTCTTGATTGCAGATTCTTTACTATGTTGACCTCGCTTTTTACCATAATTTCCCCTCTTTCCCTCATTATGTTTCCTCCATTCCTTAGTTTCCTAATTTATATTATTCCCTTCTTTCCCCTTTTTATTAGAGCCAAAATGGCAGTTGCGCAAATTAACTCCTTTTCCTTTTTATTAATAATTTAATATCTTTTACACTTTCACAAGTTAAAAGTTAAATTCTTCTTTACCCAAAAATTTATGAAGTCCACCATTATTACTTAAGTGGTTTTTACTTTAAACCTTTTTATTTTATTTTATTTTTTGAGAGATAATTTCTTACGGGTAGACAAAATTTTACCCCTAGAGAAGTTTTAGACTTAGAACTTAGATTCTAAACTGGGCGACATTTATTTAGGGAAGTTGTTTTTTTTTAAATTCTTAACGTGTTAATTTTCTTAGGGTCGTCTAGGTTTGTTCCTTTATCCCCATCATTGCGACGTTCCCTTCAGGACACACTACGTGCTCCAAGGGTGCCACTCACCTCTAGTGTTTCTTTTGTGAGACGTGCCCTTCAGGATGCACCATGTGCTCTAAGGGTGCCCCTCGCCTCTTTTGTTTCTTTTGCGCGACGTGCCCTTCAGGATGCACCACGTGCTCCAAGGGTGCCACTCACCTCTTGACTGATTGGTAGACATCAATAACCCCTGGAGTCAACACTTCGCCAGGTGAACTTGTGGGAGACTAAGGGATTCTAAGGAATAAGGCCCCCGCCTTATTGCGCGCCCATTAGAATCATCGCGAGCGACTGTCGTAATCTACCCTCGTAGCATCGTGGGTCCTCTCGAACTAGGTAATTGTTAACCTATAGTTCGAGCCACGGCGAGAGTGCTAGTAGACTGTGGCAGGGTTTCTATCCACACCTCTCCCTCAACCTCTCTGGTAGTTGTGTGTGGCCCCTTTACTCCATATGTGAGTCTGGTCGACAAGATTTCGTTAGTCTGCATCATAAACAATCATGTCAGACATGTCCACATCATATCATCTAATCAAAGATACTAAAATCATAGTAAAACAATCAAACCCCAATAGCACACTCCCTGACGCGATCCAGAGTCCAAGGGGTTCCGTCGATGCCTCTGCATCCTCAAGGTCCAAAACCCTGTACACTCAGTAAAACCAAGTCAATAGCACATGTCTATGTCAATGCAGTAAAACATCATGTCATCTACCATAACACATCATAATCAAGGACAAATGTTTTAATATCATAATAGTCTGGATCACTTGCGAGCAAGTGTCCTCAAAGAATAAGTTTTCTTAGTGCTCCAGAGCGGGATGTTACATACACCCCCTCTTGGTCTAAACTTCATCCCAAAGTTTCATAGTATAAATCCAGAAATAAGTGTATCATAGTATCATAAGTCTATCTATCAAACAAAAATGGAAACTGTTGGCGAATATCATATGCGTCCTCCCAGGTCGCCGAGTGCGGACTATAATTGTCCCATTGGACCTTGACCTGATCTACCGTTTGACGTCGTAACTGTTGAACGCTATGATCTAAGATGCGGACCGGCTCAGCCGTGAGCGCTCCCTCGTCCGATACCTGCAAGGAACTCAGGTCAATCACATGTGTAGGATCACTAATATAATGTCTCAAAACAAATACATGAAAAACATCGTGCATACGCCTCAAGGAATCAAGCAAGGCTAGTGGATAGGCCACGGGCCCCTTTCTCTCCACAATATCGAAAGGTCCCACAAACTTAGGAGAGAGTTTATCTCCCTTTCCAAACTTGATCGAACTCTTATGTGGTTTAACCCGCAAGAAGACTTGATCTCCGACCTCGTAACTACGGTCGACTCGGTGCGCATCGGCATAACTCTTATGTCAATCCTGCGCTTCTTTGTCTTATGGTCTGCATTTTCTCTTCCATTTCTTGGATCTCTTCTGGTCCCACTAGGACCCTATCCTCAAGTTGATCCCAACTCAAGGGCGTCTCACACGGTCGCCCGTAAAGAAACTCGAAAGGCGCCATCTTAATGGTGCTTTGGTAACTGTTGTTGTAAGCGAACTCCACTAGTGGCAAGAATTCTTCCCAATTATTTTGTTGGTCCATCATGTACATGCGTAACATGTCTTCCAAGGTTTGGTTCGTTAGTTCTGTCTTCCCGTTAGTCTCCGAGTGATACGCAGTACTAAAGTTAAGTTGGGTTCCCAAGGCCTCTTGGAAACTCGTCCAAAATCGTCCAGTAAACATCGATCCTCGATCGGATATAATCTTCTTAGGCACGCCATGCAGCCTCACAATCTCACTGATGAAAACTCTAGCTATGCCAGGTGCCTGATACGTCATATGCACAGGAATAAAGTGAGCACTCTTCGTCAGAGTGTCTACCACCACAAAAATTGAGTCATGTCTCCTTGCTGTCAGTGGAAATCCAACAATAAAATCCATCGAAATAACCTCCCATTTCGATTCCGGAATGGCATGTGGTTGAAGTAATCCTGCTGGGTGTCTATGTTCAGCCTTTACCTGCTGACACTCTAGACATCTGGCCACATAGTTGACTATGTCAACCTTCATTCCCTTCCAGAAGAATAAGGGTTTAAAGTTTGCCCTCATCTTCGTGACTCCCGGGTGAGCCATGTAAACTGCTCTATGAGCCTCGCTCAGGATCAACATCCTCAACTCGTCGTTTGGCGATACGTAAATCCGAATTTTAAACCTCAATAACCCATCTCTATCAAAAGAAAATCCTTCATATCGTGGTACCATCATTGTGTTTTGTCCGATAAAACCCTCGACCTCTTTGTACTAGTCATCATCACGATGTAAAGTGAGAATATTTTCACATAGATTCGTCTGAAGAGGCAACACCGAAAAGATGCATGGTCTCCGACTCAAAGCATCCACCACTCGGTTCACTGTTCCCTTTATGTAAGTAATCTCAAAGTCGTACTCGCTAAGCAATTCTGACCAACACCGTTGTCGCGCGTTCAGGTCGCTTTGCGTAAAAATGTGTTGTAGTCCACAATGATCAGTCTTTAGTTCAAATTTTCGTCCAACGAGGTAGTGTCTCCAAACCTTCAAGGCATATACAATGGCTAATAACTCCAAATCATGCGTCACGTAGTTCTCCTCATGCCTTCTCAGTTTCCTCGAAATGTAAGCGATTACTCGTCCGTCTTGCATCAAGACTCCACCTAAGCCTTCCTTGGATGCGTCTGTGCATACCAAGAATTCCGCGTCCATGTCAGGGACCTTTAGTATCGGTGTTGTCGTCAACAACTCTTTAATCCTCCGAAATGCTTCCGTGCATTTCTCGGTCCAAACAAACTTCTTGTTTTTCTTCTGCAATTCTATGATCGGATTTTCTATCTTTGAAAATCCCTCGACAAACTGTCGATAGTATCCTGCTAAACCCATAAAGCTACGAACTTTCGTGACATTCGTCGGCGTAGGCCATTCCATAATAGCCTTGACCTTGGTTGGATCCACGACGATACCTTCGCCGGAGATGACATGCCCTAAGTAGTGAATCCTCGATTGATAAAAAGAGCATTTGGACAACTTCCCGTACAATTTGTTCCCTCGCAGACACTGTAGTACTAAGCACAAGTGCTCGTCATTCTCCTCAGTCGTACGAGAGTAAATCAAGATATCGTCAATGAATACTTCGACAAACTTGTCCAAGTATTCGCGGAACACCCCATTCATCAAACTCATAAATACCCCTGGGGCGTTTGTCAGTCCAAACTGTAAAACAATAAACTTGTAATGTCCAAATCTCATCTTAAAGGCGGTCTTAGGGACATCATCCTCCTTAATCCACAACTGGTGATACCCTGATCGCAAATCGATCTTGGAGAACACCGTTGTACGCTTCATTTGATCGAACAGATCATCAATTTTCGGCAAGGGATACTGATTCTTGATCGTGGCCTTGTTCAGTTGACGATAGTCGATGCAAAGCCTCCATGATTTGTCCTTCTTTCGTATGAAAATAACCGGTGCACCCCACAGTGACACACTAGGACGTATCAGTCCCAGGTCTAGCAACTCCTTTAGTTGCATTTTCAACTCTTGTAACTACGGGGTCGACATCCGATAAGGCATTCTTTCTATTGGTTCAGTCCTCGGTTTTAGGTATATGGTAAACTCCAACTCTCTCTCCGGTGGCATCCCAGGTAACTCCTCCGGAAACACGTTCGCAAACTCTCTCACCACCAGAAGGTGTTCTAGACCTTCTGCTACTCCCTTCTCGTTTAACGCAAGGATCACATAAATCTTGCACCCCTTGCGCATACTCTTCTGTAGCTGTAAGGAAGAAATGAACCTTAGGGAAACTCCTTGGTTCTGGCCTACAATCACATGCCTCTGTCCCTCGTCATCGACCAAGCTCAACCGTTTAGTCATACAGTTGAGTATCGCCTCATGCGACTCCAACAAGTCCATACCAATCGCAACATCATAAGATCCTAATATCGTGACGTACAGGTTGGCCCTCATGACAAACTCTCCCAGGTTAAGGGCACAACCCATAACCTTTCCTCCAACCTTCTGTTTGGCTCCCGAAGCCATCTCTACGAAGCTAAACTCGTGCTTGGAGAAGTTTTTTGTATCTGGATCTATTGAGGGGCATAATCTATTTGTTTTGTTTGATCATGTTGCAAAGTGACCTCCATATCTGCACAGGTTTTTAGATTATCCACTCCATCAAATCCTTCAACATGCTCATGCTCGTAGGGGCCTTTTTTGCTCATCAGTCTTCTCTTTGATATGATCTAATGTGGGTAATATTTCCTCCCTTGTAACTGTGTAAACCCGAATTTACTGAGTTTGGATTGGACCTAAGGTAAACATGACCTATTCTTTACCACAAAGGGCCCTATCATGAAAGGAAATTTTAAGTTAGATGCCTTGTGCGTTTTCAGAAAATGCTTTGTCTCTAAAATGATCCTTTGTCTGATGAACTCTAAAGCAAAGACTCTAGGAGTTAAAAATACTGGTAAAAGGTACGGCCCTTCTTGATAACCATATACCCAAATCACAGTAGATTGTATGAACAACATCCAATCTACCACCTTGCTTTCTGGATTTGGTTGCAAAAAGCTCTTCATTTCTTCCAAAACCCTTGGCAGGTATGTGCCAAAGATGAGACTATAAACCTTGGACATGATCTTTTTTATGAAAATAAGCATGGTGATCCTTTTGAATTCGGTTGAGATGAATGTAGCCTCAGGGAATTCGATCTTATTTGATTTCAGGAACACTCTCAGCAAATGCATGTTGTACCTACAGTGTCTCAGTGAATTGAAATTTACCAGCTGTTGGTGCATATTGTCAGCAATAAACTTTTCAAAACTTATAAAAACCGGCTGACTAGACTCTGACATAAAAAGGTCATCAGTAAACCTAGCATGACTTCTACTACAAACTTGTCATTATCCAATCCTAAAATTTGACTAAGAAGGGAACAAGTCCACTGGACCTCAATAATCATGATGCTTACATTGATAGGAAAAGACAGACTCTCAGAATGGTGTTTAGATTTAACAATGGTTTGCAGAAACAAGGTTTTTACTTATGGGGGACATTCTCTGTAGACTGTAATCATTTTCGCTTCCTCGAAGGGCTCTGACACTATGGGGAAAGACTCTGGTATACTGAGGGTGTGTCAAATTGACCGACTATCTACTTCGCATAAGACCTCTGATGCTAACTTATTTAAAATGACCTTTTCTTCCTGTGAATATTGCTTGACACACCAGATTACGAACTCTAGGAAAGAGAAAATGACTTCTACGACATAAGGGGTAATGGAAGCTTGGGCCGCTCTGAGGAAAGGTATCCGTTTTCCAACATTGTCTAGCAGATTGGATTTGGACACAAAAATGGGTGAGACTATTAATTCTGTGTCAAATACATCAGAGTCCCTGTCAATTAGGGCTTCTTCTTTAAAGGCAAAGTCTTTCTCTATTATGGATGAAACGACAGGTTTCATGGCCATGATGAGAAATACCTGTGAATCGGTGGAGGATGCTCAAATTTGGTTCACTGCTGAGCTTTGATTTCAAATGGAGGGTTTACGCCACTTTTCAAACGCTTGAGCACTTTGAAATATTATAGAATAATGACCCCGTGCCCTCCTTTTATATGCATTTTTTGATATCAGGGATTGGAGAAACTAGTTTTGAGTAGATCGCTTTTTGCCCCGATGTGCCTCTGATGGTGCCACATGTCCAAGAAATGAAACCATATTATTTTACCCTACCCGCCTTCGAAAAATGATCCTTCGCACTACTTCAATGCTCGATATGTGTCTCGGTCGTCGATTTGGGCCGCTCCAATATCTACAGTCTGCCAGGTCTCATTAACTTTCGATATCAGGGGTTGGAAAGAATGGTTTTGGGTAGACCGCTTTTCGCCCCGATGTACCTCTAGTGGTGCCACACATCCACGAAATGAAACCATGGTATGTTCCCCATCCTGCTCTCACATAATTAAATCTCATGCTATTTCACCGCCCGATATGTGTCTTGGTCATCGATCTGGGCCGCTCTAAGATCTACGGTCTGCCAGGCCCCACCTTTCACGCTTCTGCTATATTTATCCATATGTTACCTTATCCTCCAAACTATCGCACTTCCATAACGATGTAGCTCCTTACTAAATTTCTGAGACTTGTATCCTATCTGCAAATTGTTATGGTGATAACATAGGCTCCAACTGGGGATGCTATCCTCCCTGCGAGGTAGCAAAGAACTGTAGACTAAGTGCCTACCCGTTGGGCTGTGGTCTATTCATATGATTTGAATCCACTGGTCTTTATTCAAAAACTCAAAATCTTCCCACCATAGCTCAGGGCCTTCACCTCGGGCTTCAACTATGCTTCTTTTATTCCAACTTCTTCATGCGAAAAGGAAAGCACAAAGTGATTATGTACAATGAATGGAAGGGGTGATGATGTTTAAACGATATTATGCTTGAGGAATCTGCCATTCACAGGCCCTCCTCCAACGAGCTCTCCATTACTCTCCTGTAACAAGTAGGCATTGCTCCCACGATATGCTACAATTTTGAATGGGCCCAACCATAGGTGATCAAATTTCTCGTGTTTTCCCTTATCTTCGTTTCTGGCATTCAATTTTAGTACCCAGTCTCTTGGTTCGAAATCATCCACCTTGGTATGCTTGTCGAAAGCCTCTTTGATATTGTCTTGGCATAGCTGGGAATTATGAAAATCCTTTTCTCTGGTCTGTTGTACACTGATGAGTTCATCCACCCTTCTTCGTGTGGCATTCATCTCTGCGTCTTTATCTTCCAACAGTCTCATTACCAGCAACCCCAATGTAGTAGGAAAAATTGCTTCAGTGCCATAAACGATCTGGAAAGGAGATGTTTCTATGGACCTCTTAGGGGATATTCTGTCAGCCCACATTGCATGGATGAGCTTTTTGTGCCATGCCTTTTTGTTCTCTTGCAACAATTTTTTGATGATTCTGACTAAGCTTTTATTCAAAGACTCGACCAATCTATTCCATTGGGGGTAGTATGATGTAGAATGACCAAGGGTGATATTGTAATCGTTGCAGAATTTTTCTGTTTTCTTGGATTTGAAAGCTATTGCATTGTCTGTTATAATCTTGATTGGGCATCCAAATCTGGATAGAAAATTGTCTTCTAAGAATCAAATGATAACATCATTTGTCACCTGCCTGGTGGGAACTACCTCAATCCACTTAGTGAAACAATTTGTTTCTGTCAGGATCCATTTATGTTGAGCTGAGGATTGTGGATGTATTTCCCCTATAAAATCAAGGCCCCACTGTCTAAAAGGAGCTTTCACTGAAATGGGTTTTAAAGGAAAAGACTGCAATTTTCCTTTCCCATCGAAGATTTGACATTCATGGCACTTTGAAACCTCTTTATAAACATCGGGAAAAATGTTAGGCCAATAAAATCTAGCCCTCAGAATTTTATGCACAATTGTCTTCCAATAATGATGACCTCCACAATCACCTTTATGGAACTCTTTGATGGTTTTCTCTGATTTTTCTTCTATCAAACAACTCAATAAAATCCCTCCTAGATCTTTCCAATATAGCAATTCATTCACTATGCAAAATTTTTCTGCCTTCAATTTTAAGAATCTGGCTTTTGTTTTACTGAATTCCAGAGGAGCCTGCAAATTTTTCAATACAAAGATGATATTTGCATACCATGTGGAATCAATAAATTTATGGGATATTTGTGGAGTTGCCTTTTCTTCTTCAGGGGTATTGTCTGACATGTCTGCAATGAATTTTATTCCCAAGAGTTCACAGCTTGTTTGCGCCATCATCTTAGCAATCCTTTGTCCTTTTATCAACTTGGTGGGTTTAATCTCCGGGTCATATTCTAATAGAACTGTTATCCATTTACCCCTCTTTCCTTCAGGATTGGGTTTTGTTAAGATGTCTTTCATTGAGCTACTGGGAACATAAGCAGTAGTATGGGAATGTAGGATGTACACTCTGAATTATTTCAATGCCTTGACTAAAGCGTATGCTTGTTTCTCCATGATGTCATATTTCAAAGGTGCATCCCTCATATGTCTTGTTGTAATACGCTATTGGATTCTCAAAATTCTGGTCATGTTTCTGGAGTAGCACACCTACAATGGTGTGTTCTGAGGAAAAAGAGAATAATATGTAATCTTTCTCAAAATTGGGACTAGCCAGTACAAGAGCCTTCGTCAATGCCACCTTGACACCTTCAAAAGATTTTCTAGCCTCAAGAATCCACTTTATGTCATTTCCCTTTTTGAGCATGTTGGTAATATGTTTTATGATTTCAACCAAATTAGGGATGAATCTCCTTAGAAAGTTCACTTTTCCCAGGAAAGATTGTACATCCTTTTTACTTATGGGTATGCCAATTTTTAGGATACCCTCAACTCTGATGGGGTCTACCTTTATCCCTTCTTTTGAAATAATGTGTCCCAATAACTTTCCTTCTTCCATGGCGAAATTTGACTTCTTAGGATTTAATGAGATCCATAAATTTCTGCATTTTTGAAATGCCCTTCTGAGATGTTTGAGGTGTTCCTCATCTAAGGCAGAATACACAGTGATGTCATCCAGGTATATAAAGATGAATTTGTCTTTTTCATCAGCAAAATCTATTTCCATATCTCTTTGAAACGTTTCCCCTGCATTCATAAGCCCAAATGACATTTTGGCATACATGAATGTTCCCCATGGTGTGGTAAACGTTGTATTATCCTGATCGTCAGGGTGTATCATAATCTGATTGTATCCAAAGAAACCATCTAACATTGAAATCTTCTGAGAGCCCACCACCTTCTATAAAATATGATCCATTTTGGGCAATGGGTAGTTGTCCTTAAGAGATACCTTATTCAGGTTTCTGAAATCCACACACAACCTGATTTCTCCACTCTTTTTTCTAACTAGCACCATATTTTCCACCCATTTGGAAAACCTTAGGGACACTATGATTTTGGCTTCAAATAGTTTCTTCACTTCTTTCTCTATCAAAGGCAACAGTAAAGGATGTATCCTTCTCAATTTATGTTTGAATGGTTTGCGATCTTCTTTTATTGGGATAACATGCTGGATTATACTAGTATCATAAACTTTCAGCTCATCATAACTCCAAGAAAAAACATCAGGGAACTCTTTCATTAATTTGACATACCTTTCCTTGACTTCAGGGCTGAGATTTTTGGACAGCTTGACGATTTTTGTATCTTCTGGAGTCCCAATATTGCAATCTTCCACATCCCCTTCATTTACTGTAATCTTTGGACTTCTGGCCACATCATTATTATCAAAGAGTTTCTCCAAGGGGACCAGACCTTTGGGAATGATGTTGCTCTTTAGATGAATGATATCTTTGCCTGCAATCTGATTGTCAAAATACCCTTCCTTTGTGAAATAAGTTGCATCCACCTCATTGTCACATTATTCATCATCAATGTTTAAATTCTTGAACTCATTCTCCATTTTGAGGAAGCTTTCTATCTGTTTGTTGTCCTTGAAAAATTGTCAGTGCTTCATATTATCTGGTACTGCTGGCATGTACTTGACCTCAACCTTGTATCTTTTTTCAGGGAAAATTGGAAGTCTGAAAACTACTGCTAAAGTAGCCAAGGCATGAACAACCTAATTCTTCTCTCTTGGAATTGTTGAAAGATTACATTATGGAAACTTCTCAAGGAGGTCTAGTACCATATTTCTATAAGCCCTCAGTCTGGGTTGTTTTTCTTGGTATATGACTTTTATTTGATTTATAATTAGCTCAGAGTCTCCATGTACAATAATTCTTTTGGCACCCAATTCTTCCAAAACTTTCAACCCCAATATTAATGCTTCAAATTCAACCATGTTATTCGTGCATTCAAACACAAGCTTATAAGAACATAATTTGGAGTCTCCTTTGGGATGATTGATCCATACATAGCTCCAACTCCTTCTTTGCATGCAGCTCCATCAAAATTCATTTTCCATATATGATCCTCCGCATCATCTTGCTACTCTGAAAACTCCTCTATATGCTAGTCAGGCTTGTCTTTGTCAGCCATAATGATTTATGTTTCCTTTTCTTCGGAGCACAGGTCATTGAAGAAAATAGAATACCCTAATTTAGTTTCCACTGAATAAATAGGATGATTGCTAGGTTGTGATTTGTTACTGACCATGTATTTAAGAAAAAACTCTCTATACAATCTTCTGTCTTGACCAAAGACAGGAATAGTGGCATAGGACATGTCCATCTAGAGGGTTCCTTTTAATTTTGCATCCCATGACCTAGACAACAACATACCAAATTTTGGAGGGATATCAACGACCACTACATCCATCACCATATTCTTTGCTGGGATTTGTGCCAAAGAAACCACCAGATCTTTGATCAGGCCAAGGCATTTCACCTTTCTTGAATCGAAAGAGAACGGATCTTTATAAGGTCTTGTGACATCGAGACCCAATTGTTCCATGGCCACTTTGGTCATTAAGTTGTGAGATGCTCCCGAATCCAACATAGCATTGTGCAGAGTCATGTCGTGGATTTTCAAACTGACATAAAAAGGAGGCACTTCTTCATTTTCATGGATTTCTTCTACTCTCGATCCAAATAATATGGCTAGGTGATCATCTTGTATGTTCAGGGTATCAGAGGTTTGCCCCATCTTAAGCATCCTGATGATCTAGTTTCTGTACTCACTATTCTTGATTAATTCATTAAATGGTATAGAAATTTTGATCTTAGCCATCTCGGTTTCAAAATTAAAAGAGGATGAAGTCTTCTCTACCTCTTTGGTGACCGTTTATTTCCTTAATTCCAATAATTTCTTCTGAGGTGCTTCTTTCTTCTTCCCTTTTTCTACAGTACCCTTTACAATAGAGTCTTTTGCAGGAGAATCGTTTTTGGGCTGACTTGCAGAGGGTATATTACTCTGAGCTTCTTTGGTGGGGTTTCCCTTTGGAGGGTTTCCCTTAGGAGGATTTGGAGGTACCTTTTGATTTCAAAGGTTATATTGTCTTTGGAATTGCATGATGGGGTTTTGAAATCCTGTCTCGTAATATTCCCTTTCTACTGATACCCTTTCCATGAACTGGTTGTGTTATTCTTTAGTAAAAAACACTTATGTTTATTTATCATCATAGCAGTTCATGTTGTCTTCAAAATATCCATCATAATTTTCATCTATATAATTATTTTGGAAAGGAGGCCTAATTTTTTGTTCCCCCTGATTTCCTTGATATCCTTGATTTGCTTGATTTGCCTGATCTGTTCGATTTGCTTGGTTCCCATGATTCCTTTTCTCTCTTTGTCTAATCTTTGGGATTGTTGGTCTCCTTGGATTCATGGGTGTACCATAATCCTGTTCTCTGGGGTTAGCCCTGTTACCCAGAGCCATTCTTTCCATGTTTCTCATCATTCCCTCAAACCTTTCCTCTGATGTTTGTGATGTTGAAGGCTATGATTTATCCCAAGTTCTATTTGTGTCCCTGCCAGAGTTAGTTTTCATATCCCTGAAGCCATTAGGTTCACTTCAACCTCTATGGAATCGGTCATCATATCATCCAATGTGGTAGATCTTCGTTCTCTTAATAATAAATCAAAGTCGCTTTCAAAAGAATCATCATATCTGAGTTGAGCAGCTTTAGGGGGGGGTTTTACCTCAGCAGGAATTGCATTATAGAACTTCATGAATCTGGCTTAAAACTCCTGCACTGTTTCATCAGGTGATTTCTTCATGTTGTTGTACTAGGTCAACAACTAAAGGGGATTTTTACTATCCCCCCATTTTGCAAGGAAGCTTGTCTTAAAGGCTTCAAAATTTGTGATACTAGTTGGTGGAAGGGCTCTGAACCACTTCCTCACTTCTCCTACAAGACTTTGTGTAAACAACCTCATATTCACATTTTCAAATTCCACCTCTTAAAAGTCTATGAAATCATTAAACCAGTCTAGATGTTTCTGAGCTGATATGTTACCTTCAACATCATATAGTTTGATCCTTAGGTTGTAATATTGAGGCAAATCATGTAGTTGAGAAGGCAGTATTAGGGGAGAAAATCTGGTCACCATAGCTACTATGAGGGGTCGAAGTGGCTGTTGGTTTTGAGCAGGGATCACTAAAGGCCTGGCAGATGTGGCTAGAATCAAATCTTGGAATATATTTTCGTCAAATATAGTCTCTCTTAAACAAGATTTTGACTTAGTTCTGAATAGGACTTGCTCAAATTTCACATCAAACTCGAGGTCTTCAATGCTGGTCACTTTGTCCTTGGGCAAGGACATATATCGGTTTGGACGCAAAAATTCATTTATTAGCTTTTCTTTTCTTTTACGTACAATATTTTTAGGGTTAGACACAAGGATTGCAGCTTATGGGTCTGGGTTTCTCCTCGTGTGGATTTTCTTAGGAGTTAGGATTTCTATCTCACACGGTGTGGTGCA
The DNA here is from genome assembly GCA_009831015.1 of Picea engelmannii. Classification (NCBI taxonomy): domain Eukaryota; kingdom Viridiplantae; phylum Streptophyta; class Pinopsida; order Pinales; family Pinaceae; genus Picea; species Picea engelmannii. Next base: position 180,362 of record ML786227.1, on the reverse strand, counting down.
ACTGGTCTCTGAGTAATGAAGTCGCCATTGTAAAAATAATCTCAGCCAATAAGGTATTTGATCCACTGTCACCCTCAGGGATCAAACTAAAGCTTTAAGTCATTTTTCCCAGGGAAGATTTTTCAATTTTGTCCCTGGAAACGACACCAGAATGTTAGCACTCTGTAAATTTTGTCCGGCTGATAGACAAACGACAAAGGTAATTGTTTCAACTAGATTTAGAGCTGAGGCACTAGCCTACTCAACTCAGAGAAGGCTCTCTCATGTCACTTGATATTTCTTTGGAAATCAATGGCTAGATTTGGTTTGTTTGGGGGGTTTTAATAAAGTTGTTGGAAATGAAGGGGAGGAACACTCAGGGCTATGGAGTCAAAATCATGAAACTAAATTAAAACAATGATCATCTGGTAGAACTCTCTAGAGGATAAAGGCTAAATGAGGAAATGAATCTGAGTTATATTTGAATTTAAGTAGAGTGTAGGAAGATAGATAAAACAAATAACTGCATCATTGCATTACTGAAATGAATTTTGAATTCGTTAAGCAGAAAATTACACAGTTTAAATTGCTTAAGACAAGAGCATCACAAGATGAATTATGGGCCTTTAACTCTCCAATTTAAACAGAAGAAAATGCAAATGGAATAAAGAACACAGGAAATACATACAATGAAGGAAGACAAAGGTCATATCACCACCATTAGAATATTTTCATAGAGATTTCAAAAGATTCAGTATATATATTCAATTCATCTTCAGAAATTTACAATGGAGTTTGAAACAACCAAAAAGGTTCCCTTGCACTTCTACCAACATTAATTCATTCAAATGTCCTAGTATTTATACAATTCGATTACAATGGTTGAAACTGAAACGTTTCAGCTTCCAAAACTGATTATAATAATTTCAACTGACAGTCTCGGTATATGAACCGATTTACAATGGTTAAACAAAAGAACGTTTCAAAACTAGAGACGGATTTCTCTGACTGGTCAGCTTCCTTTACGACATCTGTCTTTCCCTGATCTTCTGTCAAACTTGTTGGTTTGGTGACACCTGGAGGTTACATACTGGTTCCGGGAAAACTGCACTTCGTCTTGCATAGCCGCACGATTTCCTTCCACTATGAGTCAGAAGGAATATCATAATCCATCATATCCTTTATCAAAGTCTCTAGATCAATGCATGTAGCGTAGGACATAGTCGACATCCCAATCGTCATTGTTTTAAACTGATTCAAAATTTCAAAGTCTGCGACCAAATACTCTACCAAACTTGGGCCTTTCAGACTTTCCTCCATAGCTTCAAATTTGGAATGATCCATTCTACACTGAATGACAAGAGAATTGTAGTCTTCTTTATTATATAATTTACCTTTTCCATCCCAAAATGGTGGGATTCCCTTGATAAACAATTGTTCAAATGTATCCCTGGACTCCTGTAAACTGTGCTCCATTTGCATAGCTTTGTTTTGAACCGATTTAAGCAAGTTGTGCTTAGAGATGATCCTCCTGGCCCAGATGATAAACACAATTCTTTCCTTTACCCCAATAGTTTGAAGATCGATAGTGGGCACATAATTCAACAAATAAATAGCATTATGGGCCCTTTCCGAGGGTTTCTTGGCTAATGTTTCATTAACAACAATACATCTACTTCGGGCCGTGGTAGACACATTGTCTTTGTCATTTATAAAATTCAGATACACCCCAAACTTAGCAGCCTCTGCAACAATAGCATCCTAGATCACATGTTTAGCTCCTTGTAACAATGTTTTTCCTTTTAACCTCGTTTTTAGCTTGTTTACTCTCTCTTGCAAATCTTAATTCTCTCTTTGGAGTTGAGCCATATTCTCATATTTTATTTTCATCTCTTGTTTCATCTTTTCTATGACCTCTTTGAGGCTCTTGATTTCCCCTATCTGTAAACTTACTTGGGACATAGCTTGAACCAATCCATCAATGCTTTATCCATCTTCTGCATTGGAAGGTATAATAACAACCATATCTAATGTTGCTACCTACCCCTGTAACCAATTTCCTTTCTCTTTTTCTAGCTGCAACACTTTAGCTTTGTAATTCAGTGCTTCTTGTATGAATGTCTCATTTTCTCACTCTAGAGCAACTAGCTCTGTTGTCTGTGGATGTTCATTGGAGGGCATCTTCAGCTTCTTCTTTAGACTTTGGATCATCTTCTCTTTCTCATCTAAAGAAGCCTTTACCCCTTGAGGGCATTCAATTTCCAATCTTTTGACCTATGTTTTCTAGGCTTTGCTGGATGTTTTTTTCTGTTTCAATTGTCCATCTAATTTGAGTGCATGTGTTGTCAATATTGAAACTCTTAGACTCAAACTTAGGCAGTCTCAATATAGCATGTCACTGGCATTCCTATGAAACTTTACTTTGTCTGGGGTTGTTATGAACATAAATATACACATAAATAGATATTCATAACATAATAATTAATTAATAAATAATAATTATTAATAATGAAAGGACATGTCTCAAAGGACACGACTATTGGTTAAGGGAACCCCTGCGTGGGTATATAAATGAGCCCTCATTCTCAATTGTATCTTATCTCATATTATCTATTCATATTTTATACATTATTCCTACATGGATTACTTTGTTATATTCCAAGTATTTTGGATAATTCTTGTGTGAGAGAACTTTGTTCGTCTCATTTGGTATCAAAGCTTGTTTTTCTGATCCCAGCCTTTGGCCAGTCTCTTTATCAGACCTTGTCTAAACCATCTTTTAGCCAATCCCATCGTTCAAAGTTTCTCTAAGAAATTTGGTCTTTGACCACCAACCAGGCCTTTGGCCATTCAAATTTTCAAAGTTCTTAGGAACTTCGGTATTTGACCAATTCATGCCTTTGGCCATATAAAACTCAGGATTCTGTTGAAAAACATTTCACTGCCAAGAAATCAAGAACAATATATATCAGAAATTCTGTAAAACGAAAAACAAAAAAAAACAAAAATTAAGAAAAAAAGAATGCAGTATAGTCATACTTCTCTCAATTCACAATACCGTACAATCAGATATTAAGATTGCAGCTACCACTGTAAGCACCATAATCATTTTGTATGTTGACCATATTATATCCACCACAAACCATTATCCAACCGTACCTTCTGTCTGTTTGGATTTAACCGTCCGTACGAATCCATACGTACTCATTCGTAAGACTTTATGTCGTTTTCGTAAAGCTATCTGTTTGTATAAACCGCTTATTAAAAAAAAATTGATCAAGCCATATCGCTACCAACTATACAGATCACTAATTAAAAAAATCAATTGAAGACTCGTTTTCATAATTTCAGATGTACATGATACCAATACCGTACGAATTACAGTGAATTCAAGAATCAATTATAGCGGTACAAATTTTATCAAGTGCATAAATTATTGTCCGTACAACCAGTTGCTAATTTTGACCATACAAACAGAAATTAATTACAATCATACCTACAACCGCATCCGTACTAGATGTCATCCATACCATCTACAAACTAAAATTACAGTCAATCAACAATTGTACACTATCGATTCTCCATCTGTACAACCGGTTTGATTAGCCACCAGAGTTTCCGTACATCCATCATACTGTCCATCGTACAATGTTATCTTCGGCCGCACTATTCGTCGTACTGTCTCCTGTCTATTTCGTACTGTTCTTCATACGGTGTGGTATCTCTCTCTTGATCTGTACATATGTCTTTTTTACTCATTGTTTTGTCTCGTCTATACACACATTAAACAAAAAAAATCAAACGATCGTACGGTCGTGTCCGTACAACCACCGACTCACTTCAGTTGAGCCATCGGTTCACTTAATTGGACCAATTCGTGTGGGTTCAAGGGATTAACAAAGATCGTTAGGATGAATATTATTGTTATATAATTTTAAATATATGCTAAAGTCTCAGGGTAATATATATATATATATATATATATATATATATATATATATATATATATATATATATATATATATATATACTTAAGTGGATTTTATTAAAGAAGTATAAAAAAAAAAATATTGGAAGGTATATTTAAAAGTGAAAAAGTTTACATTTTAATAGAGTATTAAGTTGTTTATAAGATATAAAAATTGGAAGAATAAAGTTGTATTCCAAAAAGTAAAGTGGACTTTATTATATACAATAAGATACAAGGAGAAAAGTTACGGTGGTCCATTCTTAAGTTTATTTGTGAAAAGTCATTAAAAGAGATATATTGGAAGGTGTAATAATAAAGAGAAAATATATTTTATATAAGATATTTATTTATAAAGTGAAAGAAGTATAAGGAATTTTTGTACAGAAGGATTGATGAAACATTTAAAAATAATTTATTATGGAAGAATATCAAGATAATTTAGAAATACAATCAAGAATATTGGAAGGAGAACTAAGACATTATAAAGCAAGCAATAAAACATTACAGTTTGAAATTGAGAAGGAAAAATATTTTAATGGGTTAACAAAGAAAGATAATCGTTACTTCAAAGAGCGTATTCGGGAACTCATTGCACAAAATGAAGAACTAAAGACCGAAAGACAAAAAATGGACCAAGACTTACTAGAACGAGATGAAGAAATATTACGATTAAAATATCATAATCAAAATTTACTAGTTAAAATCAGAAAGTTAAAAGACAAGAAGCAAGGGAATACAAATTCAGAATAAGAAAATCAAGGTCTCAAAGAGAATTTAACCAAAAAGAGGAAGAAATTTCATGCCTAAGGAACCTTAAGCAGAAGTTACTAGAACAAATTAAAAGCTTAAAGGATGAAATAGGGGAGAATCTAGAATAAAAAAATAAAGATGAAAAGTCAGAAGATAAAGAAGAAATTTTACGATTAAAATGACATAATCAGGATTTACTAATGCAAATTAAAAGGCTTAAGCATGATAAGAAATCTTTACAAGAAGATCTAGATCACAAAATATCAATAGTTGATAAAGAGACAATGACTGAACCTATGGAACTAAAATGTCTTTAGATGTAAAAGTCTCAATTCTGGATAAAGGAATTAATATAGAACCAATCAACCTTACAACTCAAAAGGATGTGAATCCAACTGATGTAAAGAGCTCTTCGAATGTCAAAGAATAAAAAATCCAGCGCCATGAAGAAAATTCAATTCCAAAAGTTAATCAACAAAAAGATACAAGTATACGAAGTAAGGATCGAGTTGCAAGAATGCCTTATCAACATCCTAATCACAAAAATTGATACTTCAGCCAATAAATGTATCAACAGAAGCAAATAACCTCTATGTCAAAGAATATTACTTCCACTACAAGTGAGGGTCAAAATAGAAGCTATCAGGGGAGTAGAAATGTATCAAGTTCTTTCCAAAAACCCTATAAAAAACCAAATCCGTAGAAGATCGAATTAGGATGGGCAGACTCTGTTACAATTTGACAGTTCTGCTCAGTGCTTAAAAGATCCTATCATCTCAGGTCCTCAATGATTACTAACTCAAGAATGAAGAATCATGAGACAATAATTATAATCTAGAGCAAGAGATAAGTCTTCCATAAAGTATGCTTTGAGGACAAAGCATTTTTAAGGGGAAGGCAATGTTATGAACATAAATATACACATAAAGAGATATTCATAACATAATAATTAATTAATAAATAATAATTATTAATAATGAAAGGACATGTCTCAAAGGACATGACTATTGGTTAAGGGAACCCCTGTGTGGGTATATAAACGAGCCCTCATTCTCAATTGTATTTTATCTCGTCTTATCTATTCATATTTTATACATTATTCCTACATGGATTACTTTGTTATATTCCAAGTATTTTGGATAATTCTTGCGTGAGCGAACTTTGTTCATAACAGGGGCACCAATATTTTCATAATGCATCTTGATTTCAGACACTTTATCATCATCTGCTATTGCTATATTAAACGTATTTCTTTCCACATTCCTCACTGATAGAAGGGAAGCCTTATGCTTGGAGATCTTCTCTATCTTAGGCAACAGGTCTCTTATTTCACCATTGGCCATACTTCCCTTCACAACATACTGGTTCATTAAGTCTTCTTTGGACTGATAAATTGTCCCAGGTGTCTTGCTATATAAATGTTTCTTGCTGCTGAAAACCCTTGAGTTTCTTTCACCTTGTGGCATGCTTCCTGTACCAGCCTCTTCGTTCTTGGTTTTACTTTCCACCATCTCCATGCTCGTTTTCTCTTTAGGTTCTTGTCCTTCCAGGTCCACTATCTACGCATATGGTGTGGCTTTCATTTTCTTGAGAATATTTTGTTGAATACTGGCACCCAATGCCTCTGAGCTGCTCCTCTTGTTATAAACACTCACCTTTGGAGCTTTAACAATCAACCTTGGAGACGTTTTCTATATCTGGATCTGCTGAGGGGAAGACTCTATTTGTTTTTTCTGATCATGTTGAAAAGTGACCTCCATATCTGCACATGTTTCCAGATTAGCCAGTCCATCAAATCCTTCAACATGCTCATGCTTGTAGGGGCCTTGTTTGCTCATTAGTCTTCTCTTTGATATGATCTGATGTGGGTCATATTTCCTCCCTTGTAACTGTGTAAACCCAAATTCATTGAGTTTGGATTGGAACTGAGGTAAACATGGTCTGTTCTTTACCACAAAGGGCCCTATCATGAAATAAAATTTTAAGTTAGATGCCTTGAGCATTTTCATAAAATGCTTTTTCTCTGAAATGATCCTTTGTCTAATGAACTCTAAAGCAAAGGCTCTTGGAGTTAAAAAGAATGGTAAAAGGTAAGGTCCTTATTGATAACCATATACCCAAATCACAGTAGATTGTATGAACAACATCCAATCTCCCACCCTACTTTTTGGATTTGGTTGCAAAAGGCTCTTCATTTCTTCCAAAACCCTTGGCAGGTCTGTGCCGAAGATGAGACTATAAACCTTGGACATGATCTTTTTTATGAAAATAAGCATGGTGATCCTTTTTCATTCGGTTGAGATGAATGCAGCCTCAGGGAATTCGGTCTTATTCGATTTCAGGAACATTCTCAGCAAATGCGTGTAGTACCTGAAGTGTCTCAGTGAATTGAAATTTACCAGCTGTTGGTGCATATCGTCAACAATAAACTTTTCAAAACTTATAAAAATCGTCTGACTAGACTCTGACATAAAAAAGGTCAATAGGAAACCCAACATGACTTCTACTACAAACTTGTCGTTATCCAATTCTAAAATTTGACTAAGTAGTGAACAAGCCCACTGGACCTCAATAATCATGATGCTTACATTGATAGGAAAAGATAGACTCTCAAAATGGTGTTCAGGTTTAACAATGGTTTACAGATACATGGTTTTTACTTCTGAGGTACATTCTCTGTAGACTGTAATCATTTTCTCTTCCTCGAAGGGCTCTGACACTGTGGGGGAAGACTCTGGTATACTGAGGGTGTGTCGAATTGATGGACTATCTACTTTGCATAAGACCTCTGACCCTAAATTATTTAAAATGACCTTTTCTTCCTGTGAATACTACTCGACACACCAACTTACGAACTCTGTGAAAGGGAAAACGACTTGGGACACTCTGAGGAAAGGTATTTGTTTTCCATAATTGTCTAGCAGATTGGCTTTGGACACAGAAACATGTGAGATTGTTAATTATGTGTCAAATACATCGGAGTCCCTGTCAATTAGGGCTTCTTATTTAAAGGTGAAGTCTTGCTCTGTTATGGATGAAATGATAGGTTTCATAGCCATGATGAGAAATACCTGTGAATCAGTGGAGGACGCTCAAATCTAGTTCACTGTTGAGCTTTGATTTTGAATGGAGGGTTTGCGCCATTTTTCAAACGTTCAAGTGCTTTTGAAATATTATAGAATAATGACCCGGGGCCCTCCTTTTATATGCATTTTTTGATATCAGGGATTGGAGAAACCGGTTTTGAGTAGACCGCTTTTCGCCCCAATGTGCCTTTGATGGCCCCACACGTCCAAGAAATGAAACCATGGTATTTTCCCTGGCCCACTTTTGAAAAATTATCCTCCGCGTTAGTTCAATGCTCGATATGTGTCTCGGTCATCGATCTGGGTCGCTCCAAGATCTACGGTCCGCCGAGTCTTATCAAATTTTGATATTGAGGGTTGGAAAGAACGGTTTTGGGTAGACTGATTTTCGCCCCGATGTACCTCTAGTGGTGCCATGCATCCATGAAATGAAACCATGGTCTGTTCCCTGACCCTCTCTCACATAATTAAATCCCGCGCTATTTCACTGCCCGATATATGTCTCAGTCGTTGATCTGGCCGCTCCAAGAACTACGGTCCGCCAGGCCCCACCTTTGGCGCCTCCACTATATTTATCCATATGTTGTCATATGTTACCTTATCCTCCAAAATATCGCACTTCCATAGCGATGTAGCTCCTTGCTAAATTTTCGAGACTTGGATCCTATCTGAAAATTGTTATGGTGATAACACAAGGGACACATCCTTTCATGGATGGTCACCATATGTTCTCTATATATGGAACACTTCTCATTGCAATAACATATTGAACATACATATCATCTCATATGAAAAATCAACATGGTATCAAAGTCGAACTGGACTTAAATCCCTCACGGGAGGGCCTAGGGAATGTAAGAGAAATGGAAACATGTGAGTTAGCATAGGAGAGTAGCGTTGTGTATTGTTTGTGAGTGTTTTTTGTCCGTTAGTTTAAGAGATCCTGCTTAGGAAAAGAGAGGGATGCCACCGTCACTATGAAAATAGGGTTGATCGTTGTTAGCCACTCTGATAGCAACAATAGATCACTAAGCACAAATCAGAATCAGGAGGTGACTGATGGCTGGGAAAATCAAGCTGAGAAATGGAGTTTCATGGATAAAGAAATTGTTGTCAATCAAATTCCAAAACAAAACAGAAAAAAAAATTCTAATGCGAGTGCAAAATTTTGGAGCTGAGCCTATGGTCAAGGTCATGCGTGGAGGTAAGAGCTAGTAGGCCGATCCAGAGGTCATATCACTATATTCTGGCTTGTGAAGGGTGGATCTGCGGGTTTGTTGCTACGAGGGTCACATAGAGGAAAGTACTGTGAGTAGTTACATGTGAGACCACTTGGAGGAGTTATGAAGGCATTTCTGCCAGGGGAAAGTTGTTGTTGTTGTTTCCTTCCCATCATGATCTAGAGAGTTGAGAGATTGTTACCTCCACCCTACCATTGTAGAGGTTGTACCCGCATGGAATATTTTTTTTCTTCATGTAAAGAGATGGGCATTGAGCATCGTTTTACCTAAGTGGAGAATGATGGAGAAATATGGATAGTGCTTGAACCTGCATGGACAACATTGCAGATTTGAAAGTTTACAATTGTCAAAGAAGAGTGCAAGACACATGTTTCGAAAAAAATGACTGCATGAAGGGTGTATTAGAGCAGCATAGGAGCCCACGATGCTCCCATTTTCCCCACAAATGATCTACTAGAGGAATTTGATTGGAAAAATGAATCGTGTGAATGTCAAAGGGACCGGATCCCAATGGAAAAATAAGGAGACAATTTGATTGAGGATAGCAACCTCATTGCATATGATTCATTGTGTGTAGATGGTAAAATAATGATCTGCTCGACGCTTGTTGTAGAGTCGAGAAGTGGAGGATCTTATCGATAGCACCTAAGAGTGTGAAGAATCAACAACTCCATATTATGATACCTTGGATGTAGCTGGGGACCGTGAGCGAATCGTGGTTCTGACAAAATAAGTGTGGAAAAGATCTGATGAGATTTTCCTTTCACAAGGAAAGTATGCAATAGAGATCCTGAAGAATTTTGGGATGATGGACTGCAAGTTCATGGCCACACCCATGATATCAAATTTGAAGAAGTTGAATGAGGCAACGTCAGAATAAAAATTTGGTGGAATCTATTATGTACAAACATCTAGTTGGGTCCCTATTTTACCTGGTGAACACCAGGCCAAATATATACTTTGTTGTGAGCACCTTGAGTTAGTTCATGAGTGAACCAAGGAAATTGCATTGGGATGCTACAAAACATTTGTTGAGGTACCTATGCGGTATAGTTGGGTATGGAATCGAATACTTCTTAGGTGGAGAATTAATGCTGCATGGTTATACAAATTCTAATTGGGCAGGAAGTGCAGATGACAAAAATAGTACTTCAAGAGTATGCTTTAGTTGGGCTCGACCATGATATCTTGGATTAGCAGGAAACAAAATTATGTGACACTCAGCACTACAGAGGCAGAGTACATTGGAACATGTGATTCTTGTACGAAATAAGTATGGCTCAGTAAGTTAATTTATGGACTATTTGATCAGGTGTAGGATTCGACCATGATATTCTGTGACAATCAAAGTTGTGTGTAGATTTTAGAGAATCCGATGTTCCATGACAGGTTGAAGCACATTGAGATCAAGTATTATTACATCCATGATCGAGTCCATAAGGGAGAAGTAAAACTTTAGTATATCTCCATCGATGAGAAGATAACGGATATTTTGATGAAGCCTTTGTCCAGAAGGAAGTTTGTATACTTCAGGGAGAAGTTGGGACTTGTGGAGATTGCTCCCTTGGTTGAGAGGGAGTGTTTATCTATATCATGCTAGTACATATTAGATAAGATGGTTTTTTCATCATGTTAATACAACTTATATATGATACAGATGTCCAGAGTCCCATCATGCTAGTACTTCTTAGATATAATTCATTAGCATCATGCTAATACAACTTAGAGATGATGCAATTCCCTGAATCACATCATGCTAGTACAACTTAGATATGATGCAATGACATCATGCTAGTACATCTTAGAGATGATGTAGAGGCACTAATATACATCATGCTAGTACAACTTAGATGTGATGCAGAAGCATCATGCTAGTACAACTTAGAGATGATGAATATGATACTCCACAACATGCCAATACAACTTAGATATGAAGCATTCACATCATGCTAGTATGACTTATAGATAATACAATGGATGATATGACTTGATGTGCACCATGCCAGATGAATTATGTCTCATATATGATGTAATTTATGATATGTCATGATATATTTGATGTAACTTTCCATTAGATAAAATTGGTCAACTTGAATACATTTAGCTGGTTGTTATGAATAACTCCCTAGTTAAGAGGGAGTGTTGAAATTGTAACTATGGTCGGTCTTCATAATGTATATATTCAAAAAATAATATTCTAGAAAATAATATGCGTACTTATAAAAGTTGGCCCTACCTGTGGCATAGATGGAGACTTGATCAGGAAGAATAGTTCTTGTAATCATATGACACTCCATTGAGTGCGTGACAACTTTGGGACACATGCGTAGTCGTGAGACTATGGCGGAGACTGTGTATCTCTAGACAATAGTTGTATGCTACTATGGTGGTTGTGTACCACTAGAAGAGACTGTGTGTCTCTAGACAATAGATATGTGCTACTATGGTGGTAGTGTACCAATGTCAGTGACTGTGCATCACAAGATAGTAGTTGTGTGCTACTAGCAGTGGTTGTGTACCACTGGACGGTAGTTGTGTACTACTATGGATCAACACAATTGTTTTCTATTGGATGGAATTGTAGTAGATGTGTGATACTGGTTGATTTCCATGAAGACTACCAAATCACTTGGAAGTAGTTGTGTGCTACTATTTGATCACAAAGACTGTGACAAATGATTTGAGCTACCAATGGTATGGTAGTAGTTGTGTGCTATTGTTTAATCACAGAGACTGTGATAGATGATTTGAGCTACTGATGGTATGGTAATAGTTGTGTGCTATTGTTTGATCACATAGACTGTGACAAATGATTTGAGCTACCGATGGTATGGAAGTAGTTGTGTGCTACTATTTGATCACAAATACTGTGACATATGATTTGAGATATTGATGGTATGGTAGTATCTATGTGCTACTAGTTGATTTCAGAGTAGTCAATGGACTAATAGATGAAGACATCATGGAAATATTCCTTCCTAGTTAAGAGGGAGCATTGATGTTTGAGGCAACAAGCATGAGAGATTCTCCCTATAAGGTCCTATGTGGAATAGTAGGGGGGAATGTGGACTTCATCTTGACATGCCTCAGATGGTCAGATGAATGAACCAAGACATTGGTTTCATGACGAAACCTCGATATGTCTTTGGGGACATTGATTCCATGAGGGAACCTCAATGTGTCCTAGAGAATACATTAGTTCCATGAGGGAACCTAAATATGTATTAGACATGTGTTCCACGAGGGAACCATGAGATATATAGTAAGGACACAGTTCATGAGCGAGCTGAGACATTGGTTGCATGAGGGAATCTTGATATGTTAAGATTGGACCAAAATGACTTAGCTTGATCAACCCCAAGGGACTGACCATCCCTTGTAGGATGAGCTATATCAAGTATTTTGGATACCGACCACATGACATGTATAAAAAAAGGTGAATGTCCCTAGTAAGCATTGAGAAAACCTTCTCCTAGATTGGGATGCAGACCAATGGAGATATGATAAATTTATCACAAGGGTGTACTTGTGATAAATGGGCCCAATCGTAGTCCTTCCTTGATCATGAAAAGGAGTGATATGGACTTGAGGTGCTTTCCATGTATCAAATAGAATTGGGCTGACATTCACTCACAGGGGTGTACCTATGGTAAATGGACTTGGTGTGATATTTGTCCGTAGTCATGGTGATTTGACTTGGAATGATAAAGACTTAAAAGATGTTAGATGATATCACTTGCGAACCCAAAGTGAGCCTGATCTAAGGGAGAGTCAATTGTCTCAGAGGGAGAGTTGTAGAAGGAGTTTCCCCTTGGTTCAGGTTGGATAGAGATATCTCCCAAGAATTAAAGGTGTCATGAGTCTAGAGTGAAGTTTTTATACTTCAGAGACAAGATTTGGCATGATGAAGAATGTCTCCCTCATTGAGAGTGAGTGTATATATATATATATATAGTTATTCATTATTCAAGGGACGCATCCTTTCATGGATGGTCACCATATGTTCTCTATATATGGAACACTCATCATTGTAATAACATATCGAACATACATATATTCTCATATAAAAAATAAAAAGATACAAGAAGGTGCATGACCTCCAAGTATGTCCTTGCAATTTGCAACCACCATCGAACTCCAAGGATCCTTCGTTGTGCTTGGTGAGAGAAAAACCCATGAAAATTTGAAATAAGCTGTGCATTTTTAGGTGGTAACACTCTTGAGAGAGTGAAAATCCAAGTACACACATTGAAAACAATAAAACACAAATGCACCTAAAAGGAATATGTCAAACATAAGAGAGAGTACCAGAGTTAAGCACTCTTAGGCTTATGACACATTATATTTCAGATCAAGAAGACCATGAAATGAGATTATACAAATGAAAGCTTTCATTTTTTATTTCTTTGAAATACACATCTTGGGGAAACATGTTAGGTATTTCCCTGGATTTTGCAAAAGCTTGAGGCTTTGTCAACATAGGGCTCAAGGCCATTACAACAATATACTCATTAAGAGTTCAACATGTCACTTGTGAGAATTGAACTTGGGCGGGGAGGATAACACTCCTCACAACTGCTTGGGATAGACCCAATTTTAAGCTTGATTTGTGTATTTATACACAAATCAATTGAGATTCCCCTTCAACAGGGGTAGGTATCCCTTCAAGAGCACGTTATGGGTCCTATTATCGCTCAGTTTGTAGTTTAGGTCAAGTAGTTGAAAGGTAAGGGTCAAACTGGCCTAACATGAGCTTCCCCACCCACTATCACCTCGATGGGGGGCTCTTTCTATTTAGGGTGGCTAAGCCCAAGGGAGACGTCCCTGGTAATCTGGGGTTTTGAAAGGCAAAGGCTTTAAAGGATTAAGGTAAGTTTTCCCTTCACAGATTACCGCCAAGAAGATAGTCAG
>ML786227.1:89767-157458 GCA_009831015.1 Picea engelmannii | reverse complement strand
GTAAAGAACATCGGGAGGCAGTAAAGTGGATTCTCAGATACTTGAGAGGTACTGCTAATCATGCATTATGTTTTGGAGGTTCAGAAATTGTTCTACAAGGATATGTTGATTCAGATATGGAAGGTGATAAAGATAGCAGGAGGAGTACCACAAGGTATGTGTTTACTATAGGTGGAACACAAGTAAGTTGGATTTAAAAACTGCAAAAGTTTGTTGCACTTTCAACAACAGAGGCAGAGTATGTTGTTGCTACAGAGGCTAGTAAATAGATGATTTGGTTACAGAGGTTTATGGAGGAATTGGGAAAGAAGCAAGATAATAGCAGGTTGTACTGTGACAGTGAGAGTGCCATTCATCTTGCAAAGAACTCAACCTTCCATTCGAAGACTAAGCATATACAATTGAGGTACCACTTCATACGATCCTCCTTGGAAGATGGACATTTGAAGTTGGAAACGATACACACTAGCCAGAATCTTGCAGACATGTTAACAAAGGGAGTAACCAGGGAGAAACTGAGTTCCTGCTCAGTTTCAGTTGATCTTCAAGAATGAAGATGAAGATGAGAAATTTGCCAGGTCCAAGAAGGTTCAGAGTCCAACATATACAGCAGCGGTGGAGTTGTTGAGATCAGTCTCCAAGTGGGATATTGTTGGTTGTGGAGCCTTATTATCTTCCTAATTCAGAGGTCTTTTACTTTCAACCGTGTTTATACCCCATGAAGTATTTACACCCCAGAAGTATGTACACTCTTCCACGCGGGGGAGTGTAAATGTATATTGTAATTTCATTGTAAATCTGGACCGTTAATTATAAGGTCGCAGATCTAACGATAAAGATTATGTTAGGGTTTTTTTCCCTAGAAGGAAACCCTCTTTTACAAGGGAAATGTATTGTGGTGATGGTTGACGGAGAATATTGTATTTTGAGATAGGAGATTGTGAGAGAAAGGAGAGGAAGTTACAGCGGGTTTGTTGTAGGTTGTATCCCTTCATATGCTAGATAATAATAAAGGAAGGACCTAGCAATTTCTTTGGTGGACGTAGCCTACACTGGGTGAACCACGTAAATCTGTGTCTCTATTGTATTGTGTATCTTCTATGTTTTGTTTCCGCATTTGTTTTATTTTATTGCTCCACGGTCCTGTTTTTCTAACAATTTTTAGGTAAGAATAATTTTTTTTTTTTTTTGTTAATTACATTACAAATAGTTAAACTATTGTTGGTCATCGACCAAGTTTTGTGGAAACGTTGGTCGTTTTTGATCATTTTTGGGACTTTGACAGGTTGGTCGAAGACGAAGCACCTAGGCGAAGCGAAGATTGTAGGATCTCGCCCTTTTTGCAAGATTTTTTGGTTTTAGGCTTTATGTAACAGATATGGGATGTCGGCCCATGGGTTTACCCATGCTTAGGCCTCTTTTGTAATGTATAAATAAGTATCTAGGCAATGTAATAAAGGGTCGATGGCTTAGTGATAATATTAACTATGTGAAAAAATATGGGTTAAGGCTTGTAGAGCTAAGTGAAAGTGCTTTGTAAGAGCTTGGTGCAGATGGACTGTGTAAGGATTTGTGCCTTGATACAACTCGGGGAAGGATGATCTGGCGAGGTGCGCGAAGATCTCCTGTCCTATGCAGAGTTGGCATTCTGGCTTGGTGCATGTAAGAAGATTGGAAGAGACTAATAAGAAGAGAAGAATATTGGTGGACGTAGCCCCACACTAGGGTGAACCACGTATATCATGTGTTGATGTATTTTGTACTATGATGTTAATGTTGTTTATGTATCTAATTGCTTAGTGTAACAATATTGGTGTAATAGGTAGATCCATTGATGCTTAGTGCTTTATACATGAGTGAGTGATTATATCTGCCCTGATGTTATGTGATGAATGGTTAGAGGTGCTTGATCTTGGTTGTTACTGCGTCGATCTGTAATAAGGGTTTAACTTGCGATGTGAATAAGGGTTAAAAACTAATGAATGTTAATTGCTAAGTGCTCTGTTAAAGTATTTTGATCACAGATCTGTGTCCCATCTAGGTTGTAGACACTTGAGTCCTGCAACCCCCCCTTCCTCTACCTCGGGTGAGACTACATCTGCTTCGTAGTTGTTGTCAAAAGGGCCAATAGTTAGGGTTTTTCTGGTGCATTGTTGAAGTGTTGAACCCTGGGTATGCCCCTGTGCCAACAAATGGTTCTGTTGTCGGGACGTGAAACTATGATTGTTGGGAACTGAAGAAAAGAGAAAGATTTGTGCATAGATCTGTTGCTGTAGTGCGCAGTAATATACTTGACTTGAGAATATCTGTTCTAAGAGAAGGAAGTTCGATCTGAAGAAAAGAGGTAAGATATTAAATCTTTTTTCTCTGAGAAAGGTAAGATAAGTGGAAATTTTTGCTTAGAAAGTATGAACTTAGGTATGTTTGATAGATTTTGTCCTAGTTTGAAAACTAGGGCATGGCTAGAAGAAAGAGTTGATCTGAATAAATTTGATAGAGTTAGTGAAAGATATGTTATTCCTATGCATAGAAAGAAGTTTTCGACTAACAAATGGATGCAGGACCCTAGAAAGAATTTTTATAGGTTGTAGGTCCATCACTGTGATCCCAGTGCACAATACAAGAAAGGTTGGGGATCATTTAAGAGAAAGAGAGGATTAACACTTTGTTATAGTTGCAGAAGACTGGGACATCTTGCTAAGGAATTCCATGGTAGAGGTCCTATTTGTATTTTTTGTACAGTTGTTGGTCATGAGGTTTTGTATTGCCCTAGAATGATTGCTAAAGTTGAAAATATGAACCTGAGACAAGAAAACCATGAACAAGGTCAAGAAACCAAGGATATACTAGAGAACCAGAAAGAATAAGAGATTATGTTATTACAACTGAAAGAAACAATGAATGATCACAAAGACATCAGTTTACTAGAGATCTTAAAAGAGAAGGAGTGCATAGAAACAAGAATATGAGACTTCTACATAGACTGTGTTATGGATGAATAAACACGGGTGAATATCATGCCAGAAAGAAGTTGGGAAATTTCGGTAAAGCGGGCTATGATTCCTTCATTGGGAGGGATAGGCTTGTTTAAAGGAAAGATGATAACCCTATGTGTAAGACTTACTCATGTACCTATGATAGCCTATGGAGCATCGACTGAAGAATAATTTGAGGTCATAAATTTTGTTGAGAATAAAACTTCTTTTTCACTTATGTTAGGAAATCCCTGGATTGAGAAAGATCAGATCCGAAGGAAATGCGAAGAGGAAGCCACATAATAGAAAAAGCAATAATTAAGGGACTTCATAACCAAAAAAAATAGCGAGACTAATACAAGAACAGGAGGACAAGTTGAAGTAGCAGAAGGTTGTCGAGGTTGAAAGAACGTAAGAAGGCTTATAGAACTTGTCCATGCAGGAGAGAAGAGCACCTACCCTAGAAGAAGTAAGAGAAGAGGTACTACACTCGAACCCTTTGAAAGACTCTCAACAGTGTGAAAGTCCCTTTACTAGGAGAAAATAAGAATAAGAATGGAAAGAGGAACCTAGAGACTCAAATCACAGGAAAGAAGGCCAAAAATCTCAGTAAGAAGAAAGAGAAGTTAGAAACATTGCAGGAAGTTCCATAGAGGACTTCGCAGAAAGAAGGCTTACAAAACCTGAACCTCATTGGAATCGCAGAACAATGTAGACTGGCACTTCGCCATGACGAAGCAATATGACTGTTAGAGGAATACTGACCATTAGAAAGACGCTCCAGAACGACTAGAAAAATAGTTATTGCCGGAAAGATCGCCATTGGATCATTGGGACCGCGCCATAACGAATGGAATCATATTTATTGAGGCTTTTCGATCCGTTGGAGGAACCCGTTACAACATTGTTTATTTAATCCGTCGAATGCCTCACCAGGGACACTTTTTCAAATTGTGATTATCCGAGCTAACAAGAGAATTGATTTCTATCGCTCTATGATTTTGAGACCTCGCCACCCATTCTACTTACCTTGAGTGTTAAGTCGCCTACCCGAGTTATTTTTTTATGAGTGTGCATGTTGGGCAACCTTAGTGCAGTAGAGAAATCGGTAGAAGAAATCTTGATATACCTTATGGCTGAGAAGGTCATGTCTGGAAGAGTATAGGCCTCATCGACGACTGGATTGAAAGCCCCCCCCTTGACTGCACATCAATCTAGCTGAAAAGTGATCGAGAAAAGAAGAAAGCACCGCAATGACCTGGCGAACGTGAAGTTGATCCCGCCGGTCTTTCCCGACTACATCCTGCCTCTGGCTAGCATAGTTAGTCGTGACAACATCCCACATGACTTCGAGTACATGCTCATCACTACGTACCTCCCGAAGGGGATACACACAGTCGAACCGCATCTAGGACTGATCCTTGATCTTAAGATCAACGATTTCAACCTTGGAGACAAGAAGAATTATGCGCTACTTGCACCGCATAGATACCTAACCAAGACAATTGGGAAGAAGCCAAATATAGTCCCCCAGCCATGGATTAAGGAGATCGCAAGGTCCACTATATTAAACGTCATGAATATCCCCCACTTCGACAGACATTAGGAGGTTAACGCGTGAGTTAAAATCCTCTTGTCGTGCTACCATGGAGGTTATCTCTGGTTAGACAGGCATGTGACTGTGGATCTGGCGCTGATCCACATGATCATTGGATTGAGCGTGCAGGGACCGAACCCTTAGCAATTCTATCCAGGGAAGGCTGCATATCGCTCTCTGGAGCAACATATAAAAGAAACCTATGACGATGTGGAGAAGGGGAAGCGAGGCTACAAGGTGGCCTCCATCCAAGATGGCACATTGCACCTAGCTTGTCAACTGATTGTGGGAAAGATCGTCAGGAAGAATAGACCAACGCAAGTTACAGGGTTCGTTGTCGACCTCGCAGGGAAGTGCGTCGAGGGAATGCAAATGAATTGGGTGAGCTACCTCATCAATGAGTGGGAGAAGGATTGTCGCGAAGCATAAGACCAAATATATGAATTCCACTTCAGCTGGTTACTAATTCTCATAGAATTTTCCACTTGGGAGATGTCGGAGGGAGCGACATTCCCGGAAGTCAAGCCATTACAACCATTGGCTACGAGGTTCACCACCTTGTGGTATACAAGTGACATGGCGAAGCAGTGGAAATCAAATGCGGTGTTTCACACTTACTACCTACATCTCACACACTCCATTGAGTCATTCCCCTGAATGACCCTAAACACCTTGCATACTTACAGACCACTAGCGAAGTTCCGCGTAGACCAACACTTCATTTACATCACTGCGCGTAGGGATGAAAACAAGGAGGATTTGCAGTCTTACTACAAATTGAATGATGAATACATGGAGGGAGATAACCAAGGAATGGTTAGTTGAATTCCTTGTACTAGTCGAGCAGACAGAGCTCTCCGATCCCAACATCATCGAAATCCCTTTGGTTACCCGGACGAAGTGGGATGTACTGAGAAACGCTAAGAAGAAGAAGAAAAAGGAAGAAGTGCAGGAGATAAAAAATGCATCAGAGGAAATTGTATCTAACTCACCTGGAGGAGGAGGAGGAAACAAAATAAACCAAGAGGAGGAAGGGTAATAATACAAGCAAGAAAAGGGCGAATTAACACCACGAAAGGAACCCCTTACAGAGGCTGAGACATCAAAGAAAAGGAAGGTTTCTCCGAAGAAACCCTTAGCACAGTGGATGATATTGAACTCATCATCAATTCACAACACAATAAGCCTCAGTCACATAATGTTCTCACGGTGGATGATATTGACCTCATCATCACAGTTGTAGCAGATGCTTCAGAGGATATCTTGTAGTGAAACGAAGCAAATCAGGAGACAATGTATGATAGAATCGAGGTGGAGCTGAAGGGGGTACAACAATCTCTCTATTCGAGTCGTGAAGTGTTTACTGCACCGTCATCATCAAAAGTTGTAGAATTGGGGGATGATCCCACCCAATTGCGATGGATAGCAGATGCTACAGAGGCTCGCCTTCATCGAGTACAGGAAGAAAAATAACAAGCCAGAGAAGCCTTGAAGAAATCAAAGGAGGAAGACCTAGAGCAACTTCAGGTTGCACAACAAGAAAAAGATGACATGAGAGCGAAGTTTGAGGAAGAAAGAGAGAAGATTCATAGAGAAAAAGACCAGCTGCTCCCAGAGCAAACTGCGGTCAAGGAGACAATGGCTAGATCACTTCGTTTTGTGTCGAGATTGGCCCAGATGGAAGAAGAGACAACTAAGATCCAAGTGGGGAAGCTCACTGAAGCCATTCAGCAGCTTCAAGCAAGAGTAGTCGAGTTAGAACTGCAAGCAGTGTTGAGCACTCTACAGGAAGTGTGGGATCAGAGGGAAGAAACTATCAGGAGCGCAGTCGAAAGAATCAAGGCGTTGGCTTCAGAATGCAAGAAACTAAGTAACTGAAGTTCACAGACCTATGAGCACCTTGTAGAATACCCAGAACTGAGGACATTGGAGGCACAACTCCAGGAGGTGAAGCAACAAGCGTCTACAGTGCAAGCGCAGTTGAAGCTGCTTACAGCAATGGATAAGATGAAGAGGGCACAAGAGTAGCGTGCAGTTCAACAAAAAGTCACTGCCATCCAAAGCAGAGTGATGGAGGTGACACAACGAATCCAACCGGTGCATGATGAAGCCTACACCCTCTTTGAAGAGATTGAGGGACAAGGATCATAGCTGGAACAGGTGGTCCCAACAGTGGAACAATGCCTGGAAGGGCTTGTCACCAAGCAAGTCATTCAGGAGTTCGCTGAGCAGGAGGTCCTTCGAAGCAGTGTTGCCCAGATCAGAGTGACTCAGGACGAGTCATAGGTGAGTGTTGGGGTCTTGTTTTCCCTCGACCAATATTTGTGGAAACGTTGGTCGTGTTTGACCATTTTTGGGACTTCAACAGGCTGGTCGAAGACGGAGCACCCAGGCGAAGCGAAGATCGCGGGATCTTGCCCGTTTTGCAGTTTTTTTGGGTTTTAGGGTTTATGTAACAAGTATGGGATGTCGGCCCATGGGTTTACCCATGATTAGGCCTCTTTTGTAATGTATAAATAAGTAGCTAGGCGATGTAATAAAGGGTTGATGGCTAAGTGATAATATTAGCTATGTGCAAGAAGATGTGTTAAGGCTTGCAAAGCTAAGTGCAAGCTCTTTGTAAGAGCTTGGTGCAGGCGGACTATGTAAGGCCTTGTGCCTTGATACAACTTGGGGAAGGAGGATCTGGCGAGGTGTGCGTAGATATCCTGTCCTATGTGGAGTTGGTGTTCTGGCTTGGTGCATGTAAGAATATTGGAAGAGACTAATAAGAAGAGAAGAATATTGGTGGATGTAGCCCCACACTGGGGTGAACCACGTATATCTTGTGTCGATGTGTTTTGTACTATGATGTTACTGTAGTTTATGTATGTAATTACTTAGTGTAATAATATTAATGTAATAGGTAGATCCATTGATGCTTAGTGCTTTATGCATGAATGAATTATTAGATATGCCCTGATGATATGTGTTGAATCGTTAGAGGTGCTTGATCTTGGTTGTTGTTGTGTCGATCTGTAATAAGGGTTTAACCTATGATGTGAATAAGGGTTAAATACTAATGAATGTTAATTGCTAAGTTCTCTGTTAAAGTATTGTGATCACAGATCTGTGTCACAGCTAGGTTGTAGACACTTGATTCCTGCAACCCCCCCTACCTCTACCTTGGGTGAGACTGCATCTTCTTCGCAGGTGTTGCCGAAAAGGCTGGTAGTTAGGGTTTTGTTGGTGCGTTGTTGAAGTGTTGAACCCCGGGTCTGCCCCTGTGCCAACAACTACTAAGGTTGATTTTTGAAGATAATCATCACTGCAATTTTGGTAAGGAAAAATGTCACATAACATTCCTCCAAGAGGACAAGGCCGAGACTTGAGATCTGCATTTGTTGAGGCTTTGGGTGATCGAAAATGTTATTTCCCTTGTAAAAAATGCAGGGGCTATAATAGAAGGAGAATTTTAATAAAAATAACTAAAAAACATTATAGAGAGTATGGACACCTTGAAGGCCGACATGAATATTGTCCCTTGGTAAGTTATTCATATATGTCTTGATATTGCAGATTGTTTTTGTAAATGTTTATATGTTAAATGTAGAAGAAAAATAATGTATTCTTTTTTCTTTATGGATATATTCTATGTACACATGAACAAATTGAGAGTGCATTAAGAAGAGAAGAAGTAGACATAAGATGTATATTTTAATTAGGGTTTAGGGTATGGTTTAGTGGTTAAGGGGTTTAAGGTTTAGGGGTACACGGTGTAATGGGTTAGGGGTTAATATTTTAGCGGTTTAAGGGTTAATAAGGCCAGATTAGGGCTTAGTGGTTAAGGAGTTAGGGGTTAAGGTAGGTTAAGGGGGTTTAGGTTCTAGGGGATTTAGAGGTTAATGGGGTTTTATGGAGTAGGGGTTATAGGTTTAGGGTTAAGGATTAAGGGGTTAGGATGGGTTAGGGGTTAATAGTTTAGGGGATTATGCTTATATTATTCAATATGAGAGTTAATATTTGTTGTGTTGACAAGTATTGACGCTCTGTTTGAGAAGTATTTTCAGAGTTGCTAATTCCTCTTTTGATATTGTTATCGACGCTCTGTTTGAGAAGTATTTGTAGAGTTTCTAATTCCTCTTTTGATGTTGGTAATTGTTTCCTTTTAAAAAAAATTTAAGATCAGTTTCAGTTCCTAGTAACATCGTCTTTTAAAAAAAAAACATAAATCACTAATGGAAAGTGGAGATGCCACATTGGTTGAATGTTGTATTTTTCAGGAAGAGAGCAGTAAAGGAAATATGGAGATTCCTTGTTCCTGTTCTGGCACCTTGAAGGTACAAGGTTGAGGGGGATAGATAATGGTGGTTTATATTTTGTCAGGGTTGAGGGGGGATAGATAAGAATATGAAAATATGATTCACCATATGCTATTTTTCAATACGTGAGTTAATATTGGCTATATTGACAAGTATGGATGCTCTATTTGAGAAGTATTTGTAGAGTTGATAATTCATCTTTTGATATTAGTACTGACACTCTACTTGAAAATTATTTGCAGAGTTGCTAATTCCTCTTTTGATATTGGTAATTTTTTCCTTTTTAAAAGTTTTGAAGATCAGTTCCAGTTCCTAGTAACGTTGTCATTTAAAAAAAAAATCACTAATGGAAAGTGGAGATGCCACACTAGATGAATGTTGTATTTGTCGGGAAGAGGACAATAAAGGAAATATGGAGATTCCCTATTCTTGTTCTCACACCTTGAAGGTACATGGTTGAGGGGGATAGATAAGGGTGGTTTATATTTTGTCAGAGTTGAGGGGGGGGGGGGGGANGGGGGGGGGGGGGGGGGGGGATAGATAAGAATATGACATAATGATGAAGGAAAAATAAGAATAGGTTGTTTTTTCTTGTTGTGACTATATATATGAATATGATTCACCATATTCTATTGTTCAATACGAGAGTTAATATTGGTTGTGTTGACAAGTATCGACTCTTTGTTTGAGAAGTATTTGTAGAGTTGCTAATTCTTCTTTTGATATTGGTACCAACGCTCTGTTTGAGAAGTATTTGCAGAGTTGTTATTTCCTTTTTAAAGTTTTGAAGATCAGTTCCAGTTCCTAGTAATGTCATCATTAAAAAAAAAACCAGAAATCACTAATGGAAAGTGGATATGCCACATTGGTTGAATTCCATATTTGTTAGGAAGAGGATAGTAAAGGAAATATAAAGATTCCATGTTCTTGTTCTAGCACCTTGAAGGTATAGGGTTGAGGGGGATAGATAATGGTGGTTTATATTTTTTCAGGGTTGAGGGGGGATATATAAGAATATGACATAATGATGAAGGTGAAATAAGAATAGGTTGTTTTTGCTGATTGTGACTATATATATGAATATGATTAACCCTATTCTACTATTCAATGTGGGAGTTAATATTGGTTGTGTTGAAAAGTACCGACACTCTATTTGAGAAGTATTTGCAAAGTTGTTGGTTCCTCTTTTGATATTGGTACCAATGCTTTGTTTGAGAAGTATTTTTAGAGTTGCTAATTCCTTTTAAAAAGGTTTGAAAATCAGTTCCAGTTGCTAGTAACGTCTTCATTTTGTTTTTAAACATAAATCACTAATGGAAAGTGGAGATGCCACACTAGATGAAGGTATGGGTTGAACGATGTATACAATCTAATAATGGTAGTTTATCATGGTATGGCGTAGCTACATTGGTCAAATAAGTTGAATGTAAAGGACATACCAATCTTACACAGATGAAAATTGATTTAGCATATGGTTTAAAAGATAAACATGAAATCATATTCACCCATGCTATTTGTTTTTTTTGAATATTATATTGATGTATATGGCATATCAATTGACAATGATTTTCTTACGTGTCTGGCATATTTCAGTTGAAACACCACAAGGCTATGTGGTGCAATGACCACAAATTTCGCATCAAAAAGTTGGATGAAAAGATGAAAACTTATGATAGTGGGATAACTGTAGTATTTTAGGTTACTAATGTTTCCTTTAGAAGTGACAAACATCCATAAGTCTTTGAAAATCGTTACTATGGGTTTTTGGATGATATACTTGAGTGTGACTTTAAATCCTTCAAATTATCTTTGTTCGACATCAAATGGTACATGTTATGAATGAATGAATGTGATCCTGATAGAACTGTTAATCAACATGCTAATGAATTTACCATGGTTAATACAAGGAATGTTGAGCCAAGATCATAGCCCTATGTTCTTCCAAGCCAATGCAAACAAGTATTTTACACAGAGGTTCCAGGTATAGGGGGTTGGCCATATGTTGTTAGATATGATCCAAGAGGAAGGTCGATAAAGTATAATGTAGCAGAAGAAGATGGTATTCAAGAAGTAGAATATGTACAGGAGCAGTTAGTTCATGTGTCAGACGAAGACATTGCAGAAGTTCAAGGATATGTTCTAGACAATTTTATGGATGAATATTATATCGATGATGTTTTAGATAAAGAACTTGAAGAAGTCGAACCAAATGTAGGAGACAATGTTCCTGATGATGATATAGATTATGATATGATTGGAAATGACGACATTGATGATGATATTGATATGGCTAATCCTTTCAAAATCAATTCTGAACCGGATGATATGGATGTTGAGTTGGATGAATAAGAATATTAATGATATCGAAATGTTGAAATGAAGGAGGTATGCATTTATATTTTTTCAGTTGATTTATTCTCTTTAATTTACCTTAAATTTTTGTTTTCTTAGTTTCTATGCTTAATTCTTACTATGTTTCTTTAAAAAAGTTTCTAGTAGATAAATTAGGTATTGGGGAATTGAATGATGTGAGAAGGGAAGGGAGGGGGGGGGCATATGAGCTTCCACCTTCACATGGTTGGCATTATTCATTAGAGAATATATTATTCTTGAAACGAAGAGAAGCTCATTCAGGTTTGTACGATCATCTCCAAATTTAACTTTAGTTCGTCTAACAATATTCAAGGTTGTCCATTAATTACCAATTAGTGGAAATTATTCTTTAATTTGACACCACACAAAGTGACCTATGAATGGGGCCAACGTTGAATTTTTTTTTCAGTTTTTTCTTCCTTGCACTGAAATTTGACATTGTTATAGTAGATGCATGCATTGATAGTATGGGAGGCTTTAGAGACTCAAATACGAATCACACAAATAATTTAACAATCAAACGATAAAATTAGAACCTAAATGTGAAGGAGATGAAATTATCCATCATCGTATTTGTCATCATCGTTATCATCTTATTGTGGCGAGGCTATTTCAATGATCATGTTCGGTGTTCCTAAAGCATCTTCGTCAGAAATTTCTAGAAACAATGACTAGTTAAAGGTGCCAACATTGATTTTTTCCAAACTATGCTTCTCCAAGTCATGGACATGGTATGAGAAGGAACTATAAATATCTTAAGGCATACAATACACTTTTAGGACTCCCAAACCATGAACAGGGTCTAAAACCACCACACAGGCCCTATAAATGAAATATTTGGCCTATGTGTACTCATAATGGAACCATTTCAAGGTTGTAATTAGTGGAAATTATTCTTTAATTTGACCCCGCATAGAGTGACCTGTGAATGGGGCCAACATTGCAATTTTTTTAGTTTGTGCTTGTATGCACTGAAATTTGGCATGGTTATAGTAGATGTATGCATTGACAATAGGGAGGGTTTTGAGACTCAAATACGAGTCACACAAAGAATTTGACAATCAAACGAAAAACTTATAAACTAACTTTGAAGGGAGTCACAAATCGATCCCATAGAGTAAGAGAGTGCCCCAAACAAGTGCCTCAAATTATGTAATAAAGCCAAACCAGTGACCAAGGACCAAGGGGAAGAGGAGAGGAAAAAATGGGGAACCCTACCTAAGCACTAAGGAATCTACAAGAAGCATGGTTATGGGTGCGATGGTCGTTCATGGTTATTGGTGAGATGGTTTTTTATGAATATATGAGTTAGTTAGAGACTACATTTGTTACTTATTATTAATGGTCATATTTTATTGGGATGGTAAGGGTTATAGATGTTAGAGGTGATTATATTTATATGGTTTAGGGTGTTATGTGTTATATATATGGGTTAGGGATAAGTGTTATATTTTTTAGGATTTAAGAGTGATGTGATTGATAATAATTAGGAATTATTGTAACATCCAAATTTCACCGACGACATTTTCATAACACTGATTATTATTTGAGGACACTTGCGTGCAAGTGATCCAGATAAACATGGTACATTATGATTATTTGATTTGGTTTATGAGTTTATGCTATGATGTAGTATTGAAATTTTGGTATGTTATTAATATTGATGTATTGGATTGACAAGTATTATGATGAGGTTTCCTAAGTGTGCATGAGATGTGACATGATGAGGATGATGATGGCATCGACATAATTTGCTTGGACTCTGGATTGAGTCAGGGAGTGGACTATTGACTTTAATTATGAGTACTTGTTTTTATTACACATGTATTATGATGATTTCAGTTATGGATTTCATGTATAATATTTATTAATATTATTTTTTTCAGTGGATGCAGGCATGGTAAATCTTGCTAATATGACTCACATATGGAGTAAAGGGGTCATACAAAAATATCATAGATATGAGGGAGAGGTGTGGAAATGTCCCTGTCACAACCTATTAACACTCCCGCCATGAACTGAACTGGAGGTTAACGACTACCTTGTTCCTGAGAGGTTCACGATGTAGTGAGGGTAGATTGAGACAGATGCTCATGAGTATTTCTAAGGGGTGCACAATAAGGCGGATTCATTATTCCTCAGTATTCCCTAGGTAGGTGCGGGCACTAATAGATCTCCCTAGATCCACCTGGATCTAGAACAAAACACACCAGAACATGACGCTTTCCTTAAGTTTTAAATATTAAATTTACTAACTAAAGAGGGGTAGGTGACATACCGTTTAAACGTCGCTTCCTCTCGCTATCGCCATCCTAGCTCCATTCCAATGCTCATACAATGATGAATCTGCAAAAGAACACAACCAATCAAAGTGATAACAATAGCATAAACTCAATATAAACCTATGTATGTGATCAAGGAATCATACAATAAAACACAACAAGATTTATAGGAAAGAATCATATTATTGTATCATATTAAATGTGAAAGAGAGATTACAACCATGGCCTTGATGTCGTAAGGTCCCTTCCAACTGTCTTTCGTTCCCCACACACTTTCACTCCAAGAATTCTGAGAGCACAAATTTGATAATATTCACAATCTATCTTGAGAAAGTCAAAACTCAAAACCACTCTAACCAAGCTAATAATTCCAAGCCAAATCCAACTTAGCCCTTCTCCATGAGAGCTCCTCTCCTTTTATAAGCTGAAGAGGATAAGGTGAGGAGGTTAGGATGATCCCACTAAATCATGAAAACGAGTAAGATCCAAACCATTCGGATGCCACCTTACCATGGAAGTTTCTCCTTCTAGAAGATTCGAGAAAACGCTCATTTTTCCCATGTGTAAGCATTCTCACACCTGCCTATAGAGCAGACTGCAAACTCCTCGCGACCTAGCTATGCTGTAGCCTGCGAGAATCAGGCATTCTCACACCCTAGCTATAATGCAGCCTGCGAACTTCTTTTTTTATAGGGTTTTTACAAAGGAAAATGCAACTTCTTTTCTCAGGAAAAGTTCTTCTCCCTTCCTTCTTTAGGAACTCAGGCCACTGACCCCTCTGAAGGAAACAGATAGGTTTACATCATTAATGGTCATAGGGATGATGAAAATAATGTGTAACAGAGAGACCCCAAAGTATGAAGTTATAACATAGTGATAGTTGAAATACTTTGTCAAGTGTGTGTAGGGAACAAGGAACAGTCGGTCGGAAACCTGCCAACAAACAAGGAAATATAGTACAATAATATATCATCACTGAGGTAGGAATTCCCATACTCATAATACAAATGATTCAAAGCATAAATGCCGACATGTGAAGATCCATGTCAAGTAAGACAGGTCATGGCCACCAAACATACACTGTGGATCCATGCCAATATGACTCAAATCTGAACATAGCCACCAAAAATACACTGTGGATCTATGTGTTAAAGACTCAAATTTGAACATAGCCACTAGACATACAATGTGGATCTATGCACCAATACAAACTGAATACACTCCAACACAATCTGAATCTATCAGAAAAGATCCAGGCTCTTCATCTCCACCACTCTATAGTACGAATCTATCCATGTGAATACATGTGTCGAAGTCAAACATGGTAGAAACCACTTGATTACCGGTCATTAGTGTATACCGTTAACAAGCGTGGGGGAAATCACCATTAATGTCAATGACTCCCAAGGTACACTAGTACAATCCAATGAATGTGAATTAATGAGTTGAAGTTGAACACTCGGCAGAATCTCCCGATTAGGTGTCAATAATGAAAACCCAATGTCGAAAGTGAGGAAACCTGCCATTGAGGCATGCAAGTTCCAAGGTACCAATTGGTTTCTAAGTCTAATTCCTGGATAATGAGTTGAAGTCGACAGGAAAAGACTTGTTACAGGAGGGCCTTAATGTATCCCACATCAATGACATGAAACAGGTAACAATATTCGAAGTAGATCAGAGTAACAAGTGATTCAGGACTGACTCAAGGATGGTCGACATAATAGAAGGCTTAAAGACTGCAGAAATGGTCGACGCAACAGAAGGCTTTCCGAGTTGAACATATCTTTGAACATATTGACGACACGACAACTGTCCTGGGAAATACTGACTCAACGACAGGGATCATAAACCAATTTGTAATCTTATAAGGAGTATGATCAAGAGACGAGAAGATTTTCCAACCTAGACACAAAGCGAGTGAAAGGGTGTCATGTTCAAAAGTGACTCTTCCATGGAATACAGGTTTAGACATATTTCTTTCCCAATGTTTTCCCCCACCATTTCTGGCGAGTACCTCTTTATTTTTACACAAGCTTGAGGAGGATAACATACGCTTGAAATGTAATCTCATCCTTTGGATGAGTCCCTCGGAGTATGTTTAAGGAACCCTAGGAAGGAGTGGTTTGGTCCCATTTAGACCTTTTGATGTTTATTTAACGAGTCCAAAGAAAGAAAACTCATGGGTTTTTCATGTTTAGAGAGTTTGAAAAACACTTAAAGAAAACTCATGTCCCATATGGGCCTTTCAATGTTTGTTTTATGAGTCCAAAGAAAAAAAACTTAGGGGTTTTTCATGTTTATAGAGTCTAAAAAACACTTAAAGAGAAATCACTCAGTTTCTTTTTCGTAAAGTAGTCTGATGAGACCGAAAAAGAGATAAACTATCGCTCAACAGACGGTTTCTTCAAATTCTTTAATGAGCGTGAAAATAACAAGATCGCTCGGCAATCTTTTCATGTTTAGAGAGTCTGAAAAGAGATTAAAGGGAACTCCAGGGGTTCCTTTTTCATATAACCTTTACGAGTCCGAAAAAGTGATAAAAGTATACTCGGTTACATTCTCACGTATTTACGAGCACAATAAAGAACAAAGACTAAGCTCGGTAACTTATTCTCATGTATTTACGAGCATGAGAAAGAACAAAGACTAAGCTTGGGATTGTTTTCATTTTTACGCAAGCTTTAAAACAAAACAAAACTATGCTTGGGACAGATTTTATTTTTACACAAGCTTAAAAACTAAACAAAACTATGCTTGGACCTGGTTTCATCTTTACATAAGCTTGAACTAGCGGAAAACTATGCTTGAGGTAGGTGGTTTCATTTTTACACAAGCTTGAACCAAAGGAAACTATGCTTGAGACATGTGGTTTCATTTTTAAACAAGCTTGAACCAAAGGAAACTATGCTTGAGATAGGTGGTTTCATTTTTACACAAGCTTGAACCATAGAAAACTATGCTTGGACTTCCCAACGCAGAACACAGGGATGGTTAGTACTTAGTCCCCAGTTTAAGAATCTAGCAGCTCAAGTTCAGCATGAAGTCCAGAGGCTGAGGTAAATTGCCCCCAAGCTTTGTTTCATCCAACTACAAAGGAGAATGAAATGAAGCTTCAAATACTAGACAAAGGACTTGACTCAAACTATTTCATTTTTTAACGAGATTGACATAGAAACAAGAACTATGCTCGTAACCTATGTTTCATTTTTTAACGAGGTTGCCATTGAGACGAAAAAACTATCCTTGTAAGTGGTTTCATTTTTTAATGAGCTTGAAATCAGAAAACCATGCTCAAAGACCTCTGTTTCATTTTTTAACGAGGTTGTCTCAGAGACGCAAAAAATATCCTCGGAAGTCTCTCTTCTTGATCATGGATTCCAAGAGGACAATGCTCCGAAATGACACCATGTCAAGGGACAAAACTCTGTCATGGCTTCCAAGAGGTCTTCACTGGAAGGAAGAAACACACTCTAGAAGGACACCATATCGAGTGTCGCGACAAAGGTAAAGAGATCAGGCTCTAACAACCCTATCGAAGAGATCACCATGTCAACTACTGGATCTAAGTCATCGTAAGTTGAAGATATGGGTGACAATGCCAGATAATTGACCTGTGGCAGGGGAGATACCGTCTGCATATAAGAACCATTTAGGGAGGCAATCCAGTCGGGGTCAATGAATGAAAGTTGATCAACAGTCACAACTTGTCCATCGCGAGGGAAAGATATCACATGAAAAAGAGTAGACACAATAGCTTTCATGGCATAGACATAATCTCGCCCAAGGAGTAAAGTGAAATCCAAGGGGTCTTGGATGACCATGACATCAATAAAGACAGTTTTCCCTCCCAAAGTTACAGTAAACTCAGGAAGGGTCCCTAAAGGTTGACTGGTTCTTCTGTTAAAATCTAACAAATTTTGCGTAACTGGGGCAAGTTGAGGACAACCCAAAGCTTGCCAAGCAAAAGAGGACAAAATGCTAACGGATGCACCTTCGTCTATCAACGTCTGAGGAACGTCCTGACCACAAACTTGCACTGTAATCTGGAAAGGAATGTGAGAGGGAAGACGAGGTTGAGTTAGCACACCCCAATTAAAAAGGATGCCCTCATTACTTGGAGGGGGTTTCATGGGAGAAGGAGGAATACCCCCCGACATGGTAGAGTTTGTATCAACAAGAAAAACGTGGGCAGTATCGGGTTTACTCTCAAGCGGGAGAGTAGGATCGATCGATGATGGGATCAAATCGACCACTCAGGAACTCTTCAGAGGAAGAGTGGGATTGACTAATGATGGGATCGGATCAACCACTTTGGCACTCTTCGGATGAAGGGTGGGACTAACCGAAGAAGGGACTGGATCGGTCACTTTAACACTCATCAAAGGAGGAGTGGGATCGACTGATGACAGAACCGGATCGACCACTTGGGTTGCATTCTCCAAGGGGAGAATGGGGTCGACAGGTGGAAACAGATCAACCACTTGGGTGATACTCTCTAACGAGAGAGTGGAATCGACTAAGGATGGGATCAGATCGACCGCTTTAGTTTCACTCTCTAAGGGGAGAGCGGGATTGACCAAGGATGGTATCAGATCAACCACTTTGTCAACTGGTGCAATTAAAGACGTGACCAGATTGACGACATGATCAATCAGATTGACCGACGGGGGAACCAGATTGATCATTCCATCAACTATAGGTGGGTTGAGAGAAAGCTTGTGATAAACAACTGGAAGTTGAGGCTGTGAAATAGTCATGTCTTCCAAGAATTTCGAGGCTTTGTCCATACGAGAGAAAAGGTGAGTTAGATGACTCCCTTTGCATAACATACACGGGAACTTGACTCTACTTTTATTCTTCCCAACGGTATCATGACTAGTTGATGGGAGGTCATCAGCATGTTGTTTAGAGGCTGACGACATGGGTTGGTTAGGGTGTGTAGACCATACTTCTATAACCTTGGATAGACCAGGGAAATCCTTAAGAAGATGGCTACCCTTACAAATCCTGCAAGGGTACTTGGGCTTACGAGTTGTTTGGGTGATCCTAACATCATCAACACTCCTAGCACAATTAAAAGTAACTGGTTGTTTCCCAACATGTTTGACAGTGGTTGGAGGTTTTGACCCTCGCTTATCTTTCTTCTTCTTAATATTTCTTTTCTTATTCTTCTTATTCATCGGGTTACTAGCTTCAGAACTTTCACTCGACGAAGAATATGAAATGGAAGGCGAAGAAGACCTTGCTGGTGAAGAAGGTGAAGGATCAACATGAGTTTGATGCTCTTGGGGGGAAGTGCTTGTGACTGAAGCACTAACTGCATTCGGGATTACCTAAGTGGAAAACAACCATACCGGTAATCCAATAGTGAGACCTGGAAGGCTCAAAGTAGCGATGTGAGGAGGACCAATGTTTCTATAAGAAGGAAAAACAAAAGGTTCCCCTAGAGTAGGGTTTCCTTCATTGGTCATTCTGGGAACTGACACCATTAAATAAATATCCAATCTAGAGTCATCTAGGGAAAACAAACAACACACGCTAAAAATCTAGTAAGCAAGCAAACAAACAAAACCTTCTCACAATGAACACACTAGTTGGTGATGAAATCCAACGTCGTGAGAACAAAGTAAGAAGGGGCTGAGATAGAGTGGGTGGAAAAGTTACATTGACGACCTACTTAACGGACTTACACCCTGGTTAAAGCTCCCACACATAATCATGGGTATACCCTCCAAGGAGCCTGAGTGATTTTGGCCAACGTCGATTCCAGGTATCGTGAAGACTTTCCCTCCACAGTCACCTTGTGTAAAGACCCTAAAGAGATAGGCCACTAAGGTTACCAATCACTATAGTGATTCTTGGGGAAACAGTCGACAGTCTGATCCACGCGTAAGGGCAGGGTATCTAGCCCAAAATCAACTTGAAAGGCTTCCACTCATCATTGTGGGTATACCTTCAAGCGATCCCCATAATACGCGCAATCTCTACACCAAGACCGACAAAGCAGGGTGAGTAACTCTGTCAGTCTTAATGCGACTTCGTGATTGACCCTTGTGTTAGAAGGGCTTCCCAGGACAAAATGTAGAAAGTGGATTTAACTCTCCCTATCACAAGATGCTATGTTTGTTTGCAGCTTTGGAAAGTTATATTTCACACCTATTCCAAAGCCCTACGACTAATCTAATGTAGGTTTTCTACCAGAAAATATAAAAATGTCTAATCAATTTTTATAAGCGCTTTATTTTATGGTTGTTGTTACTCAAGAGGAAAATGGCGTGGAAAATATGGTGTTTTGACCAACTCGAATGTTATGCAAAGAGATGAAGATGCAATCTTTTCATTTCAATGAAAGCTATGCTACGAGAAGGAGAAAACATTTATCATTCCCATATACACAATGTCCTAAAATATATTAAACTCATCAATATCAAGATTCTCAAGAAATGAGAAAAATGTATTGTACACCAATGCACGATTCATGCCCCCCCCATTGGAAAATTTATTGGAATTTAAAACCAAAAAATGCCAAGACTCATGCAATTTCGCTACTTCAAATGCAAGGATTCCCCCAATCTAATATAAAACAAGAAATTAAATCTTTTTGTTTCAAAAATTTCACTAAAAACAATAATAAACTTTGTTAAAACAAAGAAACTCAAACTAAAATTTTTCTTTTAAAGAGAACTATTCAGAAGAAATCTGATCTTTCCCTAAACAATTCTAAAGAAAACACACGCTTTGTAATTGAAAGACACTCAAAGCAAGAGACTAATCCTTCAAAACCAAACAAAGCAAAGATGGCTAAAAGCGACTCAAAGAATGTCAAACAGATTGTAAATAGATCAATATAGGCTCCAAAAGTTCAATCTTGTTGATCAAAGCAAAACTGGGCATCAAAAAATAGGAAAGCCTAATTCCAAACAAAAGTTTCAAATGAGTTCGCAACCTAGCTATAGGGTGTAGTGCGAAAATCAGTGGAGTTCGCAGGCTGGTAGTGGGGTACAGTGCAAGAATTAGGGATTCTCGCAGTCTAGATACAGATAGGGTGCGAGAAGGTCGCACTGAACTGAACAGTATGGTGCGAACATCAATGATTCTCGTAGGCCACAAAGAGGTACAGTGCGAGAAGGTTTGTAATCAAGAAAAATTTGGAAAAAGGACAAAAAAATTGAGTGAACTTTCAGATCCAAAGAGTCTGGATGGATCTCCCACAGACTTAGAGATTAGAAAACAAGCAATCAAAGCAAGAGAAACTAGACTAACTAGGAAACAATCCGTTCCCCAGTATGGTCGCCAATTTTTTTATTGGATAAATCGGTAGGTGTGAACACTAACTGATCTCCCTAGATCGACCTAGATCTAGAAAAAAACACACCAGAACATGACGCTTTCCTTAAGTTTTAAATATTGAATTTACTAACTAAAGAGGGATAGGTGACATACCGTTTAAACGTCGCTTCCTCTCACTATCGCCATCCTAGCTCCGTTCCAATGCTCATACAATGATGAACCTGCAAAAGAACGCAACCAACCAAAGTGATAGCAATAACATAAACTCAATATAAACCTATGTATGTGATCAATGAATCATACAATAAAACACAACAAGATTTATAGGAAATAATCATATTATTGTATCATATTAAATGTGAAAGATAGATTACAACCATGGCCTTGATGTCATAAGGTCCCTTCCAACTGTCCTTCGTTCCCCACACACTTTCACTCCAAGAATTCTGAGAGCACAGATCTGATAATATTCACAATCTATCTTAACAAAGGCAAAACTCAAAACCACTCTAACCAAGCTAATAATTCCAAGCAAAATCCAACTTATCCCTTCTCCATGAGAGCTCCTCTCCTTTTATAAGTTGAAGAGGATAAGGTGAGGAGGTTAGGATGATCCCACTAAATCATGAAAGCGAGTAAGATCCAAACCATTCGGATGCCACCTCACCATGGAAATTTCTCCTTCTAGAAGATTCGAGAAAACATTCATTTTTCCCATGTGTAAGCATTCTCGCACCCTACCTATAGAGCAGACTGCGAACTCCTCACAACCTAGCTATGATGTAGCCTGTGAGAATTAGACATTCTCGCACCCTAGCTATAATGCAGCCTGCAGACTTCCTTTTTTATAGGGTTTTTACAAAGGAAAATGCAACTCCTTTTCTCAGGAAAAGTTCTTCTCCCTTCCTTCTTTAGGAACTCGGGACACTGACCCCTTTGAAGGCAACATATAGGTTTACATCGTTAACGGTCATAGGGATGACGAAAATAATGTGTAACAATGATTATTTGATTTGGTTTATGAGTTTATGCTATGATGTAGTATTGAAATTTTGGTATGTTATTAATATTGATGTATAAGATTGACAAGTATTATGATGAGGTTTCCTGAGTGTGCATGAGACGTGACATGATGATGTTGCTGATGGCATCGACATAATTTTCTTGGACTCTGGATTGAGTCAGGGAGTGGACTATTGACTTTAATTATGAATACTTGTTTTTATTACACATGTATTATGATGATTTCAGTTATGGATTTCATGTATAATATTTATTAATATTATTTTTTTCAGTCGATGCAGGCATGGTAAATCTTGCTAATACGACTCACATATGGAGTAAAGGGGTCATACACAAATATCATAGATATGAGGGAGAGGTGTGGAAATGTCTCTGTCACAACCTATTAGCACTCCCTCCATGACCTGAACTAGAGGTTAATGACTACCTTGTTCCTGAGAGGTTCACAATGTAGTGAGGGCAGACTGAGACAGATGCTCATGAGGATTTCTAAGGGGTGCACAATAAGGCGGATTCCTTATTCCTCAGTATTCTCTTACTCTCAGACAAGGTCAACAAGTGGATTATTGACTCCAAGCATTAGACAACTTCCAAACAAATTCAACATGGCAAGTGACACCCTTGGAGCACGTTGCAGGTTAATCTAGAATGCAAATAAATAAAATGAAACCTCAAGAGAAATTAATAAAAATATAGAAGGATTTAGAGGATAAAATGAATACTTATATTTTGTTAGAAAGGAGAATGTAATTTTATATTAATTTATGAACATGAACATAATAAAACCTAAGTTTGTTGTTTATTCCTAAACAAAGTTATAACAATGAGTTAAGGGAAATTTAGGTGAATAAAAACTAGTAAAGAAAGAATAAGAATTAAAATTAAAGACATGTGCACAATGTGTGCATGAAATTAATAAAAGGAATTTTTAATTAAAATAAACTAATCCATGAGTAAATGTGGTGTAAACTTAGAGTTAGAGTCCTAAGTCAAGCTAGACTCAAAATCCTAAATAAGAGAATATTCCTAATCTAACTCCAACTGTAAATTATTTAGGACACACAATAAAGGAGAAATTGGGGAACTAAGGGACAACTAGGAGAAAATTTAGGAACTAATTGGGAAGGTGAAGAAATATTCAAAATTTATTTCATTAAAAAAAATTAAAACATGTGCAACTTGAGGGAAGTGTGACATGTGTTCAAGGTGAATAATCTCTAATTTAATTATTGTTTTTTTTTTTAATTATGCATGAATTGACAAGTGCTAAGACAAATTTTCTTATAAAAAGAAGAAAGAGTAAGGAGGAAACCACCCTATTGCCGGATGACTGAAATTCTGTCAAATTTTGATGTGACTAGTTTACTTGTGTGAGTTGGGTTGCAAGCTTTACATAAGAGGTGGAAGTCTCTCCTTGCGAGGGCAAGCTTGAGCTAGATACTGATCTAAATTTATGTGTGATCCATTTATGGGTTGGGGGGATAAGGGAGAAGAAGAGTACCCCTAGTGTTGGTTGGGAGGTACCGATGAAGTCAATTGATTAGCGGGTGAAGGGAAGGACGTTGTGCAAGTTTTTGTTTCCAAATTGAAGATCATCCACACATATTATCAATATTTAGCCACAGTATTTAATTACCTAGTTATTTTATTGTGTAATAGAGTATTTAATTTGTAATCAGAATGTATATGGGTAGAACATCTTGTATTTGACATAACATTTCTGCCATTTATATGGATATATTTTCTATAATATTTCTAAACTAGCAAGCTAAAAAAAAATATAGACATCGTTCAAATTTATCCAAAATTTCATATTCTAATTGGAAACTGCTTGATGCTACTCGATATGTTTCTTGCCTTGAACACTCATGCAATGTTGTATATATATTTCTTGCATTTGGAGATGACATTTTCTTGAACATCTAGTTTTCCTTTCTATTCACTGTTTTAATATTTTGAAGAGTATAATGGAAGTTTATTGATGTGCTCGGTAAGTTCGGTGGCGATGGTTTCTCTGAATCCTTATTTAAATAGAAACATCTTGTTACCCTACCTCACGACTAGTATCTACCAAAAGTAATGAGACACTCTTAATTTTATAGTTTACATTTTCGTTGAAGAACTTATGGTACTAAGACCCATTCGAGTGCTGTGAAGTTCACAAGATTTCTTCTCTTTTTCGATCTCTTTTCCACACCAGGGTCACTAGTGGTGTTTTGGTTTAAAGTTTCTAAGCGGGTTCTTTTTGCCCATTTTTTTTTTATACTCACTTACATTGTCAACACCATTATGACCCCATACTGATACAATCAATCAGAGATGCTAAGTCTTCATACCTTGTACAAAGTTTGTATTTCTATACTTTTTCTCAAGTTATTGCTTGCAAGTGATAGAGTGCTTTACTTCCAACCCTTCGTCTCTTTACTTAACCAAAAGTTAGTTGTATTAACATGCTTAGTTGTAACTCTTTCACAATGATCTTAGAGATGACTCAAATTTACCAGATTCTCTTGGATACATCATTTTACCTAGCAATGTCTTAACCATGATTTCATGTTACTCTATCCTTGTGCCACTTCTGTGTGTGCTCTGAGAATCTCCTTGATCAGAGAGTGGAACGCCAAATCTTTCCACACATACTCGGAAACGCTATTCCATTTTGCATCTCCTATTTTCTCAAATCCGCAAATCGAGACTCAATTAAATTAACCCTTTTTCCATCTTACACAAGAGTTGATTTAGGAAAATAATTACGAATTATTTTCACTAATTTTAGGACTTCACTTATTTCCAATTGTGAGCATGCATCCGTCACTTGGCGCACCTTGGATCCTTTCCTCACTAGAGTAAAAATTGCGAAAAATCTTCAAGCAACGGAGGTTATCTCCCTATTCTGGCGACCTCTCATATCCTTACTCCTACGAAATCAGACTTTCTCCAAATCAAATTAAACCTCCAATACAATATTCTCATGATTAAAATTTTAGAATTTTAATTAGAGATTCAACGCGTAGAATTGATTGGAGGAGAGCCCATCAACGAGCATGCACTAGCCAAGACCTTTCCATCGATTAAATAACATGGGGAATCTTATTTGATTTTGATACCACACCTATAGACAACGACAATATTCAACCAACAACGTATATTAATGAAACTTGGTTGACTGAGTTGCCTACACTAGAGATATACAAAATAATTTGATCTTCGCTCTTAACAGATAGTCAACTGGTAGACAATGTTTTTTGAGAAGGATGTATTGAACAGAGGTCTACGTGTGGCATTTGGTTGTATAGTTAAGTTAATGGCTAGTTATAGCATTTAAAACTAATCCATACTGGTAAACCTAACTAATGGATGATCTATCATTTTGTAATTACTTTTCTTCGACTATAATTATCACAGGTATTGTTGGTTGTGGAGCCTGATTATCTTCCTAACTCAGAGGCATTTTTTTCAGCCGTGTGTATACCTCATGAAGACTGTACACCCCTCCACGCAAGGGGGTTTTAGGGGGGGCTTCCCCCCCCTGTGTGGCCCATGGGAAAGAGGCCCCCTGAAGAAAAAAATTCCTTGTAAAATATTGTAATTTCGTAGTCAATCTGGACCGTTCATTATAAGGTCACAGATCTCACAGTAGAAGTTATGTTCGGGTTATTTTCCCTTGAAGGAAACCCTCTTTTATGAGAAAATTGTATTGCAACTTTGTATTATTGTGAATATTGTATTCTGAGAGATGAGATTGTGAGAGAAATAATAGGAAGTTACACCAGGTGTGTTGTAGGTTGTATCCCTTCATTTTGATGGATAAAAAAACGAAGGACCTGGAAATTTCTTCGATGGATGTAGCCCACACTGGGTGAACCACATATATCTATATCTCTATTGTATTATGTAACTTCTGTGTTTTATTTCCACATTTTTTTTTATTTTATTGCTCCGCAATCTTGTTTTTCTAGTAGGGATAATAACTCGTAATCTCCTTTGGCAGGATTGACACTTGGTACTGAATTGCAATATCGATAATTCAATGTTTTGAGCGAGTTATGGTTTCGATTAAGGATGTGGATCACAACTTTTCCTCTTGTGGGCTCTTTTGATAGATGCGAGATATAAGTTATAGGCTATCTTGTAACATTGAGATCCTATGTGGATGAAGTGATTTTGGGTGGTTGTCGTTGCTTGATCTGTTGTGTTGGCTCAATGAAAAGTATAGATCGAGAATTTTATTGGTAGTTGATAGGTTTCATTTAAGGGTATAGAGTACTCAAAATTTAAATTCTATTAATGGATTAAATTTGAATCCATTGATTCCCTTATATATATATATATATATATATAGAGAGAGAGAGAGAGAGAGAGAGAGAGATTTGATAAAACAAAAGAGTTTAATTATAGTACTATATGTATTGCAATTAAATAAATGAAAAATTTAATTATATTACTATATATACTATAATTATTAAGTGAAAGAAATTAATTATATTACCAAATTGACTAATTATATTATTGAATTAATGAAGTGAAAAGAGTTATTTAAATTATATGGAACCTATGCCTATAAAGTAAATTAGGACGATTGACTATCTTAGTAGAATTAAGTTACGACCTGTGTAGTAGTCTAGGTAAAAATCCTTTCATAGCACTACTTGGAAAAATTCCTTGAAATTAGTGTGGGACCCTTAAGAGGTTATTGATGGTTAAATTGTATTTTGCATTTGAATGTATTTTTATTAATAAATTTTGATATTGAAATTAGTTGAGAAAATTTATAAGTTACTCTATTATTATTTAATGAATGTTATAATCTTCTATGTTTAACCTACTCATTCGTTCATTTTTTATGATGAGAGTAGTTACAATAGGGTCGTTACATATGGTATCAGGGCATGGTTCCACTCTGCGACACCAAACTCATTACAATTTCTAATGCTTTTGTTTAAATTAAGATATATCACTAATATAATTTGAAATTGTTTATGACATGTATCATGGTTAGAGGATGAAGAATGAGTAGACTTCGAGGTAGGGGAGGAAGCGGTATGCCTCAACCAAGTACACCCACACCTGAGGGATCTGCTTCGCAAGGAGAAGATCATACTACCGAGCATGATCATGTTGCAATGGGCGATGTCATGGGTATAATGAGGTATTTTCAAAGGATGTCATAGGTTTTGATAAATCACCTTGATCATGATGAGGTCAGGGGATATGCACCCAATGAGGGTTCACAATGCACTCTTGTAGTTAGTCATAGTGTTCATAGAGAACTCAAGAAGGTGAAATTTCTCGAGTTCTAAGGTTCCATGGATGATTTAACCACAGAATATTGGTTGGAGAATATGGCAATGTGTTTTGCATTGCGTGATTATACCTCCAACATGAAAGTTTGCATGCATGACGGTTTTTTAGCTGAAAGGGAGTGCGCTTCTTTGGTGGAAGACACTCTTACCACATTTTAATATGGCCATTGAAGACGTGTCTTTGGAATTTTTCAAGGAACTATTCCGAGAAACGTACCTATTTGATGAGTTCATTAAGCATCAGCTTAATGAATTCAACACTTTACGACACGACAGTTGTACAATACCTAAGTATGAAGCTATATTTATGGATTTTCTTAGATATGCTCTGCACCTGAACACTGCAAAGTTAAAGGTGAATAAGTTTGTTTTTGGTCTCAACTACAACATTTGTGCTAAGGTGAGGATTTTTATGCCTCGAAATTTGCACGATATAGTACAAAAATATTTTATCGTTGATGAAGATTTGAATAGTGGAGGTCAGGGTAGGACTCCTTCCAGGAAAACATGACATATGCCACTTAGAGTGCCACAAAAATAGACACATGTTAGACAGACTTATGGGCACTGTGATACACCCAGAGGGCCTGTATTTTACACACCACACATACATGCCACCAATCAGAGGACTCCATATAGAGAATTATTGTAGCAACAACCATGTTTTCCTCAACAAAAAAACAATATAGATCTCTTCCACGGAACAGATAAGGACCTCAGAACCTTAGATCAATGAATTCATCCTCTGGAACTAGGAGCATCGACCCTAAGAATGGATGTTGGACATGTGGATAACCCCACTATCAGAGAGATTTTTCTATCGAGAAGGTGAGAGCTATTGGATCAACAGGACATATGATAGTAGGAGATCTAGGAAAGTCCCATAGGATTCATGCAGCAGTGCATAACCGCCAGGCCGAACATCAGTCTATAGTACTCGAGACTTCAGGTATGATAGTAGATCAACAATTTAGTATTTTGATAGATCCAGGAGCTACTGAGAGTTTTATATCTAGTGTTGCACTCAAAATAATTAAGGTGAAGGAATTCAAACAAGAAGAGTTTAGATATTTAGAATTGGCATATGGAGCCAAGCACAAAGTTGGAGGAAAGGTTAAAGATTGTATTATTAATTTGAGTGAATTCGTCGCAAGTGTAAACCTTTTTGTCACAACCTTGGGATCCTACAACATTGTGATTGAAATGGATTGGTTAGAATCACACAATGCGATACTTAACTATAAGACGAAAATATTAAGCTTAATTAATGATTTGAGACATAAAAGAGTAATTGTAGGAAGAAACCAAAGAGTATCGCTAAGATTTATTACTTACCTATAATTAAAGAAAAATATGTGCAAGGGATGTAAGTTGTATGTCATCTTAGCGCTTAACGAAAAGGTGGACATGAAAATATTGAAAATTTTTCCGGTAGTATCAGAGTTTGCTAATGTTTTTCCTAAGGAGTTACCAGGCGTACCGCCAAAAAGAGAATTGGAACTTACTATAGATTTAAATCCTGGAAGAGAATCAATTGCAAGAACGCCATATCGAATATCGACACCTGAATTGAAGGAGTTAAATATTTGGGACTTATACATTCGAGTGTATCACCATGGGGTGCACCAATAATTTTTGTAAGAAAGAAGGATAGATCGTGGAGGCTTTGCATTAACTATCATTAATTAAACAAAGCCACAATCTAGAATCAATACCCGTTATTGAGAATTGATGACTTATTTGATCAAATGAAGGGGGTGACAATATTTTCAAAGATTGATTTGAGATCGGGGTATCACTTGTTGCGAATCAAAGAGGAAGAATTTCCTAAAACAACGTTTAAGAAAAGATTTGGACATTACGAATTTATTATATTACCATTTGGATTGACAAATGCCCCTGGTGTATTCATGAGTTTAATGAATGGGGTATTCCACGAGTCCCTAGAAAAGTTCATACATGTATTTATTGATGATATACTAATTTACTCTCGGGTGAAAGAGGAACATGATGAACATCTGAGATTAGTTTTGCAATGTTTAAGAGAAAAAAAATTGTACAAAAAGTTTTTGAAATGTTCTTTTTATCAGACAGAGATTCACTATTTGGGACACATTATTTCTAGAGAAGGTATCGTTGTGGATCCAACGAAAGTAGAGGCTATTATGGAATGGCCAACACTGACGAACGTGCAATAGGTATGCAGTTTTATGGGATTAGCAGGTTACTATCAACACTTCATTGAAGAATTTTCAAAAATAGCAAACCCAATTACGAAACTACAAAAGAAAAACAAGAAATTTGTATGGTTAGAGAAATGTGTTGTAGCATTTCAGAAGCTTAAAGAATTACTAACAACAACACCGATATTGAAGGTCTCTAATATGGACAAGGATTTCATAGTTTGCACTAACACATCCAAATAAGGACTCGATGGAGTACAAATGAAAGAAGGTCGAGTTATTGCATATATTTCTAGGAAACTAAGAAGGAATGAAAATAATTATGAAACACACGATTTGGAATTATTAACGA
Source organism: Picea engelmannii (assembly GCA_009831015.1). Lineage (NCBI taxonomy): Eukaryota > Viridiplantae > Streptophyta > Pinopsida > Pinales > Pinaceae > Picea > Picea engelmannii. Next base: position 127,779 of record ML786227.1, on the reverse strand, counting down.
TTGTTTATTCCTTACGAGTTTGGAGACATTGCCTTATTCGACGAAAATTCGAATTGAAAATTGATCATAGTGGATTGCAACATATATTTACTCAGAGTGACTTGAACACACGACAAAGATGTTGGTATGAACTTTTAAGTGAGTATGATTTTGAAATCACGTATATTAAAAGAGAAATTAACAAGGTAGCAGATGCGTTGAGTCAGAGACTATGCATTTTCTCAGTAATACCACTAAAAATGAACATTCAGGAAAAGATTTTAGCATTATAGATTGACAATGATTGGTACAAGGAAGTAAAAGACTATATCGGACAAGACACTGTGATGATAGCTAGATATGAGGGCTATTCTTTGGGCAATGATGGACTATTGAGATATAATGGTAGAATTTATGTGTCACAAAATGACGAAATGAGAAATTTAATTTTGAACGAAGCTCATTGAGAAATATATATGGCTCATTCGGGAGTCACGAAAATGAAGGCACGTATTAAACCATTATTCTTTTGGAATGAAATGAAAACTAATATAATTAAATTTGTGGCAAGATGTCTTGAATGTTATCAAGTGAAGGATGAACATAGACATCCTTCAGGATTATTATAGCCACATGCGATTCGTTAATCAAAATGGAAAGTCATATTGATGGATTTTTATTGTTGGATTTCCATTGATGGCAATGAGACAAGATTCTCTTTTTTTGGTTGTTGACACTTTGACGAAGAGTTCACATTTTATTCCAGTTCGTACGATGTGTCAAGCATCGAACATAGCTAGAATTTTTGTTAATGAAATTGTAAGATTGCATGGTGTACCTAGGAAAATAATATTTGATCGAGGATCAGTATTCATTGGACATTTTTGGACTAGTTTTCAAGAGGAATTGGGCACCATTAAATCTTAGTACAACATGTCACCTTGAAACCGATGGACAAACAAAAAGAACGAATCAAATTATAGAAGATATGCTTCGAATGTATGTGATGGATCAATAGAAACGAAGGGAATAATGTAACATCCAGTTCCATTGATCACATTTCACACACTGAATTATTCTTTGAGGACACTTGCAAACAAGTGATCCGGTTAAAAAATGGTACATTATGATTATCAGTTTTGGTTTATGTGTTTATTCTATGATTGAGTATTGAAATTTTATATGTTATTGATGTATAACATTGACAAGTATTATGATTAGGTTTCCTGAGTGTGATGAAAATGTAACATTATGAGGATGTAGATGACATCGACATATTTCCTTGGACTCTAGATTGAGTCAGGGAGTGGTCTATTTTACTTTGGTTATGAGTACTTGATTTTATACACATATATTATTGATGACAATTTCAGTATGGATTTCATGTATATGAGTTATTAATATCATTTTTTTCGGTGGATGCATGCATGGTGATGTTCATTAATTCGACTCACAAATGGAGTAAAGGGGTCATACACATATATCATATTGATGAGGGAGAGGTGTGGCAGCGTCCCTGTCACAACCTACTAGCACTCCCGCCGCGACCTGAACCGAAGGTTAATGACTACCTTGTTCCTGAGAGGTTCACGATGTCGTGAGGGAAGACTGAGACAGTTACTCAAGAGAATTTTTGAGAGGTGTGCAATAAGGAATATTCTTTATTTCTTAGTAAGCCCTTAGTCTCACACAACATCAACAAATGGAGTATTGACTCCAAGCGTCAGAAAACTTCCAAACTAAGTCAAATGGTGAGTGACACCCTTGGAGCACGTAGGTACTCCTTGAAGTGAACATTGCATGAATAAATTAGTTAGTTAATAAAAATATAAAAGACCTTAGAGAATAAAACATTTACTTAGAACTCATAGAAAAGAGCATATGATTTTAGATAATTTTATTTTAATGTACGAAAGAGAACATAATAAAATCAAAGTCTAAAATGGTTATGTCTAAATGAATTTATATTAAAGGGGCATAAGGAAAATGCTAGACTAAACAAAAATATTATAGGGAGAATAAAATATTAAGGCATGTGCACAATGCGTGCATGAAAAAAAAAAAAAAAGAGAATTTTGTAATTAAAAGAAATATTTTCATGAGAGAATGGATAGGAAACATAGAGTTAGAATCCTAAGTCAATCTAGACTCTAAATCCTAACTAAGAGAAGAGTCATAATCAAATTCCAACTGTAAATTAGTTAGGGAACACAATAAAACAGAAATTGAGGAACTAAGGGACAACTAGGAGGAAATCTATGAAGTAATTGTGGATGAGAGGGAAAATGCATAATTATTTAAATTAAAAAAAGAATAAACATGTGAAACTAGGGGAAAGTGTGACATGAGTTGAGGGTGAATAATCTCAAATTTAATTATTAAAAATTATTTAATTATGCATGAGCTAACAAGTGTCAAAGCAAGTTTTTCTATAAAAAGAATGGTGAAGAAGAGGGAAGTTTCTATAAAAAGAATGGTGAGGAAGATGGAAGGTACTCTATTGTTGGATGACTAGAACGCTGTCAAATTTTCATATGACTGATTTACTTGTGTGAGTTGGGCTGCAACTTTCTCAAAGAGGTAGAAGCCTCTCCTTGCCAAAGAAAACTTGAGCTATAGTTTTTGAAATTCTATGTGTGACCCCTTTGCGGTTAAGGAAGAAGAGTACCCCTAGCGTTGGTTGGAAGATACCAATGAAGTCACTTGAATTATAAAGAGAAAGGGATGTGCACAAACTATAGATTTATAGTTTGAAGAACAACTTCACATTTCAATATTTAACATCAAATTATTTGTAGTTCATCGAAAAACTCCAACTATTCATTGAATTTCTACCGGTGTTGTTGGTGCTTTCACTTGGGCAACTAAGCCCACTGAATCAAGAGAAACTGGTTCCACTACAATTGGTGTTGCTTTCACAAAGTAAACTAGCACGGGATCTCAATATGAAATGCCGGGCTGGGAAAACAAAACACTTTCCTGTTCAGTAAGTGGTGAGTTAACAGATGCGGGTTCGTTCTTAAGCAAGACTTGAAGCTAATTGCTCGTCCCAAAATGCTCGAACCTCGTTGCTCAAAGCTCCTAGTGGGAAAGGAAGTATTGTTATGTTTTCTTTTAATACGATTAATATTCTGGTAAATTTATTAGGTAAAGGATGTTGAATTATGAATCATGATAGAAATTCAAGCGATTTTTAGTATTGTTTTCGTATCTTCTTTTTCCATTGAATGCAAGATTCTTTTCGATAATCGTCTCGGACAATTATTTTCCGTGTTTTATATATATATATATATATTCATTGTGAACCTGGTTCATATTACTACCTCGTGCTCTAATCAAATAGTAATTGAGAGTTTTTCTTGCATGGTTAAATTCCCGTTTTTCTTTTGTTGGAATGGATGCATACTATAAACCAGTTCTGTGTATATGTAAGAAAATAAAGTCTTAAATAGTTGGAGACAGTATGGAATTCTTTTGGTTTCTGGTTGAGTTCAGAAAAACTAGGTTAGAGTGAGCCCAGAAACTTTCTAACAACTAAAATTACACCAATTTCATAACCTCTATATCATAGTGGATTGACACGAAGTGAATAGATACCTTAGTCGGGGAGGAATCGAGTCAACCAATGTAATATATATATATATATATATATATATATATATTTCAACACTCTGCCTCCGCCATTGCAGATAAATCACTCATATTCCACTTACAACTACTAGTTCCTTCGGCTGTCAAAGGTTGTGGTTTTTCTCCTCTCATCCTCTAGGGATTGATTTTGGGAGTTCTTGACCGATCTAGGTTTTTTCCTATCAATCCTCTATCACAACAACTCACCCATAACGTCCGGGTTCTTTTTCCAAGTCGACAATTTGACTAAAAAATTCAAGTGGCCAGTGATCCAAAACGTTCAGGATTTAACCCTAACCCTGGGACTGGAGAAAAAAACAAGCACGACTGGATTCAATACAATTTCCTTCAGATGTGATTTGAAATCTGATCCTAAATAAAGGAATAAACCCTTTATCGGCGATCTTTCAAGGGTGGTTTTAGAATTTTTTACTCGAAACCCTGGAGAAATTCTTGACCCCTTCAACAACATTCTTAGAAGCATGCTAATGCCTTCAATCACAATTTTTTTTACATGTAATATAATACAAGACCTTTACGACATGTTTTGAAGAGAATTTGTTACATTCTTTAACCATCATATTTTCTGCATGCAAATCTGTGAGAGAATGAATCTCTTTATCACATATATCATTATTATCAGAATTTTTGCGAATCCAGTGCATTGCAGGTTGGGTGTACTCCTCTGAGCTGAGGCATGCCGCGTATGGAATAGCTTGAGGCTCTCCTGGGGTTGGATCTCCTCAATATTTTTCTCTGTGCTCTTCATCCCTGACTCCTTTCAGCGAGAATTCGAAATTGTTTTTCCTCACCTTTTGGATGGCAGCCTAGAGCTTCCACCTTACCCTTTCCTTTAAAAAAACATTGAACCGAAGTCTCACCTTGTACCTCTCATATTTCTTTTCACGCCAATATGTTTATATACACATAATACTGTATCCATAATCTTATAAATTAATGACTTACAAGTATAAAATATATAAATGGGCTATAATACTAATGTTGGGATAAAAAGACCAAAATAAATTATTGGTACTAAGATTACTAATAATGACTGGATATTATTAATCTATTATAACTTTATCTCATTAGTTTCTATAATAAGTTAAATATATATTAATTAATGGTTTAAAAACTTCAAATGATGATTGGATATCTTGATTTTATTATTTATTGATATTAATGGTTCCTATAATAATTATAACCTATATTAACTATTGGTATCAAGACGTTTAATAGTGATTGAATATCATTGATTTTATGCTTTATATTGTTGATCTCTAATTATAATTATATCTAAGAGGCTTTCAGTTAACGTTTTAAAGGCAACCAAACTATTCACCGTGAGTGTAAAGGTTGATTTTGTTCTACTATATAACTAAGGGACGTAACATAGTTATGTAACCTATATCTTGATACACCTAAAGGTACCACATAATACCTATCACTTGTACATGAGTTGAGTACGTATTAAATGTTACATTATATCATAAATGTAACTACTTCTTCAAGATTGATGTATTAAATAATTTAGTTGAATAGTCATATCATTCTATTAATGATTATTGATGATTTTAGGTTAGATTCATATTAATGATTATTTGACTCTAAAAGTGACTTGCACTTTTAGCATATACAAAGGTTGCACAACCTCAATTATTGTAAATAAGATGATTTACTTGCGTACCTTATATGTTACATTAGATATAATCAATTAGAATTAGAGATAGTACATCATTATCGTGATGATAAATGGTTTTATTTTTGTGTAAGGGAATTTTACTTTATTTTTACGTGTATATTGTTGCACCAGTTGACTTAAAAATTGACTAGCCTTACCTAATACTTTGAGTCGTATGCATGATGTGTTTCATGTTTCAGTTTTATGTCATTATATTTCAGATGCGTCACATATTATTGACTTGAGTTCATTGCATGTATCAGACGAGGGTTCTCTCATAGTAGAGCCGATCCACATTCTGGACCATCACACTCGACAACTACGACGTTGATTAGTCGATCAGGTCAATGTCCAGTGGGACAGTTATAGTCCACATTCTGCTACTTGAGAGGACGCATATGAGATGTGCCAACCATTTCCTTATTTATTTTGACAGCTTGATATATAGATTAGTGGCAGTTATTTATTGTTTCATTGTTAGATTGTACAAACTTCGAGACAAAGTTTAAAACAAGAGGGGGTGTATGTAACATCCAGTTCCACTAATCACATTTCTTACATTGACTTATTCTTTTAGGACACTTGCAAGCAAGTGATCCAGTTAAAATATGGTATATTATGATTGTCAGTTTTGGTTTATGTGTTTATGCTATGATTGAGTATTGAAAATGTATATGTTATTGACGTATAGCATTGATAGGTATTATGATGAGGTTTATTTAGTGTGCAAGAAATGTGACATGATGAGGATGCGGATGGCATCAATGGACTTCCTTGGACTCTGGATTGAATCAAAGAGTGGACTATTTTACTTTGGTTATAAGTACTTTATTTTATACTCATATATTATTGATGATGATTTTAGTATGGATTTCATGTATATGAGTTATTAATATTATTTTTGTCAGTGGATGCAGACATGGTGACGCTTGCTAATTCAACTCACATATAGAGTAAAGGGGTCATACATAGATATCAAATTGATAAGGGAGAGGTGTGGCAACGTCTCTGTCACAGCCTACTAGCACTCCCGTCATGACCTGAACTGAAGGTTAACGACTACCTTGTTCCTGAGAGATTCACAATGTCGTGAGGAAATACTGAGATAGTCGCTCACAAAAATTTCTGAGGGGCACACAATAAGGTAGATTCCTTATTCTTCAATAAGCCCATAGTCTCACACAAGGTCGACATGTGGGGTGTTGACTTCAAGCATCAGGAAACTTTCAAACTAATTCAAATGGCAAGTGGAACCCTTGGAGCACTTAGGTGTGTCTTGAAGGGAACGTCACATGAATAAATTAGTGAGTTAACAAAAATCTAGAAGACCTTAGAGAATAAAACAATTACTTAGAACTAATAGAAAAGAGAATATGAATTTAGATAATTTTATTTTAATGTATGAAAGGGAACATAATAAAATAAAAGTCTAAAATGATTATGTCTAAATGAATGTATATTAAAGGGGCATAAGAAAAATCTTACACTAAACAAAACTATTATAGGGAGAATAAAAATATTAAGGCATGTGCACAATGTGTGTATGAAATTAAAAAAAAGAATTTTGTAATTAAAAGAAATATTTTCATGAGAGAATGAGTAGGCAACATGCAGTTAGAATCCAAAGTCAATATAGACTCTAAAGCCTAACTGAGAGAAGGGTCCTAATCAAACTCCAACTGTAAATTAGTTAGGGAACATAATAAAAGAGAAACTGGGGAACTAAGGGACAACTAGGAGGAAATTTATGAACTAATTGTGGATGTGAGGGAAAATGCATAATTATTTAAATTAAAAAGGAATAAACATGTGCATCCTGGGGAAAGTGTGACATGAGTTGAGGGTGAATAAGCTCAAATTTGATTATAAAAAATTATTTAATTATCCATGAGCTGACAAGTGTCAAAGCAATTTTTCCTATAAAAAGAATGGTGAGGAAGAGGGAAGGTACCCTATTGCTAGATGACTAGAATGCTGTCAATTTTTCATATGAATGGTTTACTTGTGTGACTTGGGTTGCAAGTTTTGCAAAGAGGTGGAAGCCTCTCTTTGCAAGGGAAAATTGAGCTATAGTTTTTGAAATTTTGTGTGTGACCCCTTTGCGGATCGGAGGGCTAAGGGGGAAGAAGAGTACCCCTAGTGTTGGTTGGGAGGTGCTGGTGAAGTCACTTGAATTAGCAGGAAAAAGGGACGTGCAGAAGCTCTGGATTGAAGAACAACTTCACATTTCAATATTTTCTTGGCTACGATATTTAACATCAAATTATTTGTAGTTCATTGAAAAACTCTAGCTATTCATTGAATTTCAAGTATTTGGCACAACACCCCTACCTAAGCAAGTTCTACATGACCTCCTGGTCTTAGGATCGTTCTTAATCTTCCCCTTGAGTTTGATTTATTCTTCGATTCCTCCCTGGAATCTTCAATGCACGAGTGTTTATCCACAGGTCCTTAGGAGTTACGCCTGTGTGAGCAAGCACTAAGCACCAACTCTTGCCCACGTGACCAAATGACGTGACCACAATCTTCACCCGAAAGGGTATTTCGGGTTTCGCAACTTCACGATCCTTGATTTGAGTCCTTCTTTCTCTTCAATCCCCGAAACTCCGAAATGGTCTAATGGGAAATTGATTCCTCCCTTGACTTCACTTGACGTGGCCTTCGATGCAATCTGGGCCCCAAGTGTTTCGTCACCTTGGGATTTCGCGTATCAACGGAATTCAATACAATAACTCTCTTCTACCTGATAGCCGAAACCACGATGGCTTCTTGCCACAAATCAACGGCTCTATTCTTCCCGTAATCTGATGGTCTTGTTCGTGAATCGGGAGTTCGCAACTCTCGACTCCGAGTCACAACCTTCTTCCACACCCCGAATTTCGAAACGACAAAACTCAAGCACGAGATCAACGACTCTCGTTGATCCAGATCCAACGACCACTATTCCTCCTTAACTTCTGAATGTCGAATGATCCTCAGCCTTAACCCTTCCGATGATCTACGAGATCCAACGGTCTACGACACTCGGTACTTCTTCCTCGAAGTGTTCCCACCATCTGTCCAAACTTCCAATGCTCCTCACCAACACTCTAGCGTCAACCCTTCTGAGCTTTCTCTTTTATAGGTGACCTCGACCTTTGTCTCCCTTTGAATCCTTCAGAGGTTCTAACCCTCTTGAGCTTTTCTCTACTGCAAACTCAAAGCTTCAAAAGGTTTCCTGCATGCACTCCTTGCGGCATCCACAAATATGCTCTGGCTATTTAAAATCTCCAACTTTGTGCACTCCCTTGCAACAACAGGTCTCTAACATTTCCCCTCGATTGATAGAGCCTAAGGATTCAACTGGCCTGTGCACACCTTGCACGACTCTATGTGATACTTGCACTTCCACTGATATGAGAACAACGATACTTCTCATGAGATTTTCTGAGATGAAACTCAGAACCATGTCAAGGCACTCTATGCGGACCTTTCACTGCACTCTTTGCAGGAATTCTCAGGATGAGAAACAATTGAAACTCATACTTCTCTTCTCACCAACTTCATACATTTAACATGAATTCAAGAGAATACACACACATAACATTGAAAGATGCATAACAGAGAATATAAGCAAAATTGTAAACATGTCATTCAAACAGATGTAAACAGTAACCAAGATAACGCCATGAAATGGAATCAAAGCATTCTTATATTAATTCCAGTGCTCCTGTACATGGGTTCAATAGCAACAACTATCTGCTTATACAATCCTACAATCTTTGTTCTTCTGTGCTCTCTTGCTCTACAACTTACAATGAGAACTGATACAATGATACAAGCGAGGGTGTCTTTTATGAGTTTTCCCTCCTACTACTCTAAGCTATCTAATCGAATTAAAAGTTGCAACTACTTTACATTCATTACACTTAAATGCCTCCATATTCGACAGATGAGAGCAATGCTCAAGATCTGCGTTACAATCTCAAAATATTTAAGGGCAATTACTTACATTAATGTTTCATCATTCAAATTCAAAACATTCTCAACTGTCTTCCACTTGTGCTTGTTTTGTTGGCTTGCTTACGATGCTCCTGCATTAGTATTGTTATGTATTGTAATGTTTTTTTTAATGTGATTAATATTCTGGTAAATTGATTATGTAAAGGATGTTGAATTCTAAATCATGATAGAAATTCCAGTGATTTTTAGTATTGTTTTCTTATCTTCTTTTTCCATTGAATGCAAGATTATTTTCAATAATCTGTCTACGATAATTATTTGTCGTGTGTGTATATATATATAGTGAACCTGGTTCGTATTACTACCTCGTGCTCTAATCAAATAGTAATTGAGAGTTTTTCTTGCATGGTTAAATCCTTGTTTTTCTTTTGTTGGAATGGATGCATACTATAAACCAGTTCTGTGTATTTGTAAGAAAATAGTCTTAAATAGTTGTACGCAATATGGAATTCTTTTGGTTTCTGATTTTAGGTTGAGTTCTGAAAAACTACGTTAGAGTGAGCCCATGAACTTTCTAACACCTGAAATTACACCATATATATATATATATATATATATATATATATATATATATATAATGCTAACTGATTTGGCTTCTTCTTTCAACACTCCGCCTCCGCCACTGCAGATAAATCACTCATATTCCACTTACAACTGTTAGTTCCTTCGGCCTTCAATATTTCAGACAGTCAAAGATTGTGGTTTTTCTCCTCTCATCCTCCAGGGATTGGTTTTGGGAGTTCCTGACTGATCTATTTTTTTTTTCCTATCAATCCTCTATCACAACAACTCACTCATAACGTAACTCACTGATCTATTTTTTTATTTTTTTTCCAGGTCGACCATTTGAATAAAAAATTCAATTGGCCACTGATCCAAAACGTTCAGGATTTAACCCTACGATTGGAGAAAAAATCAAGCAGGACTAGATTCAATACAATTTCCTTCATATGCGATTTAAAATCTGATCCTAAATAAAGGAATAAACCCTTGATCGTCGATCTCTCAAGGGCTGTTTTAGAAATTTTTACTCGAACCCTGGAGAAATTATTGACCCCTTCAACAACATTCTTAGAAGTATGCTAATGCCTTCAATCACCTTTTTTTTACATGTAATATAATATAAGACCTTTACGACGTGTTCTGAACTGAATTCGTTACATTCTTTAACCATCATATTTTCTGCATGCAAATCCGTGAGAGAACGAATCTCTCTATCACATCTATCATTATTATCAGAATTTTTGCGAATCTGGTGCACTGTAGGTTGGGTGTACTCCTCTGAGTTGAGGCATGCCACCTTTGGAATAGCTTGAGGCTCTCCTGGGGTTGGAGCTCTTCAATTTTTTCCTCTGTGCTCTTCATCCTTGAATCCTTTCAGCGAGAATTCGAAATTGTTTTTCCTAACACGCTTTCTTGTCACCTCTTAATATTAATTGACATCCAGATATCAGCAATCCGTTAATTGAGGATGCATCGTTGACTTGTCATAGGATCCTGTTATCACACCATATTAAACACTGATGATGGATTATGTTAATTTAATCAAGCACTCTTCCCTGCATATCTCGGTACTCATCCTGCGAACAAATATGGTAAGAGAACCGCGGATACTTTCAAAGATAACCCTTGGTACCACTACAGTGGTTGTTGTGCTTATCGTTAACTACAAGATTATCCTTCGTTAATTTAAAAAATAAATGTTTCCAAGATGACAGATAACTGGTGTCAACTGAACTTACCTTGGTTAATTAACATCCCTACCAATTGTTGGTAAATTAACATCCCTACCAATTGTTGTAATAAATAATTTCAACAGGTCGTCGACCACATCGACACCCTTACCTTGGTTAATTATGTCAATCGTTGACATTTGGCATTGGCACGAAGTAATTATGTCAATCGATGAAATTTGGCATTGGCATGAAGTTCATTTTCTCAAGATATCCAAGTTTCCATCAAATCCAATTTTCTTGGAATTGTGATTTCTCCGAACTATGTCTATTTTCCTAGAACATCTTGGAACTATGTCCATTTATTTTGTGGAATGAACCTCTTAATGTTTTGTGATATAAACCATGTAAATCCATGGAATACACCATATAAAACATTTTTTTGGAAAATACCACATTTATTTTGGAATATACTTCCCACACTTAGAATTTTTCTTAATTCCCCTTTCTTATACTAAATCTTTCCTATTCTCCATACTTAGTTTTTCTTTTCACTTTACCTCACCAGTTTTTTTTTTCACTTTACCTTGCCATGCTCATATTTCATACTTTTTACCTTACAATTAGTTTCTTTTTTATTACTCATTCACCAATCAGGTTGGTGCCCCGCTATATCCCATACCCCCTCACTACACTCTTCCCCTATCCCCTTTTCACACTTAGATTATTTTTAAAATCCATCGGCAAGCACCCTCCTTATATCCCCCTTTCCCTTCCCCCTCACTTCTCCACCCTCCACACTCATATTACCCCCCACCTCACCTTACATCACCCTCCCCACTTTTGCTACCTTTATTTCTCCCCCTCCCTAACTACCCACTCCTAACCACTCTCATCCACTTCTCCCTCCATTCTTCCTTCTCCCTCCTTATATCTCCACCATACCTCACTTCCCTTTCTCCACACTTAATTTGATTTTCATACTCTTTGGCGACAGACAATACCCCTCCCTTACCTCCCTTACCTCCCTCACTCCTCACTCCCTCATTCCTCACTTGTCGACCTACTCCCTACAAACTATCCCCCTAACTTCCACTACCTACATTATCGCCTTCCATCACTTACCTTCTCACTTAATTCTCGTTCATTCTCCCACTTAATCCCAAACATTTTTTTATTATATAAAATCCTAACCAATAATATTGTTCCACATGGAAACATGTGAAGATATGACAAGTGTCATCCCACGATTAGATGACATTCCATTTAATTATTGGACACACATGGCATGATCGTATTGGTGACCATGGAGGGAGACACATGGCATGATCTTATTGGTGACATGTGGAAGCTTACCATTGATGACATGTGGCAATATTTGGTTGGATGACTCATCACGATGATTGGGCATGGTTAGAGGTTGACTTTTGGTCAAAACTTTAATTATTAATTAATTTCCTAAGTGAAGGTTGAATGCTTGTCTTCATACTCTCCACTTGACTCACATGTAAAGCATAAAGGAGTTTTTAATAAATTGATTAAAGATCCCAAGAGTCCTATACATGTGGGATTAAACTTTTATAAACCAAAAATTCGAATTACTAAAGAAGAAAAATGAATTTGAGATCAAGGGCTCACATTTTCCCATCAAATTTGATCGATGGTGGCTAAGTCATAATCTTGCAGAGGTCATAACTTGAGCTCCGGGCGCCGAAATTGTGAAAATTTATACAATTGGAAAGGTATTTCGATGAAGAATATGATGGTACAAGTTAGAAGGGATGAAATTGGCTACATGTTTCTCATAAATTTAAATATCATTCAGCTTCATTTTTAATGAATCTGTGTGACAACTCAACTTCACGAGCTCATATATTGAGATCCAAGCGATGGATTTGGGAAAAATTTATATCATTGGAAAGATAAGATGATGAAGATCACATATAAGGTGATTTAAATGGCTAAAAAAATGATTATCCTATCTAGAAAATCAAAACATAGTCCCCCTCTTTTAAAGGAAAATTAATTAAATTTTGAAAATAAAAGTTTAATTAAAACTTTTATTAAAAAATGAAAAGGGACCCATTTGAAAGATACATATATTAATTATGTAATTTCATTAATGAGGAATTAATTAAAGAGAATACTTCAAGAAGAAAAGTGTACAGGAAATTCAAAAAAGGAAAAACCCTAACTACTCAAGTAGTTAGAAGATCTAATTTTAAAAAGAGAGGAAGTGTTTCATCGGGTTCCACAATCAGAATTATTCAGAGGGGAAAGGGAATAAGATTAGAAGAATAAATTAAATACATCATATTCAAAGCTTCTAATCAACGAAGAGAAATCTCAATCTTATCCACTCTTTTTCTTCTTCTAAATTGATTTCTCATGGCTTCATGTTTGTATTTCTAAACCAATCATGGGGTTGAGTCTTCAATGTTATTCTTTTATTCTTAAAAAGACTTTTCTTATATGATCATAGAGTATTTGTAGCGATATATATGATTTTTAGATATTTTGTAATGAAGAAAATCTTCCATGAATAAAACTCCACAAAGAATTACTTCGGGGTTGATTTCGATTGTGTCTTGTAACTTTGAGTCTTGAGTATGAGATATTTGAAATTGACCTATAAAATTATATTATGTTATAACTGTTACACTCTTTTAAAATTATTTGACATGATCAAAAAATTTCTCTCCTATTTCTTGCGAGAATATATGGATATATTTATTAATTCTAGGTAATCAAGAAGGTTGTATATTTGATGTTGGGCAAAAAGAAATTTTTATGTTGAAACCCTCCTTCAATATTTTCTATTGTCAAAATGCTTCTTGTTGCACTTAAAGATCAAATTAAATTATTGAAGAACCATTTGTTTGAATAAATTCAAGAAATAAATATCTAGGGTTTTTTACCTAAGCATTCTCCTAATCCAAGATATCACACACACACACACACACACACACACACACACACATATCAGCCAAAGAGGAGTACCACCTCTATAAAAACATAGGGGGATTCATATCCTTGTGAGGTTTTTGTTTTGGTCTTGACAGATTCAAATGTCAACATGAGTATTTCCTTCAACCTCAAACCTAGAAAATTTATTTGACAAATTCCTTATGATTCTAGACATTTCCTCAATTTTAGCATCCTAAGATTCTTTATTTGAGCCTCGGGGACCAACTTCATCTTTAGATTTCTTTTTACCCTTGTCAATCGGATTTGTTCTTAGATTATTTTTTCCTGAGGCAGTCATGTTACCCTCAATGTCTATTAGATCATCCTTTATTATCACGAGGGTTGTAGATATTCTTTCTCTCAACATCATAGAAAAGTCAGCCTCAAAATCTCCAACATATGTGACTTTTGTTGTTGCTTGAGATGGTTTGATATCAATAGAAATCTTATTCTAGATCTTATTAAATATTCTATTAAATTCAACTACAATTTCAGTATCATTTTCCTTTAATGATCCAAATTCTGTTAAATAATAAAGATGATCTCCCTTTTCTACCCATTGTCTCATAAAGGTAGATTCAAGAACCTCCCAGGTGTTGATAATGACATGTGGTATCCTCTACACCATTTCCTTGCATCCCCTTCAAGGGTTTGGACAAAGAGTATCTTGAATACACCATCATGTTCCATGAACAAGTTATCAATGAATTCTTGGAAAGTATCCATATGTTCTTCAATAATTATACTCTTTTCCCCATAATATTTTGGTACAATTTCAGAGAATTCTATGGAAGGTCATGTGTGTTTTGGGGAAGATTTAAAGGACCATATTTGGCTTCTACCCAAGGGTTTATTGGTGGTGGAGGTGGTTGTTGATTTCCCCCACCTCTGCCTCCTCCTACTCCAACCATTGAATCTTTTAGAATAAGGTTACTAGCTTCAAAGGATAAAGGAGGTTTAGGGTTCTTTAAGAAAGGAATATAAGAAGAACTCATTGAATGGGAAAGGCCTAGAGGAGAATTATGAAAATAAATTAGAGGCTAATTTGAAATTTGTAAAACATAATGGGCTTATTAAGGTGTATCATACGATATACCAGACTTATTTATTCCATAACCCGAAGGAGGAAAATGATTTGGATGAGGATTAACTATAGCAGATGACATGAGTCTTTATCTGATATTCCTCAACAGAATCATCTTTTATGGATCTGATATAGTTGGAACGTTTGCAAGATCATGGTTCATTCTGGTATGTTTCCTTGTAGATGCTAGATTTTCCTATGTTGAGTCATAAAGTAATAGATGAGAAATGTATGGTATGAATCTTAGTCACCTTCAAGAATTAGCACTCAAATTATCATTTCCTAGGGAAAAATAACTTCAAACTTTTGTCCTAGGCAACGATGCCATTTAAGAATGTTAGTCTTTGAGATGTTCCAGGTTATCAATGGAACTATGCCAAGGATCCTTGGAGATAAAAATTATATTTGGATTTTAAGTTACTTTGTGAAACAAAGGGTTTTGATAAATGCTCAATAATTCCTCACAGCTCATAAAGTATTTCAGACAGGATGATCAAGAAAACTCTCAACCTAGAGGGGCAGTTTCTTTTGTGTGTATCATACCATTGGGATTTAATGAGTGAGAGGGGAAGTTTCCTTTTTTTGTATCATACCATTAGGGTTTAATGAGTGAATGAATTTATGAGAGAAATACATGTACATACAAGGTGTTTAATGCAAATAAATCGTGTAGGTTATTATGAGGAATAAATGCTAAGAAAATTAGAATTCAATAGTCTAAACAGTAATGTGTTTGGGTTTATTGAAGGTATATTCCTAAGACAACTTGTCATTTGAAACATTCAAGAAAATATCAGAAAATTATGGCATACATTCAACTTCCTTAGACCAACAATGGAAAGAAATTGGTCGTACACATGAAATCAATCTCATTCACATAACAACCACACACATTTACAACATACATGGTGTCGATTTGTGGTTGGAAGCTTTTATTGATGAATTTTGAGAATATATTTCATAATGGAAGGTATGGATTCCCAACAAAGTATTACAATGGAGAATAAATTAGATGGAATTTACAAACTGATACAACAATGTTGAAATTAATGCAGTTGCAAGAGCCATTCTTCGAAGGATGGTAAATACCCTAGCTATGGACTAGGGCCCCCAACACACTCTTGGGGTTTCTTGGTATGAGACCAAGCAGTGAGAGCCATGGAAAAAGACCCTAATGAGGGCCCCCAAGTATATGATTGGGGTTCTTGGTCTTGGACCAAGCAATAAGTCCCTAGATGCGTCTAGGGCCCCTGGCTGTGTTCTAGGGAATACTTGCTCAGTGCTTGGATTGATCCTTGGATGTGTTCCTTGGTGGTTGATATAAGTCCATAGATGTGTCTATATGTGTTATGGGGGAACCTAATCTTTGAACAGGTAGATCTTGGTGTAATACCTAGATGTGTTGATGTGTGATCGATGGTCCATGATACCTAGGAGTACCTATGAAGATGGACATGACCACATTGTTGATGTACCCCCTTATGCAGTGATGATAAAGTTTATAGGTCACTATGAGACTCATGTGGACACGTTTTTCCATTATGGAACCCCCCTTGACTTTATCTTAACAGGTACCCCCTTTTTTTTCTTTCCCTCTTGGTTTATGTCATTGGGGTTTATTTTATTTGATTGGGTTTTATTTTATGTGATTGGAGTTTATTGTATGTAATTAGGGTTTTAATTAATATTAATTGACATATTAATTAATATTTATATTAATTAAATGTCAATAATTAATTATAATTCTAATTACCCTAACCCCTCTCCCTAACTATAAATATGACCCTACCCTATTTCATTCCTACTCACTCACACTCACTCTCTCCCCTCTCTCCTTGATGTAGATACCTCAGTGACACTTCTCCCTTGTTGGTGCGACCTCTCTTTTGTTATCAGTGGCATATCTAATTGGATAGAAGCTTCTTCATTGGGTTTTTTTATGTGTGGTTGTTGGATCTGTCTCCCCTTGAGATGTAAGGTGCCTCCCAAGTGCTTCCTAGAGTTGTCGAACCTATTTCTTGTTGTCAGACCCATGTCATTAGCTGCCAAACTTGTTCTGTGGGTGTCATATCTCTCTTTAGGGACATTGACCTATGTACAGGTGTCGCAACCTCTATCTGGGCTCTTCCCTTTGTTGTGTGGGCTCTCTTCTGGATGTCGTGTGGAGTGATGAGATCCCTGTGGTGGTTATCAGCTTGTTGTCGAGTTTTCTGAGTTGGGTATTTTGAAACCTGCTTGTGGAGGGTTATCTACCTTGTTGTCCACTTTTCTAAGTTCCAAACTTATTGTCCTTCTTGTGGAGGTTTAGCTACCTTGTTGTCCACTTTTCTGAGTTGCAATTTTGTTGTCGTGCGTATGGAGAATCTCTTATATTTTCCTTATTGTCCAGATCTGTGTGGAGGGTTTGCTTGTGGTCACTTTCCTTGCTATCCAGATCTGTGTGGAGGGTTTACTTGTGGAGAATCTCGGTTACTGACTTGCTATCCAATTTTCATTCCTGTGATTTATCTCAATTTTGTGGAGGGTTCTCTTTGTTGAGGTATTATTGTTATATACTTGTCTGAGGGTTTATTGTTGTTTCTTTTGGGGGTTTCTATCATTGGAAAAACTGTCCCAAAGTCCATTTTGACAGAGATCAAACCCTAGAGGTTTGATCCATGAACCTAAACTAAATTCTGAGCATATTTACAGAGGCTTACATACACACATGTGACAGATACATCTATCATTGAATAAAGAGGTAAGATAAAAGTTTATTTCTTATACTCATAATTTCTTTTTGTTTCTAGATCTGTTTATATCTCTCCTTTATGTTGATCTTATGAACACAAATTTGAAAAACATTTTTGTTTTCATTTTTTTCCTAATTCTCACATGGTTTCAAATCTTAGGGTGTGAAAGGAGCTCAAGAGTTGCAGACTTGATCCTGTGTAGATCCACTACTAGGGTTTACATATCAGCAGTCATTGAAACCAAAACTCAAGATGCTCTGTTCTCCTTGACTTTCTGTCTATTTTGGAGCAAAGAGAGAGTACTTGTATAATGACCCTTTTAAGGGAACCTAGATTCAGTTTTTTGTTTTTCTTTCTGAAGGTTGTTTCTTATTGTTTTTAATTTACTACTTGACCCAACTTTATGTGCTTAGTGGTGGACACATGGAGTACCAGAGATCATTCCATGTTGCAACATTGTCTCATGTCCAATGTGCAGCATGGGCCCCTGATCCAAGAAAGGTATAATGGGTTAGTAAATGGCCTCCTTTTAATTCAATGTTGTGTTTGTCATGATAGCCTCTGATAGAACTTATATTATGAACAATGTATTCCAAGATATCTTCATAGTGAACAACTCTAGAAGCCATGGGATTTTGTTCCTGTGGTCTGTGTATTCCAGAAGTATTGATTTTGTAAGGGGGATTATCCTATCTGGTGGTGTTGGAAGTGCTTCAAACTAAGAAATAATCCATCTGTGCAATTACTTTGACTATAATTATTTGTCCTCTTTGTTAAACATGTTGTGAATTATTCTTTAATGCACAAGTCTCGGAGAGGTCTGCTATTTTTGACAAGCATCCATTATGTAGTGGAATCTTAGATGTTTATGAATCTATAGTAGATGGACATACTAATAAGGCACACCAATATTTACAGCCTGTAGTAGACCTATAATTATTTTATGACATATAGCTACAATACCTATGACTATTTTTTCTTGAAATAGGTTTGTCTAGAGACTTCAAGGGAAAAGTCAACAAGTTGGTATGTCCACATGCATCTCAAATTTACTTTATTTTAATAGATACATCACTCAAGCCTCATATAGATTGGGCCCTCCTCTCAAGGGTTTGATCAAGTTCAATTTTGAGGTGTCTCTAAGGGTAATCATTGAAATGCAAGGGTTGGGGTAGTTTGAAGACTTTTGTTCATGAATTTTTATGGTTGGCTACCATATTCACCTTGTAGATTTTATAACAACCCTATCCACCAATGGATAGAGAAAACATGAAGTGGAACATGTCCTCCTTATGATCATGATTACCACTTACATAAATTTATTTTTCACGTGATGATTGTTGTCCTCCCTCACTTTCATTAAATAAAGAAAGGAGAAGTATTTTCAGAATTCATATTGAACACATGCTTGTGTTAAGAGAGATAGAGCGAACTTGTCTTTTTCATTATAATTTATCTTCTTTATCTTGAACAGTAGGGTTCATGAGAAGATTCAAGAAGAAGAGATGGGATTTGTGGCATAAGTTTACCCCAATACTATTTGGACTGTTTGAAGTGGAGGAGATAGTGAAAGACTTATGTATTCTCTTGTACACTCGTGGGATGCAAGTTTGGGTGCCAAAGTAAACTTGTTTGGATGTTTGGTGGAATAACCAATACTAGTTGAGAGAGATTAACCTAGAGGATAGTGTTCTTTATTTTGGGTGGATCCTTGGTTTTCTGTTGCATATTCATTGAGATCGTGTTCAAGTTTCCTATTTCAAATCCATTGGCACTCAAAGAGGGATTCTCAGAAATTTTCAAACTGAACGTACATGGGCACACTTACATTACATTGTGTATCCACAAATACCCATATGCATTTTATCCTACTTGGTCTCTCCCATGTCAACTTTGACAAAATTTGTTGTGAGAATTTATTGGTTACATTAAAGACATTTATTGCCTTCAAAAGATTCAATTTGATCAGTTTTAGAATTCATAAGTAACTCTGATCAGGAAATGAACCCCTATAAAAAGGGGTCTTGCGTAGACATCAATATAATAGGAAAATTACTTGAACTAACAGATACTACATACACAAAAGATGCCCTAGATAGCTACAACTAGTAGCAGGCTACAAAGTAAAACTATGTCTTCAACCCAAACTAGTTCAAGTTTTTCATGTTAAACTTGGTACCGAAACCAAGTACTTATTGAAGAGATATGAAATCAGTCAAAGGATATTGAGAATCAGAGGGAGAAGTCCCTATATGTGAGTTATGCCATGACATGTAACAGATGGCAGTGTTAAAAAAATTCAAAGGAATTGACTATGATGAGATCTCTACCAGGTATACTTCCATTAGATTCATTATATCCCTTGCTATAGTTTTTGGTTGGAAATTTCACCAGATAAATGTTAAGATTTTTTTTCTTAACGGTGAAGTTGAGAAAGAATTTATATCAAACAACCTGAGGGGTTTGTAATCCATGGGAAAGAATCCCATGAATTGAAGCAATCTTCGAGAACTTGTTATGGAAGAATTGACAGTTTCTCTACAAAGTCTTGGGTTCACCAAGAGTATTTCATATTCCAATCTTTATATAAATATTGTACATAATCATCATGGTATTTGTTCCTTACACGAAAGGAAAATTTGATAGCTCAAACTAAGAGGGAGCTTTTCAAAAAAAATTGAAATAAAATACTTAGGTCTTTTTTCATTATTTTTTGAGCTTAGAAGTGTGGCAGAAACCAGGTGAAATCCTTTTCTCACAAGAGAAAGTATACAGTTGATATGATTCGCAGACTTGACATGTTGGACTGTAAGTCCATATCCACACCGATGATTTCTAACCTGAAGAAGTTACAAGATCAAGCTACAGGTTAATATTTGGAAGGCCTCACTATCATTGGGTCCTTAATGTATCTTATACATACTAGACCATATATTTATCATGCAATGAATTCCCTCAACCATTTCATGTGTGAACCAAAGCATATTCATATGGTTTATGTTAAACATATTCTAATGTGTTCGGGGGACTATAGCCTATGGGCTTAGATACACTTCTAGTGGAGGTGTAATACTTCATGGATATATAGATTTAGATTTGATGGGAGGTATAGTGGATCAGAAGAGTAATTATGGATATTGTTTCAGTTTGGGTTCAACTATGATCTCCTGGTCCAGCAAGAAACAGGGCTCCATAGTCGATAACACTATAGAGGCAGAATACATTGTTGCAAGTGCTGCTAGTAAAGAAGCAGCGTGGCTCAGAAAGATACTCTCAGATTTGTTTAGTGCTGAGTTGGAACCCACAATAATCCACTATGTTAACCAAAGTTGTCTAAATATTTCTGTGATTCCTATGTTTTTATGACAAAACACATTGAGATGAGATATCACTATGTTCGGGACATAGTGCAAAAGAACATTCTCGGTATTTAGTATGTTCTGGCAGTGGAACAAACCACAAATATTTTGACCAAGCCTTTGTCATTGACAAAGTATGTGTACTTTCAAGACAAGCTTGGTGTTGTTGAGAATGTCTCTCATGCTGAGAGGGAGTGTTGAAATTAATGCATCTACAAGATCCATTCTTTGACGGATGTAAAAGACCCTAGTTATGGACTAGGGCCCCCGACACCCTCCTAGGATTTCTTGGTATGAGACCAAGAAGTGAGAGCCATGGGAAAATACCCTAGTGAGGGCCCCTAAGTACATGACTGGGGTTCTTAGTCTTGGACCAAGCAGTGAGTCCCTATATGTGTCTAGGGCCCCTGGCAGTGTTCTAGGGGATCCTTGCTCATTGCTTGTATTGATCCTTGGATGTGTTCCTTGGTGGTTGATATAAATACCTATATGTGTCTAGGGCCCCTGGATGTGTTCCAGGGAACTCTTTCTTAATGCATGGGTTGATCCTTGGTCTTGTACCTTGGTGGATAATACCCTAGATGTGTTCTAGGGCCCCCATATGCGTTCTGGGGAAACCTAGTCTTTGACTAGGTAGATCTTGGTGTAATACCTAGATGTGTTGATGTGTGATCATTTTCCTCTCTCCCGGGATGGTCCATGAGACCTAGGAGTACCTATGAATATGGACATGGCCAAATTGTTGATGTACCCTCTTATGTAGTGATGATAAAGTTTATAGGTCACTATGAGACTCACGTGGACATGTTTTTTCCATTATGGAACCCCCCTTGAATTTATCTTAACAGGTATCCCCTTGTTGTTTTTCTTTCCCTCTTGGTTTATGTGATTGGATTTTATTTTATGTGATTGGGGTTTATTATATGTAATTAGGGTTTTAATTAATATTAATTGACATATTAATTAATATTTATATTAATTAAATGTCAATAATTAATAATAATTCTAATTACCCTAACCCATCTCCGATTTTCTAAGTTGGGGTTTTTGCAGCCTGCTTCTAGAGAGTTTGCTACCTTGTTGTCCACTTTTTTGAGTTGCAAACTTGTTGTCCACTTTTCTGAGTTGAAATTTTGTTGTCCACTTTTCTGAGTTGAAATTTTGTTTTCTTGCTTGTGGAGAATCTCTTCTATTTTCCTTTTTGTCCAAATCTATGTGGAGGGTTTGCTTGTGGTCACTTTCCTTGTTGTCCAGATCTGCGTTAAGGGTTTACTTGTGGAGAATCTTGGTTACTAAATTGATTTCCATTTTTCATTCATGTGCTTTATCTTTGTTTTGTGGAGGGTTATCTCTGCTGAGATATTACTATTATTTACTTGTCTGAGGGTTTATTGTTGTTTCTTTTGGGGGTTTCTATTATTGGAAAAATTGTCCCATAGTCCACATTGACAGAGATCAAACCCTAGAGGTTTGATCCAGGAACCTAAACTAAATTCTGAGTATATTTACAGAGGCTTACATACACACATGTGGCAGGTACATCTATCATTGAATCAGGAGGTAAGATAAACGTTTATTTCTTATACTCATAAATTTTGTATGTTTCCAGATCTGTTTATATCTCTCCTTCTTTATGTTGATCTTGTGAACAAAAGTTTTAAAATCATTTTTGTTTTCATTTTTTTCGTAATTCTAACAAACAAGAAGTCATTGAAGCCTTATAACTATGTTGCTTTCCTTCACATAATTTTTCATATGCCTGGAGTTGGGCTGATATTTGAAATTTGAGAATAAGCTACTCTTCCACCTTTTGCTCGCTGATAAAAAACGTATAATGTTCCTTATTGCTCCTTTGTAGTTTTTTTTGTATAAGAAAACAATTTTTTTAAACCATATAATGCTTCTTGTTTCTTGAATGGTTTTTATTTAGTAAAAAAAAAATACACATGTAAAAATCAATTAAAAAATAACTTATGATGAGGATAGATACATGCCACTTGTTTGACCCTTCCTTGGCATTTTTACCTCTAAATACTGACACATATTATTCCATTACTTTCCCATTGGATACTGTTGTTGAGTTAGATTCCTTGTCAACTCATCCAAATAAATATACCTCTCATATGATGGTGGGGGAAGATTCTTGAAAATAATTCTTAGAGTGTACAACAATGCAAAATCCCCAGCCAACATATTCATTGCATCTTGTCCTTTCAGGGGTCCTTCAACTTGTGCAAATATACTATCATAATTTCTCCTATCATCCAAGAGTTTCTGATATTTTTTCTATGGATAGAGGTTTCCATTTCCATCCCAAAAGTTAGGAAATCGAAAGTTGATCACCTCGCTAATTTTTTTATTGAAGGCATAAATATCACGAGTAAGCTCATGTTCCTTATTCTCTCCACTTTGCGAGTATCCTCTTGGACAAGACCTTTTAGGCATCTATGATGATGATGGTTATGTCTTCAACGTTTAGTTCTCTAATCTCCTCCTTGCATCTACTATTTAGAAACTTGATTATATTATTATCCATATTTGTCTTGGATTCCAATTTTGAAGTTGTCTTCTTAATGTATTTGAAGACCATGTTAATCAGTTCAATCTATTCTTGTATCAACTTAAGTTGGGCCCAATTATGAAAGATTGTTGTTGATATATGGTCCCAAATCATGTGTTTGGATCCTTTCAATGTTTATTTTCTTGTAACTCTGTGTTTTATCTAATCCAATTCTTGTTCAACTTGTTCCTTTGCATCATTCACCTTTCTCAAGAGTACCTATCTACTCTTGATATGCTCTTCTAACTATGTTTTCCTAGACATACTAAATTTGAACTTATTTGTGACAATGCCAAGCTCCATTTCCTTCACACTTAGGTCTGACATAACCTTGGATAGGCCCTCATCTGTATCCAAAGGAGTAACTAGAAATTTAGATTCCTTGGATGTTTGCAAAATTTTCTCTTGTTACTCTTTCAAGGATTAATTTTTTGCTTTTCATATTTCTACAGTATTCTGGATTTCCACCAATATTTGGTATAAATACTCCTCTTCATGTCTGGATTGTAGCTCAAAAGTTTGTACATGTTTTTCCTCTGGAATATTTAGCTTCTTTTTCAAGACCTTGATTTCATTATCATTTTGTCTCATCAAATCTCCCACAACTTTGGGATTTTGGGGATCTTCTCCCAAAGAAATATTTTTTCTCTCCAGTTCAATTATCTAGATTTGGTTGGCTTTGGTTGTTTCTCTTTCCTATTTCAACTTCCTTAAAAAATTTATGACCATATCCCTCATATTATTTTCACTTGAATAATATTGGAACACCCCTATGTACAATAGGTCACTAGTTTTCTTGTGTAGCTCAACCATGTCCCCCGGTTGAACACTTCCCATCTTGACTTTTATCTAGGTAGCCTTGTAATCTGTTCGAGTGAGGGGTTTTGGCACTTTTTCTTCCAGCACATCCAAGTTCAAAGTGTTTTGTTGATAATCCATGACTAAGAGAAACTTTGTTTGATTTTTTTACTGGAGGGCACAATTCTCTTCCTATCTCTTGATTCTACCTCCTTATATCAGAGTAGTGAGAGAAGAGAATTGGATTCTTCTGAGAATATCCTCCTAAGGTAGCAGTAATGGATTATCCAACTGATAATAGGGATTATGGAATATTCTCTATTGAGAGAGTGGAGGTTTCAAGAGCTGACCCTTCCTCACTAGATCTATATGTAATCTGCGGTAATATTTTCCCCTTATCCAAAATGTTTGTAAGTGAATCCTTTATATCTATCCCTTTATCATTCTCTGTATTTTTTCTCTTTTGGTCATTAGTTTCCATATCATAATGTAGGTCTGAAAAATTCCTCTTCCATAGGAAAACTTCTTGTTTTTTAGAATTATGAGAGGATTTTACTAGATCTTATTGATTAGTAGCTGAATTTTCCACTTCTATCAGTAAGATCTACCTTACCTCTTCCCATGAATCTAGGTTTGAATAACTTTCTATAATGTGGTTTGATTGATGTTTGTATGTGGGCCTCCTTGCAACAATTACACCATGTGGATCATATATCAACCTTCTTTATTTCTCAAACTAAAATTGTTGCAACATCTCCTCAACAAAATTTAGTGCAATCCTTAGCTTAACCAGGAATGGATCGACTTCTTTGGGCAGCTTGAAAGTAATTGCCTACTTGTCTTGGGAAAATTGTTGATGATCTGATAAAATCCTCTACCTTATATATTCCAATTCAAATATCCTTGGGGTCAATAAAACTGGAAGCTTGTATGGTTCTTGTTCAAAAGCATAAATCACAATTAGAGTGTAGTTTTCATCCAAATACAAGTCTCAAGTATTGGTCGCTTTACTTATCTTTAATATTTTCTTCACCCGATTAAAAATCCTAGTGGGTTGCACCATGTGGATCAAAGTGTAAAAAGAATTCATGAATTTGTTAACAAAAAGAGTAAAACCATGATTGTGCTCCTTCCTCCTATTTCTTCATTCCATTCAAACATAGGTTTGGGGTTTCCTGTATCATCTCCTACCTTTACTCCCAAACTCTTAAAGTAAGAAGAGTTATTGAATATGATCAAATAGACCAGTTGGACCTGATTCCTAAAGGATTTTTTAGAATGAATTTTGGACAATCAAAAGTTAATGACTCTAGCTAAGAACTCAACATAATCAAATTTGGTCCATGTCATGGATTTCGGAGGACTTAAGACTGAAAATGGGCCTAAAATGGACTCATCTATATTACTTTCATGATCATAACCAAGAATTTGACAAATCATGGAAATGTATTGCTTGGTTATGTCAAGGAAAATAGATGATTTGAATGGAGGAGGGTTAGATGAGAGTGGGGTATTTGCAGCCAACAATTTACCTAGCAACTTATGATTTTTCCAGTTATTGTGAGAAATATTACCCTGTGGATAGGCTATGCTCCCCTTTGGACCAAAACAACTATCTTTGGTCCAAAGATAGAAGTGAACAAGTGGTTACTACTTTCCCTATAGATCTAAATCAATCAATCAAGCAAGAGAGAAGAAGAATATGTCGTACCTTATTGCGATGTGCGTCTTTGTTGCTCCAATCCCCGGGCTTGATATCCAAGCTCCTCAATGCAATTGATGTCCTGCAAAGACTAGCAAAGGAACTCTTCCTCCTACTCTAGATGATTATATAAATCAAATCTATCTATGAATACTGAAACGACAATAGACACGAAAATGTAGAACACATGAACTTGGAGGGGATAGGCCAAGCTGATATTAATTGGAAAGCCAAAGAAGTCACTTACAAAGCATGATTGACGATGCAATCACTTCTCCAAGCTCTCCCCATCCATCCCTTGCATGAAAAACTTGAAATCAAAATGTTGATGCTTCTCCCAAGATCAAAGGTTTGATACATAAATTACTCCCCCATTCACCTTGGAAATACCTTCAATATATAGGCTTTGAGAGGCTCAACCACCATGAGAAAATGAAGGATATGGTTGAGGATATGGATCCTTAAGTTAGGGTTTATATCCTAATATAGATCCATAGCATAGGAGTCAAACACAACCAACCTTATCCCAAGAGATTTGGCCCTTAGAAATAGGTGGAGGATCCCATGATTCCCTCTAACAATATTGGCACCCCCCCTAGTGAGAGATGGAGCGTCATGGCTCCCCCTTAACAAGGCTAAAGGATCATTGGAGTCCCCCCAGTATGGGTAGGGGAGTTCCATCCTTCTAAAATGCTCAAATTTGGTTGAAATTTCCAAGAAAAAGGTGTGTTTATGTTGTCAAATGATGGGGCTTCTTCTTCCAACATGACTTAGGGATTGTGACAACCATTTTCATGATGTCAAGGGGTTGAGACACTCATCAAAGTGAATGAAACAGTAGGTAAGGTGCATATGGCACTTGCAACAGTGCATGCAACACTTAACAAGGTGCATATGTCACTTTGTGATACTTGCGACACTCAAGTGTGACATTTTGGTGTGTAACAGTAGTTGAGACAATGACTAATATTTAGAAGCCAGGAGATCATCATCTAGAGGTTCCTTGCAACCAGGATCATAAAAATGGAGCACCTATATAATGGATTCATTTGAAATTTAGAAAATGACCCTACACCCATATGCAATGGTTATATGTTATTTTTTATCATTGTAATTGACAGCACAATACTCGACCAGCTCAGGAAATTGATAGGTTTGAGGAATTATAGATCGGGTCAGGTTCGATTCCCATAAAAAAAAAAAATATCTCCCTACATTGGCGCCCATATGATCTCTATGAATCAATTGGTGAAGTTCGGGGTAAGAAAGAGCATGGTCAAAAACATCCCTCTCTTTGTCCTCTAGGTTGTCTTGAGGGGTTGGTTGTTTTGGTTCATTTTGGGGTTGACTAGGGCTTGTATTAATATCCATATTATCACTTAGATAGGTAAAAATGGTCAGATAGATGAAAAGTAAGAGTTAATACGGTCTGTATTATCTTTTTTGGCGTTCAAAGGAGGTGTGTACATGTTTTTGTCAATGTTATGGTTTGACTTGGGTTTTAGGATTGATTATGCAACAACTATGATAATAAACAATTAAAACCTCTTTTAACCCTTTTTATACCAATTTGGATCCACGTGTCACCTTCGCATTGGAAAGATTTTTTTTAATTTGAGGAAGCGCGAAAATTTGAGTGGCGACATTGATGATGTCAGCAAGATACCATGGCCACGTTCCAGGCTATTATTAGTCCAAGTAGTTTTCTATGTGGCACTTGTGTTAGGGCATGACGACCCCTAGTTGGGTCACCTGTCTCCTGGTCAGAATGACTCATTGTCATCAACATGCGTTGATGGGTGGACCCCTATACATGTGTCATATCCTTATTGGGCCACATACATGCCACGATATGAGGTGAAGTGTCATGTCCTTTTCCCCAATAGTATCAATAGGTACTGTGTCATCATCTAACTAGGCATCGACTTGCATGCAATGGGATTGTTTTATGGAAAACTAGAAGTGATATCGCATGCTCGGCTAGGCAATTTTCCTGAACCTTTGAACAATGTGAAACCAATAAACGGTCGACACGTGGCGAGGGAAATATTGTTCCTTGCATCGTGAAAAATTCATCACTAGTGTGCATGTCCAAAATGAAAAATGTGTCATGGACCATTGATCATCGGGACCAATATGTGTTGCATCCCCAGTTGTTGATCCTTTAGTTTTCAGTAGCACAACTTTGATCAACATTGTTAGATCATAGTATTGGCACTTGGACGTCAATTTAACCCCCCACGACCAATGTGAATAAGCATTTATTGAATTTCTTAGGCCCTTTTTGAGCCTGCGATAAGCCCCTTTTCTATCATTTAAGCGCATTTAGCCACATATGCCCCTATTTCTTCAAATTTAGAACTTCTAAGGATAGATTATTTCAAAGTGTGTTTTTAGCATAGCTCTCTTTCCTTAGTAACTTAGAAAACTGATTTTTAATTTTCCATTCTGCTCACTATCATTGAGAAATTTGATATTGTACTAACTCTATTCTTATCTTCAACCACTAAAAAAACTCAAAATTGTTTTTCGCCTTTTGTTCTTTTTCTATTTTTTATTTGCAATCTAGGGTTTACATTGTTTATTATTTAGTCTAGATTGCTTAAGGTTCAATGGTATATCTTATATTCAATTCATTCTAACTTTATTTCAAATAACATCTATATGGTTGGAACAAGAGGGTCTTGGATCTAATTACTCATTCACTTACTTCAAAGGATCTAAAACCTAGTTTAATAAGGCATTTATGATTTAATTTGAACTTAACCATTTGTGGATGCCCTTAAGTGCTTGGAATGAATGGAAACAAGTCTCACCTAGATCATTCATCTTTGTTTCATTAGAGAGTTTCTCATAGTTACTCTCACACATAATAAATGATGATGGAATGATTTTTTGTGTACTATTGTTAAATAATTTACTGAATACATGTATGAATGAGGGTTTGCAATTTATCATTTATTACACCTTTTTAGCAATGTTATGAAGGTTTCTTTCTCCAAACTATCCTAGATACCAAATCAATGATCTAAAAGGTCAAATGACTCTTCCTAATTGCAAGTAGTTGTCTCTCCTTTATTGTTGTTCAAGGGTTTATTTAACTATCCTAATACGTATAGATAAAGTGTTTGGTGATGGGGGTGTAACACTATTTTGTTTGCAAATATTTTAACATGATCATAATCTAAATTATCTCAAATTATGAATTGATGCTAGATACATACTAACGACCTCCGAAAAGAACAGATAGTTGCACCTTTTCATGACTATCTAAAGGTTGGTCTTACTATCTAAAAGTGCATATTAAATCTCAATTTACATTGATATTGCATGATGGTCAAAGTTATATTTTGTTATAGTCTAAAGAGAAGTTTTGTGATCTATTTATTTGATGTCAAATATGATGTCAAATACGGTCATAAGTGACCAATAGTCTGAGGTATCATTCAAAATAAAATCTCACTTTGGTAATGGTTTAACCTTGTTGCCCAATACATAACTGTTAGTGCTTGATTGTTTGTTGTCACATCATATAGTTTAGGCACATATTTTGCTTGGTTTTACTTCGTTAAATTGTGCCACTTATTAAAGGTACTTCATGGTTTATATCATTGTTGTTTATGGTTTAATTAACATTACCTTGTTCTTCTATTCTTACTTTGCAAATTTGTTTGGACACTTGTTAATGATATATGATACTTGTTGTATTCACCACATAATTGTAACAAAAATACAAACAATATTTCTCAACATTTCGATTATTATATGTTTGCACTTATTACGTAATATGTCGTCATTATTTGGCTAAACATTGGTACATTACATGTGGATGGATAAATGATAAATGATGAATGGCACATGGCGTATTGCTTCACTACATTGACACTCATACCTTTCTAGTTTGAATGAAATACATATATCTCATGTTCTAAGCACCTCTGTTCAATTGAGCTTAATTATATAAATCATATTCACTTTAAACTCATCATTGATCAATATTTCTAGTTCTCTCATACTTAGTGTGTTATACATGAAAGATAAGTTATAAACTCTAAGTCAAACCAAGTCTTGAGCTTTCCCCTTCCAAACACCATGATAGGACTTATTATTAACTCCTTAGGAAAACCCTCTTTAGGTTAGAAACCCTAAACTTAAAGTGTAGAGGCAAGGCCATTGAGGTGACAATGGGTAGCTTTCTTATTTGTTACCCCAAGCTCTCCTTCGCAGGGCAAGACCTTCCTTAAATGAGAGATTGAGTGGTAATAGAGATGATTATAAAAAACTCTAGTTTCACGCTATAATAAAGATGCCACTAGCCAATAGTTTTTGTATCATCCAAAATAATTGAGAGTAAGGTTCACTCTCACTCTGATACCATATCGAGATTTATAAGGGTCAACAAAGGCATCGATGGAACCACATCTCACTCAAATTCTAAAATAGGCTCCTCATAAATGTGCTAGAGAGAGATAGGTCTAGTACGTTTGAAAAGTGAAAAATACAAGAAAAAGTGTTGAAAACATAAATACATAAGCGTGCTTAAGAGAAACATGTCGATCACATGAGAGAATGCAAAAATTAAGCACCCTCAAGGTGTAACAAATATAATAATAATAATAAAGTTAGTGAAAGGTCAAAGGGAACATACTCATTCACCCTATAACAAGTCAATGCATATAAGTATACCATCACAAGGCTCATTGTAACATTATCAATCTTATCAATTATCTATTATTCAGTACAAATTCTTATATATTTGAAGAATTCTATTTATCTACATTTTTTATCAGAGCCTTTGATTTATCTAAGTCTGGGTTAATTTTGCACATCCTTCAATTTGTTGTTGTGTACAACCATCAATTACAACATTGTATTTTCATATGTTGCCACATAAATCCCATACAACCATATTCAACTTGGAGGCCATTTGCATATGTTGTTATGTATATATTAGTTAATTCATTGTGGGAAAGATTGTAATGGAAGAGGAATTATTACTGAAAGACATAGGGGAAGGGGGTCACAAGTGTTTGTATCATCAAATTGACTTTCACCAATATAAGGAACACATATTGGGAGAAATTGTAACCATAGAATATGACCTTAATAGAAGTGCATACATTTGCAAGGTGCACTACAAGAATTGCGATAAGACATATATTCTACATCTCAGAGGGATCGTTCTGTACAATTTTGTATAGGTGATGTTGCCAATAAATTTTGTATGCCTATTCGTACACCAATTGTCATGTCTATGTTTCATGTTTCAGACTTTGGTTTCACATGTTCGTTGTTTCCATCAATTCAATTGTGTACTTAGTTTCCAATCTATCCATTCGTAATCCCATACAACATTTTCCATGCACATCCAATCACATATGTTTTCCATAAAATGTCTAATTCCTCTTGTTGTACAACTACCTTTTTCTTATCCCAATATGATTTTTTTATGGGTATCATCATTGTGGTGAGATAAGGTTGACTAAGCCATCACCATCAAAATTCATTCCCGGAAAAAATTACCTTTTGTTTTAATTTGGAATTCATATAGTAAGGTTGGCTTGGTTATAAAATTTTAAAATTTATTAAATTAAAAAATCTATATTAAAAAATTTTAATTTATTAAATATTAAACTCCCAACCTTGTATATTGTGGAAAGAAGGTAAAATTAAAGTGGGCCCTCAAAAATTCCAACACCAAAATGGGTAATAATGGAAAAGCGCAAGTAGAGGATCATCATTATGAAGATGAATACAATGGCACCACACAAATTGTAGATAGGATTGTGAACTCTAAAAAGGAACTAGGGAAACAAATTGACAAATTAATAGTAAATAGGAACAGACTTGACAAATTATTTGAAGATTACCAAAGACAATGGCTACAGTTAATAAAGAATTAATAAAGAAGGGAAATATTTGTTGCAAATGTGATAGGAGATGGATTCTAGGACATCTATGTGAGGAAAATTTACTACACATTAAAAATAGTGGACGAAAAGGTAGTAAGAATTTCAAACCCGACAAACAAAATTTCTAGTGGGTAAAATTTAGAGCTCGAAAAGGAAAAGGCATAAAGAATGATTAATGAGAATAGAGAAGGAGTTGATCGACTAACTAGTAATCAAGATGATTCAATAATAGATCTTGAATATTATGAAAATCAACTTGAAAGTCCAAACTCATCAACCACAATGCATGAAAGAGGTCAGGGTAGAACAAGTTCACCGAATAGATTTAAAATAAAAATACCAACAATTGATAATGAAGCACCACCAAATATATCAGTATCTTCAATTTGTTACACCTAGAAAAATAGAAATGAAGAAGAAATGATTCAAACATAAACTATTATTCAAAAGGATCAAATACAATAACTAATTGCAAAATACATTCCACCTCATGATCCATGAGGATCGAAGGAACACTCACAGAGGTCTAGGAGGATCTGGAACACTCATAGAGGTCCCAGGGGATCCATAAAAGATAAAAATTAGATCATCTCAAATGAAAAAT
Source organism: Picea engelmannii (assembly GCA_009831015.1). Lineage (NCBI taxonomy): Eukaryota > Viridiplantae > Streptophyta > Pinopsida > Pinales > Pinaceae > Picea > Picea engelmannii. Next base: position 95,096 of record ML786227.1, on the reverse strand, counting down.
AAAATGACATAATTGAATAGAACTCGATGATATATTTCCAACAACGTAAAAATTTCCTCAAATGAAGTTCGTATGCAAACGTTATGGCTGGTCAAAGTTTGGTCAAACCAGGGAAAATTTTCAAATTCAAAGGGACACATGTCATATCCGTACAGTCGGGATGACATCAAAAATATAGAGGATGACATCAACAGGGACACATGGAAACACCAGAGCATGCCACATGTCACCCAAAAATGGACTTTTCAGGGGTCCATTTGGACCAATACAATTTTGCCATGTGTCGTTTGTACGAATGACATGGAAGGTCATATGGTCCATGTGGCACCAGTGAAAGGGTGGCACATGGTGTTTGTACAACTCACATGGAAGACAGGTGGCAGACAAGCTAGCATGATGTGACAAGGTCGTACCATTAACCAATGGTAGGCCGCCACGTGGGACAATCATATGGTGTCACGTGGCACCTTCCAAAAGGCCAAATTGGCCTGGGTGTTGACGATTAAAATCACAACAAGGATTTCACCCGCAAAGTATTTCTTAAGACTAATAACTATAATCTAATGAGATATATAATGCTAGTAGGTGGGACCCTCTTGTAGATTTCGAGATCAGATCTGATTCTTATTTCATGTTTATGTTGTTGTTCGTCATTGCTTACATGGTTCTAATTGCGACAAGTGAATGATGAGTAGGGCATGTTATGTTTTTTTCTAAGATCTAATTTCATGTTACGATGGCCTATGTTATCCATTTCTACCATTTCTATATGTTCTTGGATTCGTTACTTTGACACCTGCACAATAGACATGTTAGTAAAAATATGTAAGAGCAATTGAAAAGAGGAAAAAGCAATATAAACAAAATGCAAAACGAAAAGTTTGAATTATGCTATTATGCTACACTACATGCATTGAAATTAGGATGATCATTGTTAATCCTATCTAACAAGTTAATAGCTATGTAATTTATTGAGTTATATGAAGGCATGGTCGGTATGTGTTATGGTGTATTTGGTGATGGTTAAACGTAATATGGGTGGTGCTCTTGGCAATTAGTGGATGCTGGTTTCGATGCATGTTTAATTGAATGAATTAATGGATTAGTGGGTTGGTGTGTACTAAGGAATTGAATGACTGGATGGTGGAGGCGACATGCATTTACTACATGTCACTCCTACTCCTTCCACTGGCCGCCACCCTAGTTGGGCTATTGTTCAACTATGTTTTGTTGTGGTTAGGCTCCAACTTTCAAGCAGACAAAGAACCACTCGACCAAGCTCGTGTTTTATGGTGCTTTTGGTTACAATGATGTCTTTTTGCCATCCATGAATCTGATCTGGTTACAAAATAGATATTGTCTCAGAATGTATGGGTTTGTGCTTTCCTTAAGTCTGGAAACTGTGTAAAATTGTGATATTTTTTTGGAATGAATCGTTGGTGGCTTTCATCGCAATAATGTTTGAAGTCATGGTGTTATTGGTCGTTTTGAGTGTTAGCAGCCATGAAGGCTCTCTATCATATTTTTTGGATTTAGTTGGAGGGTTTCATTTGGTCTAGAGTGGTTGGTTGTCTCCACACATTCATATCATCGTACCCATTCTTTTGTTGTTATGGGGTTTACTGGGTTTGAAACGCCTTGTGTCACTGCACATCATTTCACTTGGGTATGGGTTGTTCATGTTACTGATGGTTGCGTAGTGGGTTATATTGATTCTTCTCGGCTCTGTTTTATCTCAGCATTGTTAGTTGGTTGATTGGGAGAGACACGAAGGTTAGAACCTGTGTGTTCTAAGTGTGTTACAAGGCCAAAATGGAGCTTTTCTCTTCTATTCATAATCTCTCCTATCTCATGAACTATCACCTCATATGCAAAGTTATTGGTGGCATACCTTGTGTATGCACTGTTGATCTCAGAGTTTCTCATCCGATGATGGGAGTCGACATCAGCCTCCCTGTGTTGGTCCACAGAGCGAACCCTTATTTTCTTAAGCCTGATTTTTTATAAGAGGGAACCATATGTCCTGTCGGGTATATTGTTGGTTGTTATGAGTTGTTGGTATATTGTTGATAGTGTTCGATGTTTGGCTCATCTCTGTCACTTATATTGACAGTGGTGTTGGTTTTGGTATTTAGTCACTGCATTGTTATTATGACAATCAAATTGATAAACTCAACATGGTAATTTGGTTGATTGGGAAATTTGATTGAATGCAAAGTCGTTGTCTCTCATATTATGATTATTGAATTGTTGACCAAGCATTAGTTTTAATTGATTTAGTCACGAAAAATGCTTTGTGCATGATGTGTGGATATGTGTGGCGTTCCTACAGCGTGTTAGGTTGAGTTAATGATTACTGTGATTGTGTGTTTTAATTTCCATGGGAGTATTTAAATCATGATGATTATGGTATGGCCATCCACTGTATATGCTACTAATATTATTGATTCCGCCATCATAGATGGTCACGGGTTTTAAACGAAATGGTTTTGTTGCAAATTTGGTCAATTTATGAGATGAGATTAGGCTTACTGTTGCTACCTCGTTATATTGATTGATAGCCCAACATTATGGATGTTTAGATTCATAGTTTTGGACCCGTACAGTCATATAAATGCTCTTGAGTTTTTTCAAATGGTCTGCGTATTCCACAACATAGTGTGAGTTGAAATTGTGATTGTTGTCTGTGTGTTTAAATGGCAAGTCAAGATCTTTACAATTAAAGTATGGATCGTTTTGTTTGACTATCCATTGTATATGTTAAATGAATATCATGCTTATTAGCAGTGATAGGCATGGGTGTTGTGGCAGTATGGTCTCATTACAATTTAATTGTTAGATAGATTTGAGGGATAAAACCGGGCATGCTTTTGTGTCTGTGTTGATGGATGGTGGTTGATTTTTGATACTGAACAAAGTGGAAATAAGTGATTGTTTATTCATTTGGGAATTGTTGTAAAATATTAAATGGGTAAATGAGAAGAAACATAGCTCCTCTTCAGGTTGTTGTGGAATGCATGTTGTCTTGTTTTGATGACACTGTGTTAAATATTTGATTACAAACAATGAACAAGTCAATGCACAAAATTAATTGAATTATACACAGCAGTTTTCATTTGATCACAATGATTATTTGGTTGGTGTTATTTCCTTTTACATAATGGTTTTATGGATTACTTAATTAATTTTATGAACAATATCCGCTCTCTTTCCTACCATTATTTAACTTTTCGCTAATTACAACCCCATCGCCTTCCCACATTCATTTTCCACTCCATGTTCTAAAATTGAATTACAATCAAGAAGAGTTTTGTATTGAAGCAGTTTGAAGTCGCAGTTTCTTGGTTGGATCACAATGATATTTTCTTTGGTTTGCATTACAGTTGATTTTTTGTTGTCTTGAGCAGTAACCATATTTCTTTTTCCCCTCATTATGTCATGTTTCTCTCAATACAAACCCCTCACTTATCCCAGAACCTTTGTTCACCCCATGCTCACCGATAATAGTTAAGCAATTTGTATGGATTGGATTGCATGAGTCTGATATGTTGCCAAGCCAAGATTTGTTTCATATTTTTAAAGAGTTGTCATGTATGGTTGTAAATGAACTATTTTCTAATCAATCATGCATGCAAGAATGAGCTTCTTCAGCCGAGGCAGCCATGTCAGAGGCAACCGAGGGAGAGGTAATTGGAACAGAGGCCCAAGAAGGCCAAGATTATCCATACACTTTGACATTGAATCACAAGAGTTAGGCCAACTGTTTCAGGTTGGATTTTTCAATTGGATTGGGAAAGGAGTAGTCCAACCTAGGCTTGAAAGGCCTCCCTTCCAAGCTCCACAATCCCCTAGTATTCTCGTGCCCCCTCATGTCTCATTACAACCCGAGGTTCCCGAAAACGATGGATGTAAAGATATTGTCCACCCAAAAGTCTCCCAACATCGTGGCTGGCCCAATTTGTCCTTACCTACTCCCCCACCTATTAACCAGATTGTCCAAGATGCACATGTCCACTCACCAGTTCAGTCCTCTCATGCTAGCAAAAGGTTGAAAACCAAGGTCCACCATGCCCATGACAAAGGAAAATCCATTGCTGCTCCTTCCTCACCCTCCAATGGCTCTGATACATTTGTGTCTTCCCGGATGCATTTGAGGGATGATTGTTCTCACATGATCAGCAAAATTAGGCCTAAAGGCTCAGTGCAACCAAAGAAAATTTCAGAAAAATCGAAGGGGTGACAACAACAATCAAGGAAAGATTGCATCTCAGAGTGGGAAATATGGTTTTTGAGTTTTATTTTATTTTTTGTTGATGACAGTTGACTTCAGAAGTTTTGGACAACATGTTTTCTTTGGATATATGAGTGATATATTTTTTGAAAATAATTTCAAATATCAATGAGATAAATTGTCAAATGTTAATGTGATGATGGGAGTCACAAGGAGGGGTGTTTTTTCTTATTTAACTAGTTATGTTATGATTGTTAAGAGCTAAAGGGAGTCACAAGGGGTCCCACCTACTAGTTATTATTTATTTAAAACCCTTATTATGATTTATTACTTTTCCCCCTAACTAAAAAGTTGGTTGAGTTTTTAGTTAACTTATATAATGAGGTGGTTCAACTACTTCAACCAATTTTAATTTACTTAAAGGAAAAAGGAAAGGGAGGATAGAAGGAGAAGCATACTAAGGTTTTCTCTTTGAGTTTACATTGAGATAGTTTAGTTTTCATTCATTCCTTAATTTATCACAAGCCTAACTATTTTTTATGATAGCAGGGTCTTATTGTAGACAACAAGATTCAGGGTTGAATTACATCATTCAAACACTTGTTTTTTCATAGGTGTTGATCTATATTTGATAGTCTATGTAGAATTGTCTTTTTGTGAATTAGTTTTCATGACTGACAAAGGCTATCATGCAGAGTTGAGTGGGAAACAATCTGTGGCAAGATAATCCAACTTTTAGAGTTCAGTTTTGATTTTTTGTCTGAGGTCCTTTTGTATGTTCCATCGGGGATGTCTAAGTTTGACTTTGGTCCAAAATTTCTACATGATATTTTGTAAAGAGAATGACTCTTTGGTGAATTGGAATGAAATAAAGGATTTATTTATGTCTCATCTATCTTGATTATGATCTTGGTGTCTTTACTTCTGTGTTTACATTTGTTTTTAGCAACTATTGTATTCAGAAAATCATATTAAAATGAATTTTCCAGCAAGCTTTTATTTGTGAAAAAGACTAGCCTAAGCACTTGTAATTGATACTTGTGAGTTAGGATTTTATTTTTGATGGCTATAAACCTAGGGTGACATTCCCGTCTATTT